>JAYESA010000016.1:14695601-15023101 GCA_036927795.1 Iris macrosiphon
ATTTCGGATCGCCAGTTGCTCAGGACGTCAGGCGAGTACATACTTTGATAGTTTTTATTATCTGATGATTATTATGATTCAGCTTCTAGTATAGTATCATCTGATTTTATGGCACAACACGAACTAGTATTTCTGGATTCATTTACTTGCGACACGTATATTTCATATTTCTGGCCTCTATTCTGGAATCACCTACTGGCATCACTACAGGCATCACTCATGTTTCTGGCTGGACTTATTCTTGATTTACGTATCGGGTCTTGGATTCACTTGTACTAGTCATGACGAGGAAATACTCGAGTAGACATGTAAATATTTCCAACTGGAATCACTGGAATTACCCCCTCTGTAATACCCTGTTCCGCTCAAGCGGACTGCCGTCTCAAACGGCAATCGTGCAGCTGTCCCGACCTGCTTTGCCTCGATCAAGAAGCAAGGGATATCCAGACTTGCACCTACAGGATTCGGCTTGGACTTTCAAAGGCTCGCTCAGACGAATCGCTCTACCGAGGCGAATCATCGCTAAGGTGGGTGGCTACGGTGAACTTGTCTTTGCTAAGCCAGCACACATAAAATCTGGAATGTTTATGCTAGTCGCTAGGTGAATCACCCCCTGCATGCTAATAAATCCAACGCACCTAGCTAAGGGAATAATCCTAACTCATATTGCTTGCTAGAACATGGAAAAGGAAATACTGCTTATATTCAGACCCTCGCATGCTAAGTCCCTTAACGGTTTCATTTCTCGGACTACCTTCGGGCCCGAGCAACGTGCCTGCTTATGTTCCTAGAAACGCATGCTTGTCTGCTTGATAGTTACCGTGTTTTCATCCAAACCTCGGAAGACTACTACGTAGTCATTCCGTGCCTGAATGAACCCGCAAGTATTCGGGACCGTTAGGTCACCAAGGCAGTTCCCGATCCAGGGGACTGTATCATGCCAAGTAAAAGAATCATGTTCCTGTGGCAAGACTCATTCAGGTATTTGGATCTCCCTGCAAGTCTCCCTCGTGTGCGGGCTTACAGCAGCCCAAGAGACTGTGCATATCCAATAGCTAAATGAATCTTGTGTGCTCGTGTGTAAATTAACAATCGTATTCGATCATGGACAACTTGTGCACAAGGATATAAGTTCTACGTACGGTGCTGGGGCACTGGCACCGATCCGATCCGGGCAGACTTCGTGTTTATAGTCAATCGTGTGCGGACTGGGTAACTTGCAACGCATCGTATTTTATGAGCTCCTCGTGTTTTCTCGTTGTATGTTATTCACGTCCTTGACTAGTCCATTATGGCATCAGCCAGTGATCATCGTGTGTATATGCTTGCAATGCCTCGTGTGATTATCGTATGAATATGGCTTGCAATGCATCGTGTGTTTATCGTGTGTATTTAACCTGTTGCGTGCTTGCCTGTGAAACAAAAGATAACAAGTCATCCTCGCTTAGCGGCTATCCGCGTGCGAGTCATTGCATAGCATCAATGAATAACTTAACACCTGAACGATCATGTTATAAGAACCCTCATGTTTGCATATGCTATGCCTCCTGAATGTTTATGCTTGCCCGTGCTTGAATTAATCATGTTTGCCTTGGACAGGGAAGGAGAAATGGTAAGTTGGTAAGTCTCGCCGTGTTTCCTCTAACATCGCACGGCGCATTGCTCGACACGATAAGCTATTCAATGTTGCATGAAACTGATCCTAAGGCAACTAGAAAGACAACTTAATAGTTGTGCACGGAACCTGTATTACGTGTTTGGATTTGTCGAGCGGGCGAGTAGCTTCCCCACCAGTGCATTCAATGTACTGATAATCCACCAGTTTGATATGCAGGGTGCGGGAGAACCTCGTGCGGTGCGGACGCCTCCTTCATGCGTGCTAAGGAGTGGACAACACTCCGAAGCAACGGTGCGTCCGGGACTGAAGCACATATACAAGACATAAGTTGTGAACATCGCCTGACCATCGCCTGTAAAATCATTCCACAGTTGTAGCCACTTGGCACGCTTTTACTGTTTCAGAGAGAGGCTTGAGCGACTTGTAATCTCGGCTATACGCCGCCTGTAATACATGTTTCATATCAATAAAGAGATTACTTTACTTGTTTCGATGCTTCCGCTATATTGTCGACTCAGTGAACCTGTTACCGATCGCTATGCGTTCCTAAACTCCGCTGCATTCGGACAATCTGTGCGACTCTGTGGCTTAGAACTCTTGTCGCCAGCCAATGAACCATGGCCTTGCACGGGCGTGGATCACGCTCGTGCGGCATCACGCCCAGATAGGTTAAGCGATCGTTCCGCGGGAGCGCTGGCGAGGGTGATTCCCGCCTAGCGGGAACGGCCGAAATAGCCTGCGGGAGATTGGGGCGTGACACCCTCTGGTCTAATCTGGAATGATAGCACTCGTGCACCCAGTGCACGATGAGCCATACTTATCCCTAGCCGTTTATATGTCGAAACAGGTATTTCAAAGACACGAGTTCATTCTTTCTAGTTTGGACTCTCTTGCATTTCTTGCTGGTCTCACTTATAGTTTCGGGACTTGACTCATTACATGTATTTCTTGCTGGACTCACTACACGTTCTTGTGTACATACTTGATCTTAGTTTAGATTTCTTGTATCTTGCAGTCATTACTATCTTGCTTCTGATATTCATGCATCTTTAAATTTATGCACTAGTGATATGTATATATATCTTGTTCATACTTTATTTTCTTTACCTTGCTACAACTGTTTTATAGTTTTTATCATTTAACTGGAACTGCTGTTAGAGGTGTACTTGCTCCAATCCTGACTGGACATATTTTTTTCAGAGGATCCGAAAGATTGGTGTCCGACGTTTTATGGACCTCAGTCTATCGATGGTGCAGACAGGGACCCCCTAGTTTAGGAGTGATTTTCGGGTTGGTAGTCGGGATCACTAGGACCTCAATTGCTGTATTTATTAGTCTTTGGTACCGAATTTGTCTCCGGTTTTGGATTGAAACCTTGTATTGTATATAATTTTGGATATTGTTGTATTATTATTGATATTGTGGTTGTTTTAGTAGCAGTTGTTTAGACCTTGTAGTTGTTAGACTTCTGTGTTATCTTATCGTGCTTAGATTCGTGATTGAGTACTTGTGATTATCATTATGATATTGCTCCTCCGTTTGGAGTTGAGATCTTGACAGGTATATATATTGATTGTGTGAGATTGTTAGTAGACCTAGGCAACGTTCTACCGCCGATGCTGCGGCGTAGGCTGGACGTACCCACGACTCATGCCCGATTTTTCGGGTATGGGTCGTGACACATACTGCCTTTCGTACACCACTGGGGGTATATTGCTATACAGTCATACCTTTTGGATTGAAGAATGTCGGGGCCACATATCAACGAGCTATGAGTAACATATTCCATGAGCACTTACGCAAAACGGTGGAATATTACGTAGACGATATTGCTGTCAAAAGCCGCCTCAAGGATAATCACATCCAAGACTTGAATACAGTATTCGAGTTGATGTGCCAACATCAACTCAAAATGAACCCTACAAAGTCCTTTCTCGGGATATCTAGTGGAAAATTCCTGAGATATGTCATTACCACTAAAGGCATTCAAGTTGACCTGATAAAGTAAAAGCTATCCTAGAAATGCGACCGCCCCGTAATCTTAGAGAACTCAGGGGATTTCAAGGTCGTCTAGCTTATATCAGGAGATTCATATCCAACCTCCCTGGAAGATGTCAATATTTTTCTCGTCTAATGAAGAAAAGTGTGTCATTCGTATGGGACGAAGCCTGTCAGCAAGCGTTTAACGATATCAAACGCTATCTTACTAATCCTCCAGTTCTGGTGCCTCCCGTCATAGGAAGACCATTTTTACTGTATGTTCGAGAAATGGATCATTCTTTAGGGTCTCTTCTCGCACAGAAGAACAATGAGGGTCACGAACAGGCTATTTACTATCTAAGCAGGATGATGGTCTGAGCTGAACACAGGTATAGTCCAGTGGAAAAAGAATGCTTGGCCCTAATGTTCGCCATTCAGAAGACGCGATATTACGTGACGGGCCAAACTATTCATATCATCTCCAGAATCAATCCACTTCGGATATTAATAAATAAGCCAAGTATTCTTAATTCTCGGCTCGCGACTTGGGCAATGCTATTGACACCGTATGATATGGTGTACGTCCCTCAAAAGTCCATGAAAGGTCAAGCCTTGGTTGATTTCTTAGCCGCCCATCCAATTCCGAAAACCTCTAAATTATATGAGGACATTCCCGACGAAGTTGCAGAATGTAATTCGGCAATGGAAGGTGATACATGGCAGTTATTCTTCGATGGTGCTTCCAAGACTGGTCCTAGGGGAAACATAGTTTCAGGAGTAGGAATTGTTCTGGTGACTCCTGATAAACTCGTCATCTATCGAGTGTATTCTCTTAGCGAACCATGCTCTAATAATGTGGCAGAGTATAATGCCCTATTGATTGGGCTTCAAGTCGCTAAAGAATTGGATGTTGAATACTTGGAAGCTTTTGGTGATTCTTAGTTGATCGTCAATCAGGTCAGAGGAATATATGAAGTCCGCAATCCAGACCTCATTCCTTATCACCAAACAACGATCGAGATAGCAATGTCTTTTAAAGGGTTCTTCTTAGAGCATGTACCTCGATCTCAAAATTTGGAAGCTGATGCACTGGCCACTCTAGCTGCAGATCTGGCTATTCCTATAAGAAGGCAGAATCCGGTGATCCTTCTTAACAGAGATTTGTTTTGTGTGAAAAATAATTTTCACATAGAACGCAGCTATGCTATAAACATGCTTCCTCCTAAAAGAGATTGGAGAAGTCCCTTTATAGACTTTGTGTCATACGAAATCTTACCAGAGGATCCTAAAGAAGCAGTATCTATCAAAAGACGATCACTACGCTTCTATTTTGATGCTTCTTCACAAAGTTTATATTGCCGAACATATGATGGACTATTGCTGCGATGTCTCTCTGATAATGATGCAAAGCGGGTTATCCGAGAAGCTCATGATGGAGTATGTGGAGCACATCAACCCGGTCCTAAGTTACAGGATCGTATCAGGAGGATATGCTACTACTGGCTTACTATGATTGCAGATGCCGTGAAATATGCAAGACAATGCAAAGCCTGTCAGGTTCATGCGGATTTCATACATCAGGTTTCTGAGTATTTATATCCTACTATTGCATCATGGCCCTTTGAAGCATGGGGTATGGATATCATTGGTCCTATTCACCCTTCGTCTTCTAGAGGACATCGGTTCATATTGGCTATCACCGACAATTTCTCTAAATGGGCTGAGGCGATCCCTCTTGCTGAGGTAAAGACATCCAACGTAATCAGCTTTCTCAAGCACCATGTAATTCATCGCTTTGGGATACCCCGAAGGATAATTCATGATAATGGGCCTCAATTTATCAGTCAAGTGTTTCACCAATTTTGCGATAAGAATCGGATATAAAATATGGCCTCAACGACATATAATCCTGCTGCTAATGGTTTGGCGAAAACCTTCAACAAAACCATCATCAAACTCTTGAAGAAGTTCGTCTCTTCGAACAAAAGAGATTGGAACGAGAAGTTGGGGGAATGTCTCTGTGCATACCGCACGATGGTACGAACACCAACGGGTTGTACCCCATTTTTATTAGTTTACGGGTGTGAAGTAGTTCTCCCCATTGAAGTTCAAATTCCATCACTCAGAATAGCAGTGGCTAATGAGCTGACTCAAGAAAATAATGATCATTTAAGACTTCAAGAGCTAGAAGGATTAGACGAGAAACGCCTTCAAGCTCAATAGCGCATCGAGTTCTACCAGGCACGCATCTCCAGAGCTTTTAATCAAAAAGTGAAGGAAAGGGTGTTCAAAGTTGGTAAGCTAGTTTTGGCTGTAAAGAGGCCAATGATCATTACACACAAAAGTAAGGGCAAGTTCCAGCCGAAATGGGAAGGCCCTTATGTGATTGAAACCATATTTTCAAATGGCGCTTACAGATTAGCCAAGCCTAATGGGGATTTGATAATGGCTCCTATCAAAGGCAAATTCCTGAAGAAGTACTATGCTTGATCTCCCTTTCTTAAACGGAGTACGATAAAGATTTTATTCTGACGATACTACGTACAAAACTTAGTTGGAGCATATTCTATCATGTTCTTATGACCTCTGAATAGATATGTTTAATTAATTTGAAACATCAAAACCTATCATGTCCATATTACCTCTGATAGTATTTTGTACACAAATTTAGTTGGATCATATTCTATCATGTCCATATTACCTCTGAATAGATATGTTCAGCTAAAACCTTACCGAAAGTATATCACGTCCATATTACCTCTGATATCACTTTCATCTTAGCCTATCATTTATATTCTAAACTGATGGGTCCACAAAGTCAGAAAATGTATCTTTATTATCTCTGGGGATAATAAATTACAAAAGGAGCAGAAAAGTACATCATTGGGGAGTGTCACGCCCCAGTCCCAAAATACCGAGGGACCGGACGTGTGGCAATGGCCAGCAGCACACACTGATGGACAAACCCAATTTAATGGATCCATCAGGGCGTACTTAAGCTGTAATACAACAATAAATGGTCTAGATATACTAATCTCATCCACAAATATGAATACAATAATATCAGAATCATAAATCAAGATCAATCTCCATAAAATATAAACTGGGGAAATAACCCGGTAATGAGTCTGATACATCTGTCAAGATACAAAAATAAAGATGACTACATCAGATACCGAGTATGGAAACAGTATATACTCAAAAAATACCCTCAAGGATCACTCGTCTACTGGATCTGGTACTGCTCCAGCGTCAGCTCCTGCTAATGCTTCTGTTGATGCTCCTGCTGATGCTCCTGTCCTGTATACCTCGGGGTCGATCTCATCTGCTAATCCTGGGGACATAATCCGGATCCAGGTCCTCAGGGGACATAGCAAGGTACAAGAAAGCTCATGCCAAAATAAATGTAGCAATATATGAAACAATGGGGTAAGTATATATAACCAGCTAAGTGACATGCAAGTGAGAGTTTTAGTCATACTCGGGCTGAGACTACTACAGGATCAGTGTCGGAGAAACCCATAGCAGTATTCTCTCGAGGGCCAGTACGGTACCAAAGTTCTGTTTCCAGAGACTAAGGCACTTCCATTAAATTATTATATATATATATTTAGCCTTTTGTATGGTAAATCTCTCCCCACCCAATGTAACCACGCATATCATGACCATAACGTCTCATGTCCATGTCAAGCGGGATCATAGCTAATGCAACCAGTCATACTATATCTAAGAATATAATGTCCAAGTCCTGTATCCTATACAGAATCACCACGAATATCTCGGGAAAATCCTGTCTCATGAATAGTGTCAAGTGTCCTGGGTCAAAGCGTACTTGTTAAGACAAGTACGAGAAGATAAAGTGTCACGAATATCCATCTCTAAATGACAATACACAACACCGCGTACGGTGTTGGCACCCGACTGATAATCGGACGCTAAGTACGTCACACGGTCCTAGGTTAAGCATACACAGCAATATAAGGAAGCAAGAAAAATATGTAACAATACTGCAGAGTTTGGCAAGGTACACTTGCCTGGGGTTCTGGTTCCAACTGTAGCTCTGACCTCAGTGGGAACTGCAGGTACTACACCGGTTGCTGAAATAAATATCACCAACAGTCTCAGAAAATACCAAATAGCTAGAAACGCCTGTCCTTACGTCCAATTTGGACACAGGGGCAAAATAATATTTTCGGGCCAAAGCGAGGTCCACATGTGGGCCACTTTGCACCGGAAAATGTGTCAGGGTCAATTGTCTCCAAATTCGCCAAACTTAGTGTCAACAAGTCAGGAACGATGATACGAACCCAACGGAACTTCCAGAATTGGATTCCGATGAGCCGATCACAAAATCGCTCGTCAAGTGGAGCCTATGGGGCCCACGATACGCGATTCTGTCAACGTCCTCAGAATCGAACCAAACTTGGGTCACAGGACCAGCGTATTGCTACGAGTCCGATGGCGCAAGTTTCGTCTCGATCCGACGCGTGTACACAAAGTTGCAGCTTGTTCCAGAACTGACGGATACGGGGCATTGTCGGCGGATACGCGTTGATTCCGGTGTGCACGCACATCCGAATTGACTTCTGCGAAATCCTACACGACCGTATCAACGTCGCGCACGTTTTGGTAAAGACCGCGTGCGACCAAGTCGTCCCGTTTGGCGGGGCGCACTCAGTTCCGGGGTAAAACGGGGCATTGGTTTTCCTGTTTTTGGATCGCGGTTTGCGATCACCACAGGACGCGATGCACCGAGCGGGTTGCACGGGCACCGAGAGGGTCGCACAGCCTACGCGTCACAACTGACGGAACAAAAAACGGGTCAACGAGGAGAGAGAACGGGTTACCTGAACAGGACTCCGTGAACGATGATTTCCTGTGTCCGAGGGTCTCCTTCGTGTCCTGGACGTGTCCGGGTCTCTGTGTCCACGGTACTAGGGTTTGAGGTGCTCGTGTCCGCTGTGTCCTGCACTGCCGTGTCCAAGCTAGGGTTTGCTGTGTCTGGGGCTAGGTCAGCGGGTCGGGGAGCTGCTGTGTCGGGGGTTAGGGTTTCTTATTTGTGTCCGATTCAGGGAGCGACCGTGTCCGAGATGCTTCTAGGTTAGGGTTTGAGGGCTGTGTCGGATCCTGTCGTATCCGTGTCAGCGGAGCGCCGGAGGGGCTAGGGCATGGCCGGGAGTACGGGTGGAGGATGGGGAAGGGTCGAGCGGCTAGGAGATGATGGTCAGGCTGGGGGAGGAGAAATCGTCGTCGAGGCGAGGGGAGTCAGGTGGCTGGGAGGTCTGGGGAGTTAGGGTTCAGGGGATGAGGACGAAGGCGGTCGGGGGTTGGGTCGACTGTAGGCTGGGCGGAGGAGAGGGGGTGTCGGCTGGGAGGTGAAGGAGATGGGAGGGTCGAGCGGGAGGAGAAAGATGAGGGAGTCGGGGAGAACGTCAGGGGGACGGCTAGGCGAAGGTGGAGGGTCTCGAGGCGAGTTGTCGGCGGGAGAGGGGAGAAGACGACGTCGAGGGGAGTAGGCTAGGGCTTGTGGCGGAGGAAGGAGGAAGAGGGGCGTAGCGAGGAGTCACTGCTCGTCGGGGTCAGGTGGCGAGGGGGAACGGCGGGGAGGAGAGTGGTCGAGGTGAGGGCGGCACGTCGAGGGGATCGTCGACGAGGGGCGCTCGGGGTTGCTCGACAGTGGCGGAGGGGCTGGTCGAAGGTGGAGGAGGGAGGAGGAAGAGGTGAGCTGGAGAGTTCTCAGCGGCGGGGCGGTGGCTGTCGAAGTCGGGAGAGGGGCTGAGGAAGAAGAGGGATCTAGGGTTCAGGCGGCCGCGGCGGGGGGATTTATAGGGTTGTCGGAACAGTGTTCCGACTAGGTTTCCGATTAGAATTAGGTTTCGGGTTTTGGGTCGACGGGTCGGGCGGGTTAGCAGGGATCCGACCCTGATCCGTTATTAATTAAATCCGGGTCGGGTTAGCGGGTTTCGGGTCGGGTTTAGATCCGACCCGACCCAATAAGGCTAGGTTCGGTTCAACTGAACTGGGTCTGGGTTAGTTTGGTTTATTTCAAATAAACCCGGTTTATTTCAGGGTTTAATACGGTTTATTTATTCAATTGTTTTCAGGGCTTTAAAAATGCCTCCGGAGTCCAATAAATTCACAAAAATTTACCCTATGTCCAGTTTTCCATTTTACACCATAAAATATTATTTCCATAATATTTTAATATTATTTAACAACAATTAAAAATCATTTAATTACCAACTACCTAGGTTTTAATTACAGAAAAATCCCGAAAAATTCCAGAAAATTGTGAAAAATCCAAATTAAAATTCTGAAAAATCAGGGGGCTTACAATCTACCCAACTTATAAAAATTTCGTCCTCGAAATTAAACTAGGGTAGGGTCTAAAGAATTTCTCTCAAGTGAACATTGCGGTCTCTACCCAACTTAGAATTTACCCATGTATCATCTAAGGCTATCTAAGAAAGCTATGGCCCAAATCATGTTATTGAATCCTCAAAGTTGTTAACACTATCCACGTCATCTATGATATGCCCTTAATCATTTATAAAGACAGTCATCTAGTAGTATGATTGGCCTATGGGGTATATCTAGTACTTGTCTATATGTCAAACTTATATCAAGCACGAGGTTTCGCCTTTCCGAAATAAGGGAAGACGGAGATCAATAATAAAGAGTTCAAGGGTGAGATAAACAGAATAGAAGTATCGGGGTCAAGGCATTTTAAGAATTCAAATGGGAATCGTCAAGCAGTTGTGGATTGAAATCCTATTCTGGTAATCCCTTGTTCGCATGCTCGTATTAGTACAGTTATGTAACCGATACGATATGTCAGACATATCTAGGGCAAGTATACTCGTCTACTAATCACTACATATCTCAATCCACGTAAAGTAGCATTATGAAGGGCGAATCAAGCGCACTAAGGTTGGCCAGACCTTAATACACTGATTCTGAATAGACAATTGTATTAGTGTACATGTCCACTAATACATATGTCATGAACAAGCTCGATAAAGAATAAGCTTGCAAAACTAGGCTATAGAATAGCAGCATAAGTCAAGTATAGTAAATTTAAGTACGCTAGATGATGATGAAAGGAGGTACAATTTATTCAAGTTTACAAAACAAAAACAAACAAGCAACCATAATAATAACAGACTCTACAATCTCTACAGTTATCATACAACTTCCTTGTCTAAGTCGCTAGTCGACCAAATAGGGGCAAGGACCTCTAAATTCTATTGTCTGAATAACCACTATCTTCTCATACAAGTCTAAAGTTGTGTCATCATAGTTTACTTCATCAATGGGTCAATAGGGCCAGGTGGTACCATGTTGTGAGGCCTACTACCCAACTTATAACAATAAACTAATACTGAATTCGTCTTAAGGATACCGTAGAATCTCTTGTTAAGGTCTTCGAGAAGGGATCTTGGTACTTATTAGGGTATCCTCCTATATTACCTAGGTCATGGTCGTCTTAAGCCTTAGTCTTAGTGCTTATCGAACAAGTATCGATAGTGAGGATAGAAGAGTTACTGGCCGTCAAGGGTAAGGGATCTAGCTTGTATCGAGGTGGGGAGGCTAATTACGCGATTCAAAGCTAAGGGGTAATCATTAGGTCATAATCTACGATAATAACTTAAACTGTCAAGTTTTAATTACCAATCACCTAGTAAAATTTTAGAGTAACAACCAAATAAACAATAAGAAGCGCACAGGAATCAAGGCAGGATACAAGTCAAGAAATTATTTCGAATCCGATAT
The DNA here is from genome assembly GCA_036927795.1 of Iris macrosiphon. Lineage (NCBI taxonomy): Eukaryota > Viridiplantae > Streptophyta > Magnoliopsida > Asparagales > Iridaceae > Iris > Iris macrosiphon. The sequence continues at coordinate 14,706,973 of JAYESA010000016.1, forward strand.
AGATGTCAAGAACGATTCAAGCAAGTGGATGAGATCCAAAACTTATCATATTCTTATTGCAGGCTTGCTCGGTCCCTAAGTTGAAATCGAACAATTTAGTCGTTGACCTGCATAGGCCACCACAAAAACCATGTCACGCCCCAGTCCCAAAATACCGAGAGACCGGACGCGTGGCAATGGCCAGCAGCACACACTGATGGACAAACCCAATTTAATGGATCCATCAGGGCGTACTTAAGCTGTAATACAACAATAAATGGTCTAGATATACTAATCTCATCCACAGATATGAATACAATAATATCAGAATCATAAATCAAGATCAATCTCCATAAAATATAAACTGGGGAAATAACCCGGTAATGAGTCTGATACATCTGTCAAGATACAAAAATAAAGATGACTACATCAGATACCGAGTATGGAAACAGTATATACTCAGAAAATACCCTCAAGGATCACTCGTCTACTGGATCTGGTACTGCTCCAGCGTCAGCTCCTGCTAATGCTTCTGTTGATGCTCCTGCTGATGCTCCTGTCCTGTATACCTCGGGGTCGATCTCATATGCTAATCCTGGGGACATAATCCGGATCCAGGTCCTCAGGGGACATAGCAAGGTACAAGAAAGCTCATGCCAAAATAAATGTAGCAATATATGAAACAATGGGGTAAGTATATATAACCAGCTAAGTGACATGCAAGTGAGAGTTTTAGTCATACTCGGGCTGAGACTACTACAGGATCAGTGTCGGAGAAACCCATAGCAGTATTCTCTCGAGGGCCAGTACGGTACCAAAGTTCTGTTTCCAGAGACTAAGGCACTTCCATTAAATTATTATATATATATATTCAGCCTTTTGTATGGTAAATCTCTCCCCACCCAATGTAACCACGCATATCATGACCATAACGTCTCATGTCCATGTCAAGCGGGATCATAGCTAATGCAACCAGTCATACTATATCTAAGAATATAATGTCCAAGTCCTGTATCCTATACAGAATTACCACGAATATCTCAAAAAAATCCTGTCTCATGAATAGTGTCAAGTGTCCTGGGTCAAAGCGTACTTGGTAAGACAAGTACGAGAAGATAAAGTGTCACGAATATCCATCTCTAAATGACAATACACAACACCGCGTACGGTGTTGGCACCCGACTGATAATCGGACGCTAAGTACGTCACACGGTCCTAGGTTAAGCATGCACAGCAATATAAGGAAGCAAGAAAAATATGTAACAATACTGCAGAGTTTGGCAAGGTACACTTGCCTGGGGTTCTGGTTCCAACTGTAGCTCTGACCTCAGTGGGAACTGCAGGTACTACACCGGTTGCTAAAATAAATATCACCAACAGTCTCAGAAAATATCAAATAGCTAGAAACGCCTGTCCTTACGTCCAATTTGGACACAGGGGCAAAATGATATTTTTGGGCCAAAGCGGGGTCCACATGTGGGCCACTTTGCACCGGAAAATGTGTCAGGGTCAATTGTCTCCAAATTTGCCAAACTTAGTGTCAACAAGTCAGGAACGATGATACGAACCCAACGAAACTTCCAGAATTGGATTCCGATGAGCCGATCACAAAATCGCTCGTCAAGTGGAGCCTATGGGGCCCACGATACGCGATTCTGTCAACGTCCTCAGAATCGAACCAAACTTGGGTCACAGGACCAGCGTATTGCTACGAGTCCGATGGCGCAAGTTTCGTCTCGATCCGACGCGTGTACACAAAGTTGTAGCTTGTTCCAGAACTGACGGATACGGGGCGTTGTCGGCGGATACACGTTGATTCCGGTGTGCACGCACATCCGAATTAACTTCTGCAAAATTTTACACGACCGTATCAACGTCGCGCACATTTTGGTAAAGACCGCGTGCGACCAAGTCGTCCCGTTTGGTGGGGCGCACTCAGTTCTGGGGTAAAACGGGACGTTGGTTTTCCTGTTTTTGGATCGCGGTTTGCGATCACCACAGGACGCGATGCACCGAGTGGGTTGCACGGGCACCGAGAGTATCGCACAGCCTACGCGTCACAACTGACAGAATAGAAAACGGGTCAACGAGGAGAGAGAACGGGTTACTTGAACAGGACTCCGTGAACGATGATTTCCTGTGTACAAGGGTCTCCTTCGTGTCCTGGACGTGTCCGGGTCTCTGTGTCCACGGTACTAGGGTTTGAGGTGCTCGTGTCCGCTGTGTCCTGCACTGCCGTGTCCAGGCTAGGGTTTGCTGTGTCCGGGGCTAGGTCAGCGGGTCGGGGAACTGCTGTGTCGGGGGTTAGGGTTTCTTATTTGTGTCTGATTCAGGGAGCGACCGTGTCCGAGCTGCTTCTAGGTTAGGGTTTGAGGGCTGTGTCGGATCCTGTCGTGTCCGTGTCAGCTGGGCGCCGGAGGGGATAGGGCACGGCCGGGAGTACGGGTGGAGGACGGGGAAGGGTCGAGCGGCTAGGAGATGATGGTCAGGCTGGGGGGGGGTAATTGTCGTCGAGGCGAGGGGAGTCAGGTGGCTGGGAGGTCTGGGGAGTTAGGGTTCAGGGGATGAGGACGGAGGAGGTCGGGGGTTGGGTCGACTGTGGGCTGGGCGGAGGAGAGGGGGTGTCGGCTGGGAGGTAAAGGAGATGGGAGGGTCGAGCGGGAGGAGAAAGATGAGGGAGTCGGGGAGAACGTCAGGGGGACGGCTAGGCGGAGGTGGAGGGTCTCGAGGTGAATCGTCGGCGGGAGAGGGGAGAAGACGACGTCGAGGGGAGTAGGCTAGGGCTTGTGGCGGAGGAAGGAGGAAGAGGGGCGTAGCGAGGAGTCACTGCTCGTCGGGGTCAGGTGGCGAGGGGGAACGGCGGGGAGGAGAGTGGTCGAGGTGAGGGCGGCACATCGAGGGGATCGTCGACGAGGGGCGCTCGGGGTTGCTCGACAGCGGCGGAGGAGCTGGTCGAAGGTGGAGGAGGGAGGAGGAAGAGGTGAGCTGGAGAGTTCTCAGCGGCGGGGCGGTGGCTGTCGAAGTCGGGAGAGGGGCTGAGGAAGAAGAGGGATCTAGGGTTCAGGCGGCCGCGGCGGGGGGATTTATAGGGTTGTCGGAATAGTGTTCCGACTAGGTTTCCGATAAGAATTAGGTTTCGGGTTTTGGGTCGACGGGTCGGGCGGGTTAGCAGGGATCCGACCCTGATCCGTTATTAATTAAATCCGGGTCGGGTTAGCGGGTTTCGGGTCGGGTTTAGATCCGACCCGACCCAATAAGGCTAGGTTCGGTTCAACTGAACCGGGTCTGGGTTAGTTTGGTTTATTTCAAATAAACCCGGTTTATTTCAGGGTTTAATACGGTTTATTTATTCAATAGTTTTCAGGGCTTTAAAAATGCCTCCGGAGTCCAATAAATTCACAGAAAATTATCCTATGTCCAGTTTTCCATTTTACACCATAAAATATTATTTCCATAATATTTTAATATTATTTAACAACAATTAAAAATCATTTAATTACCAACTACCTAGGTTTTAATTACAGAAAAATCCCAAAAAATTTCAGAAAATTGTAAAAAATCCAAATTAAAATTCTGAAAAATCAGGGGGCTTACAGGGAGGAGCAGTTAAATCGCGGATCTGTTTTGCCAAAGCAGCCATCCTCTCATTCCTGGAGTTCAAAATGTTGGTACGAGCCTGCTCCAGCCTTGCTTCGTCATTGTTCAAGAGAGATAGTTCGGACAGAGAATCAACAAAACTTGCGTGGATGGCACCCGCATGTGTCAAGTTCTGTTGAGCTGTCTTCATCTGGCCCTCAAATACATCATGAACCACCGATGCCTTAAGAAGCCTCTCCCTTGCCTGAGCAAGTTCAGCTTCCAATTCTTGAACCCTTGCTTCATATCCCTCACATTCGGCCCGGCACTTAGCTAGCTGAGGAACAACCTCCACCAATACTGCTTGCCCTTTCTCCATCTCTTGTTGATGTTCCTGGATGGATTTGCTTAAAGTTTCTGTCTGGTGAGCAAAATATGCAGTTAGGGAGTCATACTCAGCATGAACCAAGTCATTGATGCTGCCTCGGGATAGTTACAAATATTCGTTAATGGGTTGCTCTAAACCATTAACTATTTGCTCTAGCGCATTAGCTCTTTCAGCGTCACTGAAATTTCTAATCTGCGCTATAGTGAGATTGGAGGACATCTTCAGAGCATCAAAGCCTAGGTTCTTCTCCAGCACCATCTATATCAATTCTTTCAAGGTGAGGTAGAATATGCTAGTATATTGTTCAACTAGCATAGCAGAGTTCGAATGGACGCTGGGAGTGGCCGCAACATCAGTAAATCTTCCACCTGGAATGACGGCAGAAGATGTTGCCACAGTCGTCGCTTCAACAGATGGCACGACAAAATAAGAGAAACCAATAACGGTCGAAGTTGCTGGCATGCTCGACGAAGGAGACACAGTCGAGATGGTGGGTTCATCCACCTCTGATATGACTTGAACTGCTGCTGGCAGGATTACGTCTGAAAATGTTGCAAGATCAACAGTTTCAAAGTATGCTTCTTCGACGGTGGTCACCGCCATTTCATCAGCTCGATCCACAAAAAAACAGAAGTTGCTTCAACTCCGCCCTTCCCCGAGATGTCTTCGCCTGAAAATAAGATAAGAGAAAGTTAATATCGATTTGATGTTAATTTTCCCGAAAAAAGTGTGAAGACAACATTTACCCATGGCCGATGGTATGTATGTTGCGTCTGCAGCCTGTATAGCTAAATCATTTCTTAATGATGTTAAACAAGCTGTCATACCTGGAGAAGAGGGTGCACCAACTGACACTTGAGGGTAATTATTCCAGTCGTCACCTAGATCCACTCGAGGTTCATCGGGTGGAATCTCGCTTGAGATACTTACAGACGAAGGAGGGGCTAGTCCCATTATTTGTCTTGATAAAGGTATATTGATTCTTATTATGCTCGGCCTCGAAGGCGATCTAGAAGCACTACCGGTAGCGGTGGTAGCGGCAGCAATCGCGGGCAAAGAATCTCCAGCACTTTCAGCTGGAACTGTGGAGGCTCCCTCTCTGAAAGGCGAAGGACCCATAATCAAAAAATTATCCCCAATAGGGGAAACAATGGGCTCTCTCCTGGAAGAGGCCCCCTTGGTGGAAGTCCTTTTGGGACCTCTGGTCATCTGCTTCTTCTTGCGGGGAGAAGGCTCTTTCAGAGTGAAAGACTTTCGTTTATGGGAAATAATGAGAGGCTCTGCTGGCGGAGCTATTACGCCTCTCGGTAAAATCAACAAATAGTCATCGGCACCGGTGGTTTCATCACCTTCATCAGAGGAAACAGAAGGTATCTCCTCTCTTCCGGTGGACTTATAGGAGGGCATTCTAAAACTTCCATGTACATCAAAATCATGGTGGAAGGTATTGATGGACGCATAAAACTGTGCATACGAATGAAGGATGCGCAACTCCATGGAGAGAGAAGTCGCGGGCACAGTAAAGGTTGCTCCAGTACAACCCATTATGAAGTACCGCCATCCTCTAGCTCCATCAATAAGTCCATCTTTGAACTTGAAGCTAGTGATGGGATTTCCCACATGCAACTGATCATACCCAAATTGTTTGGCAAAACGGCTAGGCAGATAAGGCTCCAAGTAGCAGTGGTCCTCACTTCTGTTCAGCAGATGGGAAGGTCTAATGCAGACCAACCAGTAAAAGGCTTCAGGAGAAAGAATAGCCTTCTCCTGACCCGTATCCCGAAGTTTAGTCCCTTGTTGATTGATATGTATAGGGGGACGATGCAAAAGAACTTCCAACTATGGGCCAAATTTAGTGCTAGCCGATAATCTATGACGCTAGTCACATTCCAAGAAGAATTCATGTAATTCAACAGGAAGTTATTACCCGAATCACTGGCCGTTCCGGGAGACATCACTCTGGTGTTGTGAAGGATTAACCATCCCATCAGATATAAGAATGGCAATTCCACTCTGGGATATCCTTCACGCTGTGTATCATCAGCCAACAGTCCCTCAGTGATGGCCCTCAGGCCAGCTTGAATCCTACATACCATGGCAGGGAGCAGGCCCAATCTTGCTCCAAACACCAAATGCACTATGGGCCATAAGGTGTTGCGATGAATGCGATCCGCAGACGCGATGCCAGGAACCACCCATCGGCATAGCCAGATAGAAAGAAAGCCAGCCAGTTGAGCTTCTCTTGACAAAGGCTTTCGGTAATGCCTCATATAGTTGTAGGCTTTGGTTCCCGCAGGATAATCCCCTATCTCTTTATTGAGAACATAATCTGGGGCCCCCGCATCTTCGATGAGATCATCGATTGTGTTGGCATTGAGAATTCTCAAGGGGTTCAAGGGTTTATCTCGGCTATCTACAACCTTGTCCTGCTTGGCATTTCTGGCCTGATGGAAGAATAGGTAGGATACCCATTTGTTGATATAAGCCAAATCAGAGGGCTCTTGGTATAAGGTGGTGCATGCAAGGTAGTGGCTCATCAGCTCTTGGTACACTGCCACTGCCGGAGGGTTGGTATCCTTTAGCTCCCTATCGATGGGAACGTACTCCTCATAAGGAGTATCTCCCATTGGCAGCTTTGAGATGTCTGCCATCTCATGAAGTGCCAGGCCCAACTCACCTAGCGGAGTGGCAAAAGTCCCAGTGAGCGAGTTATATCACTCCATCAAAGCTAAGAACAAGTTGGGGTTGAGAGGCAGCCCAACACTAGTAGCACTCACAACCGCAAACAAGCCAATACTTTCCAGCTCCGTCTGAAAGTGCTTCACGGCCCATGTAGTTAAACTGGCCCATCGAAGATTCTGGAGGCTAAGCCATCCACTGGTGTGAGGGTTAACCTTGGGGTATACTCCTCCCTGCCCCATAAAGTCATTGTAGAAAGTCGCTATTTGAAGCAGCTGGATCAGTGAAGTATCTTTACTCGGGACGCTGCCCGGCAGTAATCCTCTGAAAGGCATGACAGGACCCATGGGACTGCTTACAAAGGATCCTCGATTTAATCCTTTCTTATAAAAGATCTTCCCTGGCTGCCCATGAAGATCAGGAGTCAGAGTCCATACCATCTTTCTGGGATGTGTGGCATGGAAGAAATGCAGAGATAGGGTAATCTCTGGGCATCTTTGGCAAATACATGATCGTGCCCTCAGTAGTAAATACCCAATCTTCCTTCTTGGGCTTCGTCTGGGATTGCTTGTCAATCACATCCTCGAATAAGAAAGCTGATTTCTTATACTCAGTCCCATCTATGTATGTCAGGGGCTCTCCACTGATAATACTCAGCAACATTCGTTCTCCCTGGGCCGAGATCAGAGTTCCCCTTTCTTGAGGATACTTGTTTCCAGAAATGGGGAATGTCACATGGGATAGATCCTCCAGATAGTTGGAATTCAGCATTCCAACAGCAGAGCCCATCACTTCAGCCAGATGAGGCATCTGTAGGTCCACAGCAAAAAGCAAAAAAATAAGTCAGTTTTATACTAGATGCTACACTCTTTGCAGTATACTCCAAAACTTGACAGTCTGTGCTTTTACGCCAGACTGCAAAAATTTGAGTTTTATGCTGGAATTTACTTCCAGTGCATAAAACTCAAGGTTGGCAGTATACGCCAAAACCTAACAGTTTGAGTTTTTACGCCAGACTGCCAAATTTTGAGTTTTACGCTAGAATTTACATCCAGTGCATAAAACGCAAGGTTTGTAGTATATGCTAAATTTTGACAGTCTGAGTTTTTACACCAGACTACAAAAAAATGTGGAGTTTTAAGCTGACACATTAGGAATGTGGGCGTATTTGCGCATACACGTATAACGTGTGCGAAGGATTTTTCTTCTCTCGAAGCCCTTACCTATGATGCCCGGAGCGCAGCTAGACGGCGGAGCACTTCGTTCAGAACGAGGCTCGCTCGACCTAACAGGGGTCGCTCGTACTTGAGCAGTGGAGCGAAATGAAGAAGCGACTTCTTTCCCTTAGCAGCGGAGGCCTGTTTTGGTGCCATGGCGAATCTGAGTTCTCAGAAAAGAGATGAAGACGAAGAGTTCTCAGAAAAAGATGAAGGATTTTTGCAGAGACAAATGAAGGATTTTTCTCTCTCACGACCGAGGGCTATTTATAGAGTTCAGATAACTCTTCGAATCCTTAACCAAATCCGATCTTATCATAATCAGTTATGATTTGGGACCAAGTCAGCCGATCATTTGAAAAGAGAAGGCGGACAGTCATGCTGCATAACGGATCCATAATTTTATGCGCAGAGCAAAGATCTACGATTTTACGCTCAGAAGCTACAAATCTATGATTTTATGCTCAGAAGCTACAAATCTACGGTTTTACACTTAGAAGCTTTTACGCTCAGAAGCTACAAATCTACGGTTTTACGCTCAGAAGCTACAGATCTATAATTTTACGCTCAGAAGCTTTTACGCTCAAAAGCTACAGATCTACGATTTTACGCTCGGAAGCTACAGATGCTACGGATCTATGACTTTTCGTATATCTTAAAATTATGCAGGACAGGATACGCGTATATCTTGATAATTCGGGTCTTTTACTCGAGAAAGCCAATTATAAGAGTTTACGCAAAAAATGCTCCTTTTTTGTTACAAAACATTGCAAGTGTCTGAAATACACAGATGTCAGCATTGAAGATGACTCTTCTTCTTGGGCCATTGGAAGTTCATTCGAAGTCTAGCCAGAATCCTTTACATCTAGGTTCAAGTATGGCCTGTTCGGCGGACATTTCTTGTCCTATTTCGGGAAGCTTTCGGGAAGCCATTCTTGAAGATGATGTTCTAAACAAAAATTCTTCGTATTAGAGAAGTAACAGTTCAGAATTCTATGTGACTCCTCGTCCAAAAATAGCATGACAATTGGACTTTCAAGATGATTTAATGCTGAAGAGCTTTTTACGCATATTCCTCTATGAGTAAAAGTCGGAACGTGACTGGAAGCATATTTATCAAAATCAACGTAAAGATTACTCAAGCATGCTGAAGCTGCGTATTATCAGACTTCCTCACAGCAAATATGGCAAATCGATGATGCATAAAAGAAGACAAGTTTATTAATCATGATTACATATGATGGAAATCCATTTTACAAAGGACTTTTCATTAATATTCAAGATCATGATTACATATGATGGAAATCCATTTTTACAAAGGATTTTTCATTAATATACAAGATCACGACGGGAATCTATTACGCCAGATTCTCGTCTGACGGAGATCTTCAGTTCTTCTTCTACGGCACTTCTTCGGCCGATGAACAAGAAAATGGTGAATGGCTGGAGGATACAGAACTGAGCCTGTTTGAATGATAGCCCCCCTCCATACGTCGTTTGCGGCCATGCCCAGATTTGTGTTAGGGATTCAGACCCAACACAATACTGGAAGACACGGCCAAGCTGCCCACCAGGGTCCAGCTTTATGATAGGGGAAAATACAGCTAGCAAGCTGTATGGTCCAATGAGACCCTTCCTCTCTCCTTGACGAATCGCCATATAAAATTGCTGATTATTCCGAGCAAAGGAAGCTATGATACCCTTCTATGATCCATCATTGCAGAGGATACTTGCTCGAAGATGCCTCCTTTTACGGCTCCTTACATACTGGAAGAGCATAATCTTCTTCTTTCTCAGGTCAGCCTAATGAATCTCGACAACCATCTTTGTGGTGAAGGGAGTATGGAAAAACAGGTTCATTCGCTTGCCTTTATATAGGCAGAAGAGAACATACCAATTCCAACAACTTCTTAAATATTGTCGAAAAATTAGCCTCAAAGAAAGAGTCAAATTTGGCCATTTCATGCTTCATTCAAAGTATTTCAAATTACGAGGAATTTGAAAACTTTGAAGGGGGTCTTGTAGAAGCATAAAAAATACTGGGAAATTGTACGCGTATTTTACAATCAAAACCCCCAACGTGCATGAAGTCCGCGTAGAGCAGCGCTTTAAGGCTGTGTGGCGTAAAATATGGCTTCAAAACTGCTCACGTAAAACAGAGCTTCAGAGCTGAGTGGCGTATAGAAGAGCTTCAGAGCTGCCCGCGTAAAGCAGCGCTTCAAGGCTGTTTTGGCGTAAAAGGTTGCTACACCTCCCTACGGCGTAAAATACGTTTGTCTTTAATGCAACGTAAAGTCATACGAGAAACTCTTCGTATTCCTCGAATGAATCTGTCAGACAAAACAGTGAACCTGACTCCTGACAAAAGTACTGCACGACGATCGAGAGGGCGGCTGTGATGATGATTTTGCACAGAGACCCAGACTGTCGTTTAGTAACATATCCTTGATACAAGTCATTTTTACGCATTATGCTGCCTATTCTACACAGGCAGAGATGAGTTTTTACGCTCAAGATAAGACAAAATCAGACACACGTCAAAAGCTGTTTCTCGTACAGAGGTCGAGGAATATCTCGGCATTTAATGCACGAGATTGAGGCATATCTCTGCATTAAATGCACGAGATTTGGTTCTATCCTTTATAATTTTGTCATGACTGGGAAAGCTAAAACTAGGGCTAATACGCTTACATCACCATCCTGGCATTTTACGCCAACCAGGCTATTTTCAACCATAGGAGCATGCCGTATGCTATCTCCTCGAAATACGCCATCCAGGATATTTTTAACTATAGGAGTACGCCGTATGCTATCTCCTCGAAATACGCCAACTCAGGCTATATTTGCAAAGGTACGTGATAAGGCTATTTGGCCCAGAATAGGCTCAAGACCTCAGTCAGGAAGGATAATTGGCTATTTTTATGTTGGTTATCTATTATTCATGCAGCAGCAAGTTTTACGCAGAATTTGGCTTTTACGCCAACAAGACAGCTATTTGGTTTTTACGCCAACAAGACAGCTATTTGGCTTTTACGCCAGGAAGACAGCTATTTGGATTTTACGCCAATAAGACAGCTATTTGGCTTTTACGATAACAAAGTCAGTTATTTCGCTTTTACGCCAACAAAGATAGTTATTTGGCTTTTACGCCAACCATCTCTACGCGAGGGGCAGTTACCTACGTGGCTTGCATGCCATGATCTTCGAGAAGCAGTTATACGCGTTACCTTATAATGGGACACGTGTCATATGCAGATTCAGAGGGTTATTCGAACGTGGGTAGCAGTTATTATAACCGCCGCGTAAAAGATGCAACTTTCTTCACAGTTTGGATTTTACACCGATTGGACAGTTATTTAGCAGATCTCTATAAATAGAGACCCTTGGTCACAGGGTAAAGGGGCCAAAGACAGACACAGACAGAGAGAAAGGATCAGAGATCAGAGATCAAGAGATCATAGAGAGAGCACAGACAGAGTGTTGATTGACAACTTTGGCAACGAGAAGTCAATCCCTCCTGCAATCTTTGAAGCTTCTTCTTCTTCTACAGCACTTCTTCATCATCGTGTGGTCCAAGGGACAAAGTGATCGACCGCAGATCAGACTCCTATAGCAATTTTTCTCCAAAAATATTTTTATTGTACTTAACATCCTTGTATAGGATTAATTGTACTTTCTCTTTTTTTATAAACAAAAAAAAAAGGTTTCATATAAACCCTCTTCTTCTCTCATTTTTTTGTTTATTCTAACAGCAGCTGGCTCCACTCCATCTTGAGCCGAGTTTGTGTGATAGAATCAAGTCTGCTCAGAGGAACGATCACTTCTTAACGAAGGTGCGTGGGCTGATCTTGACGGGAAAGACGTCCAACTTCATGGAAGGCGAAGATGGAACCTTACAGATGAAAAGAAGATTATGCGTTCCTAGAGATCCAGGACTCCGAAAGAAAATCATGACAGAGGCACACTATGCGAAGTATTTCTTACATCTGAGGAGCACCAAGATATACAAGGACTTACACAGGACCTTCTGGTGGCACGGTATGAAGCGGGACATGGCGACCTTTGTGTCACATTGCATGGCCTGTCAACAGGTGAAAGCTGAACATCAGAGGCCCGGCGGGGAGCGACAGAACCTCGCTATTCCCGAGTGGAAATGGAACAACATCGCTATGGATTTTATCTTGGGCTTTCCAAAGACGCTGCATGGGCATGATACAATTTAGGTCATAGTTGATCGTTTGACCAAATCTGCCCACTTTCTCCCTATAAAAGTTACATGGAGCGTCGATTGGTTAGCACAGATTTATATTGACGAGATTGTTCGACTACACGGAGTACCTGCCTCAATCGTCTCGGACCGCGACAGATGTTACTTATCTTATTTTTAGACTAGCCTACAGTCTGCTTTGGGCACCAAGCTAAAGTTCAGTACCGCATATCACCCCCAGACTGACGGACAGACAGAAAGGACGAATCAGATACTTAAGGATATATTACAAAAGTGTGCGATCAATGTAAAGACTAGTTTGGACACGCACCTTCCGTTAGCGGAGTTCGCGTACAACAACAATTACCAATCGAGCATCCAGATGGCACCAGATGAAGCGCTCTATGGGCGAAAGTGTCGATCTCCAATCTATTGGGACGAAGTCGGCGAACGACGGGTACTCGGGCCAGAGCTGGTGGAGCAGGCCGTTGAGAAAGTTCATTCGATTCGAGAAAGACTCCGTACTGCACAGAGCCGACAGAAGAGCTATGCCGATGCTCATCATAGACCCTTGGAGTTTATGGTCGGGGATCACATCTTCTTAAAATAACATGTTGGCAGGTCACGTCCCGATGCATTGTTGTATATCTGAAACTCATCTACTATATCCGAAAGTGCGAGTATTGGAGCTGAAATGAGCGTTGCTTTAGCTCCTGAAATCTAGCTTCGCACTCGTTACTCTACTTGAATGCAATCCCTTTCTGAGTAAGGCAAGTCAAAGGCGAGGCCAATTTAGAAAAATCTTTCACGAACCTATGGTAGTATCCTGCTAGGCCTAGAAAGCTACGAACTTCACTGGCTGACGTAGGTTGCTTCCAATCCACCACCGCTTCTATCTTCTTTGGGTCTACGGTGACGCCTTCTGCCGAGATGACATGTCCAAGGAATGCCTTCGATATCGGTCGCGTATTCGAAAATGTGTCAATAGAGAATTCGATTTCTCGATCAGGAGGCATTCCAGGCGGCTCGTCCAGGAACACGTCAGAGAAATCTGCTATGACATCAGCTTGAGCTGCATCTGCACCTTCCTATCGGGTGTCACGCCCCGATCTCCTGCAGGCAATCGGCCGTTCCTGCTAGGCGGGAATCACCCTCGCCAGCGCTCCCGCGGAACGATCGCTTGACCTATCCGGGCGTGATGCCGCACGGGCGTGATCCACGTCCGTGCAAGGCCATGGTTCATTGGCTGGCGGCAAGAGTTCTAAGCCACAGAGTCGTACAGATTGTCCGAGTGCAGCGGAGTCATGAACGCATAGGCGATCGGTAACATGTTCACTGAGTCGACAATATAGCAAAAGCATTAAAACACAAGTTGAAGTAAAGCAAGCTCTTTTATTGATATAGACATGTGTTACAGGCGGCGTATAGCCGAGATTACAAGTCGCTCAAGCCTCTCTCTCTGAAACAGTAAAAGCGTGCCAAATGGCTACAACTGTGGAATAATTGTACAGGCAAGTTCGGGCTATGTTCACAACATTATGTCTTGTATATGTGCTTCTGTTCCGGACGCACCGTTGCTTCGGAGTGATGTCCACGCCTTAGCACGCACGTTGGAGGCGTCCGCACCGAACGAGGTTCTCCCGCACCTTGCACACAAACTGGTGGATTATCAGTACATTGAATGCACTGGTAGGGAAGCTACTCGCCCGCTCGACAAATCCAAATACGTAATACAGGTTCCGTGCACAACTATTAAGTTATCTTTCTAGTTGCCTTAGGATCAGTTTCATGCAAATATTGAATAGCCTAACGTGTATGGCAGTGCGCCGTGCAACATGAGAGGAAACACGGCGAGACTCACCAACTTACCATCTCCTTCCCTGTCCAAGGCAAACATTGAGGCAAAACTTGTTAATTCAAGCTCGGACAAGTATAAGCATTCAGGAGGCATAGCATATGCAAACATGAGGGTCGTTTTAACATGATCGTTCAGGTGTTTAGTTGTTTTTTGATGCGATGCAATGACTCGCATGCGGATAGCCGCTAAGCGAGGATGACTTATCTATATGAACGTTAGTCGCTGGCATAGCCATAAAGGACCATTATAGTCTCAGGGCGGTTGGGTGCGAGAGGTCTTGCATCGCTATACGTCACCTCGCCCGGGACGGTATGGAGCGAGACGCGAGGCCATGGGGCGCTCACTCCATGCCGCCCACTTACGTGCGACTATCAGAAAGTTCCGTCCGGATCGGATCGGCTCCGGTGCCCCGGTAACCGTCCGCAGGAACTTGAACAATCAATACCTTGTGCACAGGTTGTCCGCGACATGCAATTGTTGGGTCAGTCAATTATTACGAGATACACGGGAACATGAATGCACTGGAACTTGAGGACGCAAGTGCACTTTGAACACGAGAACACGAGATACTTGAATCTTGATTCTATACAGTGATTGACTTGTCTTGATGCATTCCCCTGGTTCGGGGCTGCCTGATGACCCAACGGTCTTAGATACTTGCAGGTAAAATCATGCACGGAACGACTGCTTGGTAGTCTTCCGAGGTTTGAATGAAAATAAGGCAACTTTAAAGCAGACAAGCATGCGTTTCTAAGGAACACAAGTAAACATGTTTGCTCGGACCCGAAGGTAAGCCGAGAGTTAGATCGTTAGAGGACTTGGCATGCGAGGGTCTGTATATAAGCAGTATTTCGGTTTCCATGTTCTAGCATAAGCAATATGAGTTGGGATTATTCCCTTAGCTAGGTGCGTTAGAATTATTAACATGCAGGGGTGATTCACCTAGCGACTAGCATGAAACATTCCATATTTTATGTGTACTGGCTAAGCAAAGACAAGTTCACCGTAGCCACCCACCTTAGCGATGATTCGCCTCGGTAGAGCGATACGCCTGAGCGAGCCTCTGAAAGCCTAAGCCGGGATTCCTGTAGGGACAAGTCTGGATATCTTTTGCTTCTTGTTTGAGGCAAAGCCGGTCGGGACAGTTGCACTATTACCGTTTGAGACGGCAGTCCGCTTGAGCGGAACGGGTTGTTATATCGGGTGTCTCGAACAGATACTAAGTATCTTTCACAGCCTGAATACAACCCGCTGAATGTGAATCACCAAGTTGTAGCGCTCCCGTAGGCAATCATTCTCATCGGGACGTGATGTCGTACGAGCTTGGAGTTGCGCTCGCACAAGACGATGATGTCAAACATCATAGTTATCATCGAAATGACCAAGTTGCAACGAAAGCCAAGTATTGTGTACCAAGCATACATCAGAGTATACGCAGCGAAGCTCTCGATAGGGTCCAAATGAAAATGCCACGAAGAAAATTACCTCAAAGGCGATATAACACTCTTGCTCTTTCTCTTGCCCACAAAGGTACTTACCGTTCCATACATCATGTCCCATATATCCAAGCAGCGCCACTACACCTGCGTACCTGAAATAATGCCCATAAACGTGGGTCAGTACACAGCTGTACTGGTGAGCGGGATAACCCACTCGTCTAAACCGAAACTAAGTAGAATAGTGAATGCAAACAGTTATATGGTAATATTTCTACTCGAATCCTAGATTCATTTCATGGAAGAGGTATGACATGTTAAGAAAAATTGTAAAGTAGGTTAAACATGCAAGCATTCAACTCAAGCAAATATACAAGCAGATATATCCAACTCAAAGTAAACTAGCATGCAAACCATCCTACTCAAACCCAAGCAACGTGTGAACCTATCGAACCACAAACCAAGCATCAATATCCATACTCAAACCATGCCACAATCCAAGCCTTACTAATCCAATCTCGATATGCACACTCTTGTCCGAGGCAAGATGGTCGCCGCCTACACGAAAAGTACAAACAAAACCAAAGGCAAGCAAACCAACTCTTATCTATATGAAGTCATTGGCCAAGCCATAAAGGACTAATCAATTGCAGTTCTACCCGATCCAGCGCTGGGTAGCTAGCCCCCTGGTCGTATCGAACTACCGGCACCGCGTCCAAGGCACGTTACTATTTATCTACTCTATGGCCGAATGGTCCCGGTGCCCCATAGCATATCCCGTTCGAGAAAACTAAACCCTGTGCGCAACAGGTTGACCGTGACTAATGCAAACACTAAGTATGCATGACAAGAGAATTGAGCCTTCTTGCCCTACCAAACGATATTTGCCTTAATCCATCCAATTATCAATAACCATTATCCAACTTATATTCCAAGGCACCATCTCAAGTTATACCCATAGGCACTATGCCGCTTCGACATAATGCTCCAATTGGTGCAATACCCCTCGCTCCGAAAGCTCCGTGGCACAATGCCCCAACAGTGGCATAATGCCCTCACCGATACAGTTGTCCGGTTTTAAACCACAACTGCACGCTTTGCTTGACAAGGCGTCCAACTTGATACTCGTGCATAACGCACGCTCGCTCACCCGAAGTGCCTCTATGTTCCAACCAAGATGGTCCACTTAAGCTCCGACTGTCCAACACAAAACCAACTCAAGCCACAAATTATATTCAACCAAATGATGCACACTTTATGCATGCCACAGTACGGTGATTCCAATATTCCTGTCCAAGTGTTCAAGCCATTACGTGTGTTCCATATTATTAGGCATGAAGGAGTAGAGGAGAAGGAACAGAGCCCACTCATATCCACCCTCGACGCATTCCCAAAAATACTGCCACAAGGGTCATTCTATGGGTCTACAATATTCATTTCTGATTTTGGCGGTCAAGTCGCTAGGGTCAACTGTCCCGAAGCTACGCTCGATAATTATAAGTCATTATGACGGACAGTTACTACAAACCGTGCTATATCTCCTCTGCAAATCTGAGCCATAATCCAACCATTCCATCTGAACAAACTTTTGACTCTGAGAACTTCATGCACTACCTCTGATGAATCTGTCAACCAAACGTCGCTTAATCACCTAGAGTCTTACTATCTATGCAAGCCACAATTCGTCAAATTGCACTCGTGGAAACCGTCTTCCATCAATCTGCCGTTCTACCCTGAATCCATCAAAATTCTGAACCACCTTGTTCGACTTCTCACACTACCATTTGCAATAATTTTTGAAACCATAGACTTGCTCCCAAATCCCATAAATTAAAATATAACCAGTTATTGCCTCATTCAATCCGACTCAGCGTAATTACCTCGTGCGAGCCTGGAGTTGCGCTCGCACAAGGCAAGAACGTACAATGATAGGAATCCATTTGAAATACAAGTTAGAAAACACATTCATAGATAGTTGAACACAAAGTATAGGAAGAAAACATGCTTTTTATTGATAATTCAGAGTAATTTACATAGAGTTTATATTTGATGCGCCTCTCGACTACTTAGTTTGCATTACAAAAAAAACTCAAAAGGTAGGACGCGCTCTATCAGATAAGCCTTGTCGTCCGTACATTACGCCCTTGTATAGATTGAAAATCCACACCTCCAAAATGAACTGGCTTCAACTATACTTCAAAATAAAAGAGCTTCTAATACCTTCTCATTTATCCACTAGCATCGCACAATCTGAGTGCCTGAAATGATTGCCCATAACGTGGGTCAGTACTCAGCTTATACTGGTGAGCGGGACAAACCCACTCGCCTAAATCAATACTTGTTTATTTGGGACGATCATGCATTAAAATGATCTTGCTATTGAGAACTAAGTAAATTCAGTTCATACAGTTGCATGATTTTAGAGGAAACAAAAATAACATTGAACCCATAAAGCACATCGGTTGCTTACTCAACCGATGCACGCCTTCCCTGCAACGAAACACAAGTATACTTACCATTTGTACAAGACAATAGATTAGCATATTTTCTATCTATATTCGAATGTGTTTTCTAACTTATGTTTCAAATGGATTCCTATCATTGCACATTCTTGCCTTGTGCGAGCGCAACTCCGGGCTCGTACGGCATTACGTCCAAGCGAGGACGATCGGTTCCACAAAGGATCCAGGCGAGGACGATTGACCCTTGTGGGATTGGAACGTGACATGTTGATATCAGAGCACGACTTCACTTCCTTGGGTTTTTAAAAAGATATTCTAAAAGTTTGATGCGCCTCTCGATTGAATTTCATTCGGTGTCCGCTGCATGAGATGATTCACCCTATACAATGAGCCCATAGATAAAAATTGTCGTTTTGGGAGTGTTGATAAGCTACTCTCTTTTGTAGCAATGGCAAAGAAAAATATTGTTGCTGCAAGCAGTGCTCAACCTGTCCAGAGTGATCCGACAAGTTCTGAAGAATTCGGACGGGTGGGTTCAAACGATATGACTGAGAGGCTCATGCATCTAATGGAGGTACAGCAATAGCAAGCAACCACTCAACAGGCGCAGATTCAGGCGCAGTTCACTGCTCAACAAAAGCAGATAGATACCATGATGCAATTGATCGCATCTTTGGTGCCCGACAACAGCACATCCACGGTGCTTGTCGTACCACCAGCTATGGCGATAGAAGATGAATCTGAGAAAATGTAGCCTTCTGCTAAGAATTCCTGTAGAGCGGCTGAGTTCACTAAGATGCACCCACCAACGGTCAACGGACGAGCAAAACCGGACGTGGTGATGGGATGGATTGCAAAACTCGAATGACTCTTTAACCTGGTTGGCATTAAAGGGTCCAAATGAGTGGCCTGTGCAATGGTGCAACTGGAACTACGGGCGCATGATTGGTGGGAAGCCACTAAGCAAGGGATTTATGATGCCAATCCCAACTGTAAGATCGCCTGGAAGATGTTTAAATCTGCCTTCATTCAACAATATATCCCAAGGGATGTGCGACAACAAAAGGAATACGACTTCAACAATCTGGTACAAGAAAGTATGTCCATTGATGACTATGATTCAATGTTCGCAAGACTCGCCAAGTTTGTTAGACACTTCTTGCCTAACCAATGGCATGGTGCTATTATTTTCAGAAATATTTGAATGACGACCTGCATAGGAATGTCATAAATCAAAAGTGCTAGACCTACCGGGAATGTTATGAAGCTACCCTTAATAGCGAACAGATCTTTGGGCGCAATTCACAAAAGACAAATGTACAAACTTTTTGTACTAATTTCAACAAGCGGCCTCATAAAATGGGAGGTTCAGAGTGCCGAAGCGTCTGCACACATCCGAGCACAGGAGTCCGCCACAGGGACTGCATTGCCATAGGTGCGACAAGATGGGACATCGGTTGACTGAGTGCTGAGTCGTAGGATGTTTCAAATATGGCCGCTTGGACCATAAAGCATTTGACTGTCAAGACGCAAGACCGATCGTCATACAACAATCAAACCAGAACAAGGGACCTCCAGCACATGGTGCCAATGCTGTACTAGTGAACCCACAATGCCAGGGTGCCCAAGGCCGAGTCTATGCATTAACTCGGGATGAGGCATCTGCCTCCGACACTGTTGTGAGAGTTACCTTACTTTTTAAAGATTTGCCCGCTATAGTCTTATTCGATTCAGGTGTTATGCGTAGTTTCATATCTATTAATTTTATTGTTGAGAATAAATTAGCTTCTACTCCATTAAATATGAACCTTTGTGTGAGTACCCCTTCGGGAGTCGACATGGCCGCCAATACGATCTGTAGGGACGGCTATATTTGTATCGTAGGCAGGAAGCTTTCCTTAGATGTCATTGTCCTAGACATTAAGGAATACGATATTATTCTCGGAATGGACTGGTTGGGTGCTTGCCATGCAACAATTGAGTGCACGAAGAAGCAAACTGTATTTCATCTACCTGATGAGGCAGACTTCTACTACGTGCATCGCTGCACCGAAGACGGTGATGGTGATATCAGCAATTACGGCTAGGCGCATGTTGTATTCAGGCTGTGAAGGGTATTTAGCCTCTGTTCGAGACACCCGACAGGAAGGTGCAGATGCAGCTCAAGCTGATTTTATAGCAAATTTCTCTGACGAGTTCCTGGATGAGCTGCCTGGAATGCCTCCTGATCGAGAGATCGAATTCTCCATTGACACCTTACTAGATACGCGACCGATATCGAAGGCACCATACCAAATGGCCCCAGCAGAGCTAAAGAAACTGAAGGTATAGTTATAAGATCTGTTGGACCGAGAATACATTCGCCCAATCATTTCTCCATAGGGAGCTTCGGTGCTGTTCGTAAAGAAGAATGACGGATCCATGCGGCTGTGCATAGACTACCTTGAACTGAATAAGGCTACCGTGCGGAACAAGTACCTGTTACCAAGGATAGACGACATATTTGATCAACTACAAGATGCAACAGTATTCTCTAAAATCGATCTCAGGTCCGGCTATCACCAGTTAAAAATTAAATCCGGTGACGTTCCCAAGTCAGCATTCTGAACCCGATACGGGCACTATAAATTTCTTGTAATGTCGTTCGGCTTGACGAACGCCCCCAACAGCTTTCATGGATCTGATGAACCGCATATTTCGGCCGTTTGTGGACAAGTTTGTGGTCATATTTATTGACGATATACTAATATATTCCAAGAATGAGACAGAACACAAGGAACACCTGAAGATCGTACTGCAGACGTTATGGGAGCATCGGTTATTTGCAAAGCTTGACAAGTGTGAGTTCTGGTTGAATAATGTGGCATTCTTTGGACATGTCATCTCGGCAGAAGGCATCGTCGTAGACCCAAAGAAGATAGAAGCGGTGGTAGATTGGAAGCAACCTATGTCAGCCAGTAAAGTTCATAGATTTCTGGGCCTAGCGGGATACTACCGTAGATTCGTGAAAGATTTTCTAAATTGGCCTCACCTTTGACTCGCGTTACTCAGAAAGGGATTGCATTCAAGTGGAGTGACGATTGCGAAGCTAGCTTTCAGGAGCTAAAGCAACAGCTCATTTCAACTCCAATACTTGCACTTTCAGATGGAGTAGATGGGTTTCAGATATACAACGATGCTTCGGGACTCAGCTTAGGGTGTGTTCTCATGCAGAGGGACAATTTGATATCGTACGCCTCAAGACAATTGAAGCCTTACGAGAAAAACTACCCAACACATGACTTAGAACTGACGATAATTATGTTCGTACTGAAGTTGTGGCGGTATTATCTTTATGGTGTTGCTTGCAAAATCTACACAGACCACAAGAGCCTTAATTACCTATTCACCCAATGGGAACTGAATCTCCGGCAGTGGCGCTGGCTAGAACTAATAAAGGACTATGACCTGACGATCGCATATACGTCGGGCAAGAGAAAAGTCGTTGCTGATGCTCTGAGTCGAAAGCACGTTGGATTGCTATCCATAAACAGCCATTTGATTCAGGATCTAGAGGTAATGGACATCGAATTTTGAGTTCGGCATCGAGGAATATAGCTGGCTCCACTCCATCTTGAGCCAAGTTTGCGTGATAGAATAAAGTCTGCTCCGAGGGATGATCAGTTCCTAACGAAGGTGCGCGGGCTGATCTCAATGGGAAAGACGTCCAACTTCATGGAAGGCGAATATGGGACCTTACAGATGAAAGAAAGATTATGCATTCCTAGCGATGACTCCGAAAAGAAATCATGACAGAGGCACACTATGCGAAGTATTTCTTATATCCGGGGAGCATCAAGATGTACAAGGACTTGCACAGGACCTTCTGGTGGCACGATATGAAGCGGGATGTGGCGACCTTTGTGTCATAGTGTATGGCATGTCAACAGGTGAAAGCTGAACATCAGAGGCCCGGCGGGGAGCTACAGAACCTCGTTATTATAGAAGCATGAAAAATATGCTGGATAGCTATACGCAGCATGTTGATGCTGGGCAGCGTAAAGAGATGACTTCGGAGCCATCAGCGTACAAACAGAGCTTTGCCGCTAAGAACAGTGCAAAATATAAGCTCAAGGACTATCCACGTAAATGCAGTATGTCCAAGCTGCTTCAGCGTAAAAAGGGTGCTAATCGCCTTTATGGCGTAAAACTCATTCGCTTTAATGCAGCATTGAAGTGTACGAGGAACGCTTCGTATTCCCCAAAATGAACCTATCAAATCGTGCAGTGAACCTGACGTCTGACTCCTGACAAAGAGTACTGCATGACTACCCAGACGACGGCTATAATGATGGCGCGGCACAGCAACCCAGACTGTCGTTTAGTGCCATTTCCTTGGCGTAAACTGCTTTTACGCATACAAAGTAATATGCTACCTAGTTTTACACAGGCAGACGTGAGCTTCTTACGCTCCGCGGAAGACAAACAGACTGCTACGTCAAAAGCTGCTCTTCGTACAGGGCTCGAGGCACGTCTCTGCATTTAATGCGCGGAATGATGGCAGATCTTCGAGATACGCCTCTGCATTTAATGCGCAGGATGGGGGCAGATCTCTGCATTTAATGCAAGAGATTTGATTATATCTCCAAAAGCCATAATTTCGGCTAAGACGTCCACATCATCACTTTGGCACATTACGCCATCAGGCTATGGGAGCACGCTATACGCTATCTCCTTGGAATACGCCAACTCAGGCCACATTTGCATTAGTGTGTATCAAAGCTATTCGGTCCAGAATTCGCTCAAGGCCTCAGTCAAGGGAGGAGGATCAGCTATCTTCTACGCCCACTCGACTTCTACGCCAACTCGGCTTCTATGCCTACTCGGCTTCTATGCCTACTCGGCTTCTACGCCTGCTCGGCCCCTATGCCGGTTTGATAACTCTTTGGCTTCTACGCCATGGTGACAGTTATTGGCTTCTACGCCAACCTTTTCTACGCGAGGGATAACTACCTACGTGGCTTTTATGCCGTGATCTTCGCAGCAGTTATACGCGTTGTCTCTTAATAGGACACGCGTCACACGCTCATTCAAAAGATCATTTATACGAAGGTAACGGTTATCATAACCGTCGCATAAAAGGTGCTATGCTTTCCACTATCCGGCTTCTACGCCGACTGGAGGGTCACTGTCACTAAAATCCTATAAATAGAGACCTCTATCAACAGAGGTCCGGGGTCGAAAGGTCGAAAAACTAGAGGTCAGAACCAAGGTCAAAGATTCCAAGATCAAAGGAGAAGGCCAAGGAACTAAGAGTCAAAGAGTCTTTGAGAGAGAAGAATCCAGAGCTAAGGCAAAGAGTAGTGATCGACGACTTTGGCATCGGGCATCCACTCTCTTCTGCAACCTTCGAAGCTGCTTTCTATCTTCTATGGCACTTCTTCACCATCGTGTGGTCCAAGGGACAAAGTGATCAACTGCAGATCAGACTCCTATAGCAATATTTACCCAGATTATAAATTGTACTCGACATCCTCGTATAGGATTAATTGTACAATCTTGTTTGTAAACCAAAGAGCGGGTTTCGTATAAACCTTATTTTCATTTCTTTCATTTATTATCAAACACAAGATGACGACTCTGCTGGGGAAGATCTTTCTCTTCTGACGAGAAAGCTATTGCTCAACACGATGCGGTATCCGTGGGATCCACGAAGAAGACCCTGGTCGTCCAGTTCGACCAGTCTGCCTACGAAGATATGCTTCGAGCAGGGGGTAGCTCTCACTCTCTCTCTGTACAAGATAACAGGAAGCTGCGTAAGGTTTGGATGCCTAGGACATCCCCTACCGTTCCTGCCGACTCTCCGACCTCTCTGACCGGCCAGGTTGTAGCTGCACAACCTTCGCGCCCATTCAGTCTCCCGTCCCTGACGTAGCAGACAAAACTTCAGACAATGCCTCAGCGCTCGTCCAGAAGTCTACTTTTGCGCTCTGTGCGTAAAACTCAGTCTCCCATCCCTGACGTGGTAGACAAAACTTCGGACAAAGCCTTAGCGCTAGTCCAGAAGCCTACTTCGCGCTCTGCGCGTAACACTCAGTCTCCCGTCGATGACGTGGCAGACAGAATTTTTGACAATGCCTTAGCGCCAAATCAGAAATCCCAAATGCGCTCCGCGCGTAAAGATGCATCTGCCCTCCGTGGAAAAGCTGATAATCCCTGCAATCTACGCAAGGGAAAGCAAGTGGCGGACTACTCAACTTCTCGGCCCTTACGCCACCAAGGGAAAAATCTGCCCGCCCTCCGGATTACGCGAGAACCGGATGGCCGACTGAGGACCTCCTATGTCTTACGCCAGCCTGAGCAGAACTCCAAAATACGCCAGGTGAAGCCCCTCAGCGTAAAGAAGGCTCAGTTTACGGAAAGTCACACTCATCGGGGATCGTCCGCTAGCCAGATGGCCAACCTGTTGTATACGGGTGGCACAGGGAGAACTATGGTTCCCAACATCCGCTTGCCAACTGATGTGAACAGAAGGAACAAGCCATCTTCTTCTTCTTCTGTAAATCCTCTTGACCTGCATGACTATCTGATCCAGAAGCGCAAGGATAGGGGATCTTCCAGTATGTCTATTACGCCTCCTGGCAAGCACTATTGTAATAGCCATAGGATTGTAGTTAATTGTTGCTGTTCTGGAGCAAAACGGTCAGTTTTCGACCGGTTGAACTACTCTCCGTCTTTTCAGGAAGAAGAGCACACACACGCATCAGTGAACATGGTTTCACACATACCTAGAGGAAGATCGAACTCAAGACGTCATCCCTCTAGAACTCCGAGCCGAAGGAGATTCAACAAGATCCTTAGGAACACTGAAGCTGGGGTGTTCTGGAACACCCGTTAGAGGTCACGACAACCGACTTCGTACTCTTCTGATTCCGATGCTGGGGGTCGCCAGTTTCCTGAATCAGATGCTGAAAGTATAGAGTCCACTTCTATAGAGACCTATACTAATCCTTCAACGACACCCAGGGAGATTGGAGTCTATGCCATTGGAGATGAAGGCGAGGAAGCTTCCTCGTCGGAGAGCACTGAGCAACGCATTGTTGTACTGGAGACATCCCTGAAAGAGATGCAATCCATGATGGAGAACATACACCAGATGATGCTGACTCAACACACAGCTGCTATGGCTCAAGCATCGGTCCCTTCAACTCAGATACGTGTGGGGGTGGACTTACCACCATCCAACGCGATCCAAGAGCCTGCTCTAGATCAGGTGTCAGCAGTTCCTCCGCTTCCCCACTCGAAGAATGTATTACCTCCTGTTGGAGTCGCAGTACAACCAATCCCTCATCACTCCGTGGTCCCGCTACCGGCTGAAGATCCAATGCAGGCAGTACGGGAGTTGAAAGCCCAATTTGACGCCTTGAAGCACAAAGATCAGCTCAAGAAATTGGGAATCAACCAGCCTTACCCGGCTATCTGGGAAGAGGCCCCTTTCCTTCCTAGATACAAACCATAAACTATGGCTTTGTTCGAGGGAAAAACATCACCGAGTCAATACATGAACTACTTTAGTATGATGACGGTGTTATTGCAAGGGAATGACGCCCTTCTCACTCGAGTGTTCAAAGGCTGTCTCTCGGGGGTAGCTTATCAGTGGTATCGAAGTCTAGCTTATCACCGAGTCAATACATTACTTCCTTTGAAGACTTCAAGGCTTTATTCTTCGCACGATTCTACGAGGGAGGGATGGACATGTCTATGTCCTCTCTCATCAAAGTGAAGCAGAAGGAAAAAAAGAACGTTCGCACTTTCATCGAACGTTTTCGTCAAGCCACTTTGCAAATGCCTCCAGGAGTTTTAGACTTGGCATTGGTGGACATTTGAATGAAGAACCTTCTTCCTGTGATCTCGGTGTTCACAGGACCATATCAGTTCCATGATTGGCCCTCTTTCATTATCTCAGCGGTAGCCGCTGAGGACAATAGTCAGAAGGCGCGTGATAATAGCATCATGATCTCGGCCTCTGATAAAGGCAAGAGGTCATCCTCCAACATCGACCATCCTCGTGGTTCCAAGGGAAAAGAAGCTCTGGCAATCAACACGTCCAGGCAAAAGACTGCGGCAACCACACAGACAAAACCTGGGACTTCCAGGCCCATTGAAGTGTACTCTTTTGATGATGACGATATCCCGAGCATATTCGAGTGTCTCGTCAACAGCGGCAAAATTACCCTCCCTAAGGTAAAGCGGCCCAATGAAGCCAGCAGTACCAATAACCCCAAGTACTGCATCTTCTATAGATACATACACCACCCCACAAAGGCGTGTTATGTACTAAAGAGGAAGATCCAAGAGCAGATCGATGCCAAGGCCATCACTCTGCGCAACAGCGAGAAGACGGTCACCGCCAACATGATCTTCCTGCAATTTGGCAATCTGCCTCCCCAAGAAGTCCCGAATGGTGTTACACCTATTTTTTGGACAACGATGAACATCGTTAATCTCCCTCCAACTAGAGGTCAAAATCATGACCTGGTACCCCTAACTACCCAGCGAGGCGAGATTATGTGGGTTCATCCAGATCTGGTGTCAGAGATCGAGAAAGAGACTCAAGCTGCTAAGGCCAAGTCTAAGAAGAACTCGAAGCGTAAACCATGTTATACGGTTACGGTACACTCGGCATCAGAAGACGAGGTTTTGGCTACTGGAACCCGTTCAGGGAAAGCTTACCTCAAGGACTATGGAGCGAGTCAAGAAGATGCACCGTCGGATGCTTCAACTGCCAAGCCCTCAGAACCGAAACCCGCCATACTAGGGACCGGTCCTTCGAGACCAACTTCGGCGGACAAGGGGAACCAAAAAGAAGTGCGCTTCGATAAACCTCTGAAAAATATTCAAAATAAAGGTTTAGAGAAGCCATACAACTTCGACATCCTGGCCCAATTGGCTTATACACCAGCCAGGTTGTCCATCTTCGAACTACTCAGGCTTTCTCAAGACACTCGTCAAGCCCTGAGTGAAGCGTTAATGCAGGCGGATGCATACTTGACCCAGCTCAAATCTCCTAACGAAAAACCTGTGGCATGTCCTCAATGCCATAGTGTGATGGAGGTGATCCCGAATATCACTTTCACTCAAGATGACATGATGTTGAAACACAACATGCATGACAAACCCCTCTATTACACCGGATACGTCGGTTCCATGGAGGTTGACCGGATTCACATAGATCTGAGATCATCGATCAGCATCATTCCTCATAGTCTGCTCAGACCACTGAGGATTCCTACCATCCAATTGGCTTACACCACCACAACAATCGTGGGTTTCAACGCCAAAAAAAGTAAGCCGTTGGGGAAAATTCGTTTGAGGATCCAGATTGGCGACCTTAGATCAGTAGCCACATGTTATGTCATTGATTCAGAGGTATCCTATAATATTCTGCTGGGCAGACCTTGGATCCACGACCACAACATCGTTCCTTCGACTCTGCATCAATGCTTTAAATATGTAGATGCCCAAGGAACAGTACAAATGGAGTTCGCTGACCTGAACCCGTTTAAAGGGGTAGAATCCTACCACTCCGATGCCGTGTTATACTCTCAAGACTACATGGAAGAGGTGTTAGGCGAAGCAGAGAAGGAATCCCACCGGGAGCCAGAAGAACCCTCTGCCAAGCAACCTCTGTCAATCAAGGTGAAAGGGCGAACTACTCGTCCAAAAGTTATAGAGCCTACGGCTATCCATCTGAACAAAACCAGGTCAGGAAAAGGAGGTGATCCTTTAGTGATCACCTTGAACCAGAAGCCTCCACCCTTGGTCATCAACCTTCGGCGCAGCAAACAGCCGATTGATGTAAACACAACCGGGAACGTGGTTTCTGATGATAATAAATATTCTCTTTTCCAATACATCGATGCTCAAATTCCAAATCAGAAATCCTCTCCCCACGACGATATAGAACCTATAGCACAAAAATTCTTGGAGGCTATAGATTCCTATCATCCGTATATGTGGGAAGTAGCGTCATCATCCAATGTCACCACGACATATGGACCACATGAGGACTCTATCTTCATTGTCCCGCCTACTTGCAGTAGTCAGCGTTCAATAGTCTTCGGCCGTATACGCAATGGACCGACTGTACAAGAGGATTCTCCCGATGACGATGTTGGTAAAATGCAGGTTCACAGATACAGCCCGCAAGCTTTGAAAATTATGCAAAGTATGGGTTATGACTTGAAGCTGGAACCAGGCCTCAACTACGGGAAAGGCAGACGAATGTCGCTGCACGGTGATCCCTACTGTCAACGAACTTGTTTCGGGTTAGGGTATACCACCTCCCTTGCAACTTCTGAGTCAAATGAGGATATCTTTTCCTCTTCTCAAAATAGCCTGTCGTCCTCCGACTCATCTGATGCTCTCGAACGAACATTATCAGTAAATACGGTAGTGGCAGATTCTTTCGAAGCAGGCGAGCAAGAATCTGAACCATTTGAGGATGACTCTTGGACTAAACAAATGGATACACAATGGGAATTCCGATTCGAGCAGAGAGAACCTCCCACTGAAGATGAAGTTATCCGGATCGATGTTGGGGATAAACTTTCGCCAAAGCCGATATTTATCAGTAACAATCTTTTTGAAGAAGAAAGGGAAGAAATTATCCAGCTGATAAAAGAATATATCGACGTCTTTGCGTAGAATTATGAGGATATGCCAGGTCTTGATCCAAAGGTGGCTACTCATAAACTCAATATATTGCCCGATTCGAAGCCTGTAAAGCAGCACCAACGCCGGTTCTGCCCGGATATGATGGACGTCATTGAAGCAGAAATCAAGAAGTTGATAGCCTGCAGTTTCATCCGGGAAGAACAACATCCCGACTGGGTCGCCAATGTTGTCTCGGTCATGAAGAAAAATGGGGAAGTACGTGTCTACATCGATTACCGTGATCTGAACGCAGCCTGCCCCAAGGATGAGTTTCCTCTTCCCATTACAGACGTCATGATTGACAATACATGCGGTTTTGAACGTATGTCTTTCATGGACAAATTTTTAGGATACAATCAAATCAAGATGCATCCTGAAGACGAGAAGCATACTGCCTTCCGGACGCCATTAGGGGTATATTGCTATACGGTCATGCCCTTCGGACTGAAGAATGCCGGGGCTACGTACCAACAGGCTATGATTAACATATTCCATGAGCATTTACACAAAATAGTGGAATGTTACGTAGACGATGTAGCTGTCAAAAGCCGCCTCAAGGATAATCACATCCAAGACTTGAAGACAGTATTTGAGTTGATGCGCCAACATCAACTCAAAATGAATCCTACCAAGTCCTTTCTTGGTGTATCCAGTGGCAAATTCTTGGGATTTGTCATTATCGCCAAAGGCATTCAAGTTGACCCTGATAAAGTCAAGGCCATCTTAGAGATGCGACCGCCCCGTAATCTGAGAAAACTCAGGGGATTTCAAGGTCGTCTGGCTTATATCCGGAGATTCATATCCAACCTCTCTGGGAGATGTCAGCCTTTTTCTTGTCTCATGAAGAAAGTTGTATCCTTCGTATGGGACGAAGCATGTCAGCAAGATCAAACGCTACCTCACTAACCCTCCAGTTCTGGTGCCTGCCGTCATAGGAAGACCATTCTTGCTGTATGTTCGAGCAATGGATCATTCTCTGGGAGCTCTTCTCGCACAGAAGAACGATGTGGGTCATGAACAGGCTATCTACTATCTAAGCAGGATGATGGTCGAAGCTGAACACCGGTACAATCCAGTGGAAAAAGAATGCTTGGCTCTGACGTTCGCTATCCAGAAGACGCGACACTATGTCACAGGCTAAACTATCCATATCATCTCCAGGATCAATCATCTTCGAGTACTGATGAACAAGCCAAGTGTTCTTAATTCCCGACTCGCGACTTGGGCGATGTTATTAACACCGTATGACATGGTGTACGTCCCTCAGAAGTCCATCAAAGGCCAACCGTTGGCTGATTTCCTAGCTGCTCATCCGATCCCGGAGACCTCCAAACTATACGAGGATATTCCCGACGAAGTTGCAGAATATAATTCCGCAATAAAAATTGATGTATGGCAACTATTCTTCGATGGTGCCTCCAGGACTGGTCCCAGGAGAAACGTGGTTTCAGGAGTAGGAATTGTCCTGGTTACTCCTGATAAGCTCGTCATCTACCGAGCATATTCTCTTAGCGAGCCCTGTTCCAATAATGTGGCAGAGTATAACGCTCTACTAATTGGGCTCCAAGTCGCTAAAGAATTGGGCGTCGAATCTCTGAAAGCTTTCGGTGATTCTCTGCTGATCGTCAATCAAGTCAGAGGAATATATGAAGTCCGAAATCCAGACCTCATTCCCTATCACCAAGCAACGGTAGAGATAGCCATGACATTCAAAGGATTCTTCCTAGAACATGTGCCTCGGTCTCAGAATCTGGAAGCTGATGCCCTAGCCAGTCTAACTGCAGATTTAGCTATTCCAATAAGAAGGCAGAATTCGGTGATCCTTCTTAACAGAGATTTATTCTGTGTGAAGAATAACTTTCACATAGAACGCAGCTACGCTGTGAACACAGATCCTCCTAAGAGAGACTGGAGAAGTCCCTTTATAGATTTCGTGGCATACGAAATCTTGTCGGAGGACCCTAAAGAAGCAGTATCCGTCAAAAGATGATCATTACACTTCTATCATGATGCTTCTTCACAATGTCTATATTGCCGTACCTACGACGGACTGATATTGAGATGTCTCTCCGATGATGAGGCACGGCGGATCATCCGTGAAGCTCACGGCAGAGTATACGGAGTGCATCAACCCGGTCCTAAGCTACATGATCGCATCAGAAGAATCGGCTATTACTGGCCTACTATGATCACAGATGCAATAAAGTATGCAAGACAATGCAAAGCCTGTCAGGTTCATGCAGACTTTTTACATCAACCTCCTGAACATCTGCATCCTAGCCTTTCGAAGCATGGGGTATGGATATCATTGGTCCTATTCACCCATCTTCTTCTAGAGGTCACCGGTTCATACTGGCCATCACGAATTATTTCTCCAAATGGGCAGAGGCGATCCCTCTTGCTGAGGTAAAGACATCCAATGTGATCAGCTTCATCAAGCATCATGTTATTTATCGCTTTGGGATACCCCAAGGATAATTCATGACAATGGGCCTCAGTTCATCAGCCAAGCGTTTCAACGATTTTACGATAAAAATCGGATACAAAATGTGGCCTCTACGGCAAATAATTCTGCTGCTAATGGTTTGGCGAAAGCTTTCAACAAAACCATTATCAAACTCTTGAAAAAGTTTGTCTCTTCGAACAAGAGGGATTGGAATGAGAAGCTAGGAGAATGTCTCTGGGCATACCGCACAATGGTACGAGTACCGACAGGTTGTACCCCATTCTCATTGGTTTACGGGAGCAAAGCAGTTCTCCCCATCGAAATCCAAATTTCGTCACTCAGGATAGCTGTGGCTAATGAGTTGACTCAAGAAAAGAATGACCTGTTAAGGCTTCAAGAGTTAGAAGAATTAGACGAGAAACGCCTCCAAGCTCAACAGCGCATCGCGTTCTACCAGGCACGCATTTCCAGATCTTTTAATCAAAAAGTAAAGGAAAGAGTGTTCAAAGTTGGCGAGCTAGTTTTAGCTGTGAGAAGGCCAATAATTCTTACTCACAGGAGTAAGGGTAAGTTCCATCCCAAATGGGAAGGTCCTTATGTGATCGAGACGACGTTCTCAAAAGGCGCTTACAGGTTAGCCAAGCCTAACGGAGATCTATTAATGGCTCCTATCAACGACAAATTCCTAAAGAGGTACTATGCTTAACCTCCTTTGCTCAAGTGGAATATGGCAAAAAACTCATTCTGACAATACTACTTCCAAAACGAAACTAGTTGGATCATATTCTATCATGTCCATATAACCTCTCAATAGATATATTTAAACTAATTTGGAACTTCAAGGCCTATCACGTCCATATTACTTCTGATAGTGCTTTGTATACAAATTTTAGCTGAAGCATATTCTATCATGTCCATATAACCTCTGAATAGATATGTCTCGCTGAAACTTACAGAGAGTATATCACGTCCATATTACCTCTGATATCACTTTCACCCAAACTTGTCATTTATATTCCAAAATGATGGGTCCACAAAGTCAGATGAAAGTCTCTTTATTATTCCCAGAAAGAGCAAAAGTACATTAAAAAGCAAAAAGTACATCATTTGGGGGGAGCAGTTAAGTCGCGAATCTGCCGTGCCAGAGCAGCCATTCTCTCATCCCTGGAGTTCAAGACGTCGGCGCGAGCCCGCTCCAACCTTGCTGCATCATTGTTCAAAGCAGACAACTCGGACCGAGCATGTGCAAAATTGGCATAGATGACACCCACACGCGTCAAATTCTGCTGAGCAGCCTCCATTTGATTCTCCAGCACATCTTGAGTTGCCGACAAAGAGACAGCCTCCTTCTCCGCTCGAGCGAGTTCATCTCTCAATCTGCGGAACCTTGCTGTCACTTCCTCATATTCGACTTCGCACTGAGTCAGCTGAGGAATTACGTGCTCCAGTTTGGCACTCTCCTGATCCATCTCCTGCTGCTGTTCCTGGACGGATTTGTCCAGAGATTCCAGTTGCCCAGCAAGCTCTGCAGTCAAGGAGTCGAACCTAGCTTGAACGAGACCGTCGACGCTGCCTCGAGATAGCTGTAAATATTCGTTAATGGGTTGTTCCAAACCATTAACTATCTGCTCTAGCGCATCAGCTCTTCCAGTGTCACTAAAATTTCTAATCTGCGCTATAATAAGGCTGCAGGACATCCTCAGAGCCTCAAAACCTAAGTTCTTCTCCAGCACCATTGATATCAGTGTCTTCAAAGTGGGGTAGAAGATGGTAGAAAACTGCTCAACCAACATGGTGAGATTCAAGTGGGTACTGGGGGTGGCTGCAATATCAGAGAATCCCCCTCCAGGAATGACTGTCGACGACGTTGCCACAGTCATCGCCTCGACAGGTGGTGCGACAAAGGAATATGCGCCAACAACAGACGGAATGGCCGGCGTACTCAAAGGAGGTATCGTCGTAACGACAGGTTCATCCTCCTCTCGAGATGGCAAAACTGTTTCAGGCGAGCCGGCACCCGAAAGTGCTTTCTCTCCGAAGTCGGGTACCTCCATGTCGTCGCCAGGAGCTAAAACAGTGCCAAAAGGTGCGTCAACACTGCCCTCCCCGTAGATGTCTTCCCCTGAAAAGAAGAAAAAAAACTTAATATCAAAATGATGTTAATCTTTCTAAAAAGAGGCATAAAGACGACATTTACCCATGGCCGATGGTGTATATGTCGCGTCTGCAGCCAGTACAGCTAAATCATTTCTTAATGACGCTAAGCAAGCTGTCATACCTGGAGAAGGTGGTGTGTCAACTGACACTGGCAAATATTTTTCTAGGTCCTCGTCAAATTCTAACCGAGGCTTATCGGCTGGAATCTCGCTGGGTGTACTGACAAACACGACAGGGGTTTCTCTCGATGCTGATCTGGATAAAGATATCCTTATTTGGCTCAGCCCCAAAGGCGATCTCGTACCACTATCCGAAGCAGTAGCAGCGATAGCAGCCTCAAGCAGAGATTCTCCGGCACTGCCAGCCGGAACCGTAGAGGTTCCCTCTCTAAAAGGCGAGGAACCTCCAATCAAATAATCGTCCCCGACAGGGGAGACAGCAGGATCACTCCTAGGAGCCTCATGTAACGCCCCGCTCCGCGCCGGCGTTATATATCAAGGTGAGTGGGCAGAACTTTGGTCTCTGATTCTTGCACGCCTTAATAATAACCTGAGTTTTTGCTTGCAATGTTTTCTTAAGAGAATGATAGAACCTGCCTTGCATGTTAATGAACGAACTCACCTAGCTTGTCTTTGAAACAATGTCTGCTTAACGAGAATCCTAAATCGCCTGCTTAGAGTGCATGAACATGTTCACTATCGTCTATGCTTCGAGAGAACCATACTGTGCCTGAACGTGTTCAAGTGATAAGTCGGATTGCCCCGCAACAACGAGTGTATTCTGATGGTTCCTCTCGTCTGCATACTAGAGTTTATTTGATAGTGTTTCATGCATTCACACGCGGTCGGACAATGGCTTTTGGTGGAAAGCTGAACTGCATGCGTTCAAGCCACCATGGGTCACAGCTGCCATTAGCATCAGAGAAATGAGTCATTGGTATAATGGACTAACCGCTACCGATCCTGAGATACTCGGGGACCGCACTGCATATAGCTAAGTCATTGTGTTGGCTTGGATAGTGACTGCCCCTAAGATTGTGCATCGTGTGTCTAGCCTTGCATCAGACCCTCGAGTCGCACGAGACACACTGCGCACACCCTGAAACATGAACGGCTTGCTTGCTTGCATATTCAATATGAAACTCTGTTTCCAAATATGTTTCCAAACAAGTAATATGACTCTGCTAGAACTGCATGAAACGAACCTAGGTAAAACTAGAAAGATCACTAGTAATGTAATGTTTTATAACATGATTACTTAGTGCCTGTTTGAGTGAATGCTTATTTCTGTTCAGTTAATTTATCTCACCAGTACTTGTATAAAGTGCTGACCCACCAACAGTTTACTTGCTTGCAGGTACTGGATCGTCCGAGGGAGCGATAGGCGTGCCACAGTCCCGAAGACCCGGAATCCTGGTTTCGATTGTTGCCCCGAGAATGCTATCGTATAAGGGGGCATAATGTATGGAACGAACGTGTGCCTTTGCTAAAGGAAACCCAAGTTGCCTCGATTGTCCCGAACGCTCAGTTGGCTAAATGCATTGCATTGCAACAAGTCCCTTTCCGCTGCTTACTCGATTGATGCGATGATAGCCAACTATCAACTTAAACTATTGGCCTTGCACGGGCGCAACCCCAGACCCTTGCGGCATCATGTCCCCCGAAAGCTCGACTCGGGCCATTCGATTAGCTCCCCTTCCTCCCTCGTGCCCGCGGGACGGGCGCGGTGATTCGCGTCCGGCGCGCTGAGGCACGGTGATTCGTGCCCGGTTCGTTAAATCCTGGCCGTACGGGGCGGGGCAGGGCGGAGCGGCGACCCGGGCGGGACCGGGGCGTGACATGTTGGTATCAGAGCCTGGCTTCTACGCCTTTGGACTTCGATTCGATATCTCTGTTTCGAAAGCTCGTTCGTGGGTTATGTGCACGCTCTCTCTCAATGCCTCGATGGGATGTTCCAACAATAAGTCTAAATACTTTCAAAATACGTTTTGAATGATATGCTTGCTTGTCTGGTTGTATGCTGCGAGTGGCCTTTGTGCCAACCTGTGCGAACCCTTGAGAGTATCGCTAGTAGCTTGTCCGAGATTTCACTAACTCTAAGTTTGGTTGAATGCATCTATTCGAGGGACGCCTTGAACTAGTGCACCATCCAAGACTTAAGAAAAGGTGAACTCGAGTGCTAAGACTTCGCTATCACTAAGCTGGTTGACGTGTTCACGCTAGAAGTGCACTTCGAAAGTGCGTACGATCCAGTCTAAGCGATGTGCTGATTTCGACGCTTGTGCAAGTGAATATCCAAATGAACAAGTACAACGACTTGTCTAGGATTGCCTCAACCCTAGATTACTGCTTGTCCTCAGTAAGTCTCGAGGACGAGACTTTTTCTGAGTTGGGTAGGATGTAACGCCTCGTTCCGCTCAAGCGGACTGCCGATTCAAACGGCAATAGTGCAACTGTCCCGACCCGCCTTGCCTCAACGAGAAGCAAAAGATATCCAGACTTGTCCCTACAGGAATTCGGCTTGGACTTTCAGAGGCTCGTTTGACGTATCGCTCTACCGAGGCGAATCATCGCTAAGGTGGGTGGCTACGGTGAACTTGTCTTTGCTTAGCCAGCACACATAAAATCTGGAATGTTTATGCTAGTCGCTAGGTGATTCACCCCCTGCATGCTAATAAATCCAACGCACCTAGCTAAGGGAATAATCCCAACTTGTATTGCTTGCTAGAACATGGAAATTGGAATACTGCTTATATTCAGACCCTCGCATGCTAAGTCCCTTAACGGTTTCATCTCTCGGCTTACCTTCGGGCCCGAGCCAACGTGCCTACTTATGTTCCTTAGAAATGCATGCTTGTATGCTTGAATGTTGCCATGTTTTCATCCAAACCCCGGAAGACTACTACGTAGTCGTTCCGTGCCTGAACGAACCTGCAAGTATCCGGGACCGTTAGGTCACCAAGGCATCCCCGAACTAGGGGCATGCATCAAGGCAAATAAATACTGTACTGTGATCACATCAAGTTTACTTTTGAACGGATCCTGTCCAAGCATGTTCATAATAGAAAATGTGATATTGATTGAATCGTGATCGATATGAACATGGAATGGATATGGAATGGATATGGAATGGATATGGAATGGAATGGATATGGAATGGAATGGATATAGAAGGGATAACCCTATGGACCTGCATGTCGCGGACAACTTGGTGCACAAGGTTTTGGAGGTTTCGCGGACGGTCGCCGGGGCACTGGGGCCGATCTGATCCGGACGAAATATATGGATTAGTCAATTGGAATTGAGGATGAAGATGGCATGTGGCGGGGCTCGCTACCTGCGTCGTATAGCATCTTCTATCCTGTGACTATAACTCGTCCTTCATGGCTTTGCCAGCGACAATTGTCATATAGATAAGTCATCCTTGCTTAGCGGCTATCCGCGTGCGAGTCATTGCATAGCATCAATGGATAACTTAACACCTGAACGATCATGTTATAAGAACCCTCGTGTTTGCATATGCTATGCCTCCTGAATGTTTATACTTACCGTGCTTAAATTAACAATATTTGCCTTGGACAGGGAAGGAGATGGTAAGTTGGTAAGTCTCGCCGTGTTTCCTTAAACATCGTACGGCGCACTGCCCGACACGTTAGGCTATTCAATATTTGCATGAAACTGATCCTAAGGCAACTAGAAAGATAACTTAATAGTTGTGCACAGAACCTGTATTACGTGTTTGGATTTGTCGAGCGGGCGAGTAGCTTCCC
This sequence comes from Iris macrosiphon, assembly GCA_036927795.1. Lineage (NCBI taxonomy): Eukaryota > Viridiplantae > Streptophyta > Magnoliopsida > Asparagales > Iridaceae > Iris > Iris macrosiphon. Next base: position 14,743,842 of record JAYESA010000016.1, read on the forward strand.
CACCAGTGCATTCAATGTACTGATAATCCACCAGTTTATATGCAGGGTGCGGGAGAACCTCGTTCGGTGCGGATGCCTCCAACGTGCGTGCTAAGGCGTGGACATCACTCCGAAGCAACGGTGCATCCGGAACAGAAGCACATATACAAGACATAAGTTGTGAACATCGCCTGAATATCGTCTCTACAATCATTCCACAATTGTAGCCACTTGGCAAGATTTATGTTTCGGAGAGAGAGGCTTGAGCGACTTGTAATCTCGGCTATACGCCGCCTGTAACACTTGTTCATATCAATAAAAGAGCTTGCTTTACTTCAATTTGTGGTTCAATGCTTCTGCTATATTTGTCAACTCAGAGAACCTGTTACCGAATCGCTATGCGTTCATGACTCCGCTACACTCGGACAATATGTGCGACTCTGTGGCTTAGAACTCTTATCGCCAGCCAATGAATCACGGCCTTGCACGGGCGCAGTTCACGCTCGTGCGGCATCACGCCCGGATGGGTTAAGCGATCGTTTCGCGGAAGCGCTGGCGAGGGTGATTCCCGCCTAGCGGGAACGGCCGATTTGCCTGCGGGAGATCGGGGCGTGACAGAATGGTATCAGAGCGGAATCGATCTTCTGGCCCAATCCGTTGCTATGACTCTGAGATATTATCGATATGGTTTTGCAAGGAGCGTTCCATACAATAAGTCCATAGATATTCTCAAAGTGCAAAATGTTTCCTGAACTTGAATTGCTTGATTGTTTCGATTGAGTACGGCGAGGGACGGCACTATCGCTACTCGGGATATCAAGAAGTTTATCCCTGAAGTTTCGAGGATAAAACTTTTTGTTGGTTGGTAAGTATGTAACGCCCCGCTCCGCGCCGGCGTTATATATCAAGGTGAGTGGGCAGAACTTCGTTCTCTGATTCTTGCACGCCTTAATAATAACCTGAGTTTTTGCTTGCAATATTTTCTTAAGAGAATGATAGAACCTGCCTTGCATGTTAATGAACGAACTCACCTAGCTTGTCTTTGAAACAATGTCTGCTTAACGAGAATCCTAAATCGCCTGCTTAGAGTGCATGAACATGTTCACTATCGTCTATGCTTCGAGAGAACCATACTGTGCCTGAACGTATTCAAGTGATAAGTCGGATTGCCCCGCAACAACGAGTGTATTCTGATGGTTCCTCTCGTCTGCATACTAGAGTTTATTTGATAGTGTTTCATGCATTCGCACGCGGTCGGACAATGGCTTTTGGTGGAAAGCTGAACTGCATGGGTTCAAGCCACCATGGGTCACAGCTGCCATTAGCATCAGAGAAATGAGTCATTGGTATGCTGGACTAACCGCTACCGATCCTGAGATACTCGGGGACCGCCCTGCATATAGCTAAGTCATTGTGTTGGCTTGGATAGTGACTGCCCCTAAGATTGTGCATCGTGTGTCTAGCCTTGCATCAGACCCTCGAGTCGCACGAGACACACTGCGCACACCCTGAAACATGAACGGCTTGCTTGCTTGCATATTCAATATGAAACTCTGTTTCCAAACATGTTTCCAAACAAGTAATATGACTCTGCTAGAACTGCATGAAACGAACCTAGGTAAAACTAGAAAGATCACTAGTAATATAATATTTTATAACATAATTACTTAGTGCCTGTTTGAGTGAATGCTTGTTTCTGTTCAGTTGATTTATCTCACCAGTACTTGTATAAAGTGCTGACCCACCAACAGTTTACTTGCTTGCAGGTACTGGATCGTCCGAGGGAGCGATAGGCGTGCCACAGTCCCGAAGACCCGGAATCCTGGTTTCGATTGTTGCCCCGAGAATGCTATCGTATAAGGGGGCATAATGTATGGAACGAACGTGTGCCTTTGCTAAAGGAAACCCAAGTTGCCTCGATTGTCCCGAACGCTCAGTTGGCTAAATGCATTGCATTGCAACAAGTCCCTTTCCGCTGCTTACTCGATTGATGCGATGATAGCCAACTATCAACTTAAACGATTGGCCTTGCACGGGCGCAACCCCAGGCCCGTGCAGTATCACGTCCCCCGAAAGCTCGACTTGGGCCATTCGATTAGCTCCCCTTCCTCCCTCGCGCCCGCGGGACGGGCACGGTGATTCGCGTCCGGCGCGCCGAGGCACGGTGATTCGTGCCCGGTTCGTTAAATCCCGGCCGTACGGGGCGGGGCAGGGCGGGGCGGAGCGGCGACCCGGGCGGGACCGGGGCGTGACACCTCATGGCCGTGAATCCTGAGAGGACGACTAACCGTCTTCTTCTTCTTCTTGCGAGGAGAAGTCTCCTTCGGAGCAGGAGCCCTTCGCTTACCAGAGATGACCAGAGGCCCTGCAGGCAGAGGTATTTTATCCCTCGGTACTGCCAACAAAGGCTCATCTGGATTGACGGCATCTTCACCCTCATCGGAGGAGACTGAGGGGATTTCGAATCTCCCCCCAGGCTTAGACGAAGGCATCCTGAAACTTCCACGCATATCAAAATTGCGATGGAAGGTGTTGGTTGCCACATAAAACTGGGCATACGAGTGGAGGATGCGCAGCTCCGTGGAGAGTGAAATGGAGGGCACAGTAAAAGTTGCTTCAGTGCAACCCATGATGAAGTATCGCCACCCTCTCGCTCCATCAATAAGTCCACCCCTGGACTTGAAGCTGGTGACGGCGTTGCCCATATGCAACTGGTCATACCCAAACTGTCTGGCGAACCGACTAGGCAGGTAGGGTTCCAAGAAGCATTGGTCTTCACTTCTGTACAGTAGATGGGAAGGTCTAATGCAGACCAACCAATTAAAAGCCTCAGGAGAAAGAACGGTCTTCCCGTCGCCCACATCCTGAAGTCTGCACCCCTGTTGATTGAGATGTACAGAGGGGACAGTGCAGAAGATCTTCCAGCTGTGACTGAAATTCAGTACCCGCCGACAGTCTAAAACTGTGGTCACGTTCCAGGAGGAATTCTTGTAATTCAGCAAAAAACTACCCCCCGAACTGCTGCCAGAGCCGGGAGACATCACCCTAGGGTTGTGGAGAATTAATCATCCCATCAAATACAGGTATGGCAATTCTACCCTAGGAAAGCTATCACGCCGAGTTTCATCGGCAAACAGCCCATCAGTAATGGCCCTCAGGCCAGCTTGTATGCGGCACACCAGGGCAGGGAGCAAATCCAGTCTTGCCCCGAACACCAGGCGCACTGCAGGCCATAAAGTGTTACGGTGGATGCGATCCGAGGATGCAATATCGGGTACCACCAGTCGGCGCAGCCATATAGAAAGGAAGCCAGCCAGTTGAGCTTCCTTGGACAGAGGCCTGCGACAATGCCTCAAATAACTGTAGGCCTGCAGGATACTTCCCTATCCCTTCGTCGAGAATCTGATCTGGAGCCCCAGCGTCTTCCATGAGATCGTCGACTATCTGAGCACTAAGCACGCTCAGAAAGCTTAGAGGCTGATCCTTAGTATCCAAGACCTTCTATGGCTTAGCAGCCCTGGCTCGGTGAAAGAAGAGATAGGACGCCCATTTATTGGTATGAGCCAAATCTGAAGGCTCGCCATAAAAGGCAGTGCAAGCAAGGTAGTGGCACATCAGCTCCTGGTACACTGCCACTACTCGAGGGTCTGAATCACCCAGCTCCCGATTTGTGAGAACATACTCTTCATATGGAGTATCCCCCATCGGCAGTCTCGAGATCTCTGCCATCTCGTGGAGGGCCAATCCCAACTCCCCCAGTGGAGTGGCGAAAGTCCCGATGAGCGAGACATATCGCTCCATCAAAGCCAGAAACAGGCTAGGGTTAAAAGGTAACCCAACACTGGTGGCCATCACAGCTGCGTACAGACCAATGCTCTCCAGCTCGGTCTGAAAATGCTTCAGGGCCCAGCCAGCTAAACGAGCCCATCGAAGATTTGTGGGGGTGATCCACCCTCCCGTCCGAGGATTAACCTTGGGGTATACTCCCCCGTGCCCCATGAAATCGTTGCAGAAAGTCGGTATTTGGACTGGCTGAAAGGGTGCATTTTCCTCACTCGGGACAACGCCCGGGAATAATCCCCTGAACGGCATGACTGGACCCGAAGGACGGCTGACAAATGACCCCTGGTCAGATCCCTTCAGATGAAATATCTTCCCCGGCTGGCCGTGAAGATCGGGAGTCAGTGTCCACGATATCCTCCTGGGATGTGTGGTATGAAAGAACACCGAGATGGGGTAGTCCCTCGGCATCTTGGGCAGATACAGAACCAAGCCCCCTGTAGGGAAAACCCAGAGCTCTTTCTTGGGCTTCGTCTGGGACTGCTTGTCAATCATGTCCTCGAAGAGAAAAGTCGATTTTATATACTGTGTCCCGTCTATGGACGCCAGGGGCTCTCCGTTGATCATGCTCAACATCATTCGCTCGCCTTGAGCCGATATCAGGATTCTCCTTCCTTCAGGATATTGGAGTCCAGAGATAGGAAATGTCACGTGGGACAAATCCTCCAGGTAGTTGGAATGAAGCATCCCGGCAGCGGAACCCATCACCTCGGCCAGCGGAGACGCATGCAAGTTAACTGCAAGATGCAAGAAATATACGTCAGTTTCTATAGTAGATATTACAATCTTGCAGCATATGCTAAGAGGCAACAGTCTGTGCTTTACGTCAAGACTGTAAAAACTTGAGCTTTTTACGCTGGAATCTTATTCCAAGGCGTAAAAATGAAGACTGGCAGTATACACAAAAAACCAGACAGTTTGTGCTTTTACGCCAGACTGCCAAAGTTTGAGTCATTACGCTGGAATTTTTATCCAGAAACGTAATACCCAAAATTTTATGGTATACGCCAAGTTTCGACAGTCTGTGCTTTTACGCCAGACTGCGAAAATATGGAGTTTCTACACTGACACATTAGAAATATGGGCGTAAAAGATGAAACATCTCTGTGCATCATCTTCCTCAGAGAGGCTATCAGCACAAAAGATGACCTAGCGCGATCACGTACAACTTGTGCGAAGGATTTTTCTTCGTTCATTCTTATCGTCCCAAAAGCCTCACCTATAACACCCGGTGCACAGCTCGTCGGCGGGACACTTTCTTCAGAATGAAGCTCGCCGTGCCCGATGGAAGTCGCCCCCGCTTGGGCAGAAGAGCGAGAAGAAGAGTCAACCTTCTTTCCCTTAGAGGAGGAGATTGGTTTCGGGGCCATTGCTGAAAACTCTGAATGCTCGGAGAGGAAACGAAGGAGAGAACTTGAACAATCAAAAGCTTTCTTTTGCAAAAGACAGATGAAAAGTTTTTCTCTGAAAGCCTTGGGGTATATATAGAGTTCGGATGGACTCCTCGAATCCCGAACCAAATCCGACATTTAATATTTGGTTATGATTGGGGATTACGTCAGCCTATTACTCAGGGAAGGCAGACAGTCAGCGAATTCAAAAAGTTTTCGTGCAAAGCAGATTCATGGTTCTACGCCAAGGAGCTTTCTACGCTCGGCAGCTACAAATCTACGGTTTTACGCTCACAGGCTACAAGTCTATGGTTTTACGCCCGGATGCTTTTATGCTCGGTAGCTTTTACGCTCGAGAGGCTACAAACCTACGACTTCACGCTCAGAAGCTACAAATCTAAGATTTTACGCTCGGTGGCTTTTACGCTCAAAGGCAACAGATCCACAACTTCACGCTCGGAAGAGTTTCTTTACATAGGCTACAGATCTACAGTTTTACGCCCGGATGCTCTCATGCTCAGCAGCTTTTATGCTCGAGAGGCTACGAACTTATGATTTTACGCTCATCTACGTTACAAATCTATGACTTTCCGCATATCTGAGAATACGCAGGCCAGAGTATGCATACATCTGAACCATTCTCAAGACGGTCAATTGCAAGAGTTCACACAGAAGATACTCCTTCTTGGCCGCAAAATATCCCAAGTACCCAAAGCATACAAAGTTCAACATTAAAAATTACTCTTCTTCTTGGGTCGATTGGAGGTTCATCCATATTCCAGTCTGAATATTTTATCTACAGTTCAAGGTGGCAACTCAGTTTTTAACAGCCATTTCTTGCCCTGTTCCAAGGGATTTTTGAGAAATCATTCTTGAAGATGATGGTCTGAACAAAAATTCTGTTTATCAGAAGTGACAGTTCAGAATTCTACGCGGTTCCTCATTTTTAACAGCAAGACAGTTCGAATACTCGACTTAAATGCTAAGCGGCTTTCTGCGCATCGTCAGTTATGCGTAAAAGATAGGACAGGACCTAGCACTCTTTCTATCAGAGTCGGCGTAAAGTTATCCAGACGTGTCGAAGCTACACATATTCAGACTTCATCACAGCAACATAAGGCGAATGATCATATGCACAGAAGAAGACAATCTTATTAAAATCATGATTACATATGAGAAAAATCCAGTCTACAAAGGGTTTTTTCTTCATTTTCAAGATTATATATGAGGGAAATCCCGTCTACAAAGGGTTTCTCATTTTCATTTAAAGATCGCGCCCAGAATCTGTTCTGCCAGGTTCTCGCATGGGTGGAGTTCTTCATCCATCTTCTCCAGCAGTTAGTCGGTTTTCGCAACCGACTAACAAGAAAATGATCAATGGCGGGAGGATACAAAACTGGGCCTGCCTAAATTATGCAAATCCCATCCTCCGTACGCCATGACAGATTGAGTTGAGGTAATAAACCCAACTCAATACTCGAGGACAGAGCTAGTTTGTCTGCTCTCGTCCACGAACGGCAGGGCTAATTTGTCCCTCGTCCACGAACAACGGGAGAAGATACAACTTGCAAGCTGTCTGGTCGAAGGTGACCCTTCCTCTCTCCTGGACGAACCGCCATACAAAGTTGCTGATTATCCCAAGCAAAGAAAGCTATGATATCCTTCCATGATCCATCGTTGCAGAGGATATTTGCTTGAAGATGGCTCCTTTTTCGGCTCCTTACATGCTTGAAGAACATGGTCTTCTTCTTCCTCCAGTCGACCCGACGAACTCCGTCGATCATCTCGGTGTGGTGAAGAAAATATAAGAAGAACAAGTTGACTCCTCGGCCTTTTTATAGGCAAAAGAGATCACACTGAATCCCAACAAATCCCCAATAAATCTGCCAAGAAGTTAGCCTTAAAGAACGTGTCAGGCTTGACCGTTTCATGCTTCATTCAAAGCGTTTCAAATTACGAGGAATTCAAAAGCTTTGAAGGGGGTCTTGTAGAAGCATGAAAAATACGCTGGATAGCTATACGCAGCATGTTGATGCTGGACAACGTAAAGAGATAACTTCGGAGCCATCATCGTACAAACAGAGCTTTGCCACTAAGAACAGCGCAAAATATAAGCTCAAGGACTATCCGCGTAAATACAGTATGTCCAAGCTGCTTCAGCGTAAAAAGGGTGCTACATCGCCTTTATGGCGTAAAACTCATCCGCTTTAATGCATCATTGAAGTGTATGAGGAACGCTTCGTATTTCCCGAAATAAACCTGTCAAATCGTGCAGTGAACCTGACGTCTGACTCCTGATAAAGAGTACTGCACGACTACCCAGACGACGACTATAATGATAGCGCGGCACAGCGACCCAGACTGTCGTTTAGTGCCATTTTCTTGGCGTAAACCGCTTTTACGCATACAAAGTAATACACTGCCTAGTTTTACACAGGCAGACGTGAGCTTCTTACGCTCCGCGGAAGACAAACAGACTGCCACGTCAAAAGCTGCTCTTCGTACAGGGCTCGAGGCACGTCTCTGCATTTAATGCGCGGAATGATGGCAGATCTTCGAGATATGCCTCTGCATTTAATGCGCAGGATAGGGACAGATCTCTGCATTTAATGCAAGAGATTTGATTATATCTCCAAAAGCCGTAATTTCGGCTAAGACGTCCACATCATCACTTTGGCACATTACGCCATCAGGCTATGGGAGCACGCTATACGCTATCTCCTTGGAATACGCCAACTCAGGCCACATTTGCATTAGTGCGTATCAAAGCTATTCGGTCAAGAATTCGCTCAAGGCCTCAGTCAGGGGAGGAGGATCAGCTATCTTCTATGCCCACTCGGCTTCTACGCCAACTCGGCATCTACGCCAACTCGACTTCTATGCCTACTCGGCTTCTATGCCTACTCGGCTTCTACGCCTGCTCGGCCCCTGTAGCGCCCCGTTCTCCCGGTGCGGAGAGCGCGGCTAAGAAACACAAGACGGTATCGTTCGATCGGGATAGATTGAATTAAGAACTCGTCCTCGTTATGGATTTGTTTCTTCGGAATCGATTCCCATATTCAGTGGACTGCGCCCCAAGGATCGGCTTAGCGGCAGAGTCAGGAGGGACCTCTCCGCTGCTATCTTTTATTGCCTCGGTTTTCGATGTCGCTTGTTGCTTTCGTGCTTTGAGTTGGTTTTGGGATTTGCTTATTTTTCTTGAACGGTTTCGATGGTTTTCATTGTTTTCGTTCATTGACTTGCACTTCAATTCCGAGATTGGAAGAAGAGGAAGAAGTATTAATCGAGCTGTTCGTGTGCAGGTGAACGAGCAGTAGGTGGCTTGCGAGCGGAGTCGTGAAGCGCCTCTTTCCTTCTTCTTTCCAAAATCTAAGTGAGTGGCTACCAACCCGATTAGCTAGTCCTGCTTCCAAGCTTCACAGCTAATCAATCTGCACTCTTCTTTGCCCCGATCAAACGATACCAAATAATAATAAAAGAAACCAAGATAAAAGACAAATATACTTGGTTATTATGCTTGTCAATCAAACCTGTGAACTGTTGCCTTATCGTATGCTTGTTCGTGCAAATGTTCTATAAACGTGCTAAGCAGAACACATCTTGTATATGCATAAATGTTCAGGGAGGCTATGCAAAATAAATCATGCAATACTGCTTGTCGTGTACTCGTGTTCTTGCACTCGTGTTGCCTCAAATGCATGACTGTTAACTTGTTCATCGTGTTCGATCATGGACAACTTGTGCACAAGGTATTGGTTCTGCGGACGGTCGCTGGGGCACTGGCACCGATCCGATCCGGGCGGAACTCGTGTGTAGTCGTCGTGTTCGGGACTGGATAGCTTGCAGCGCAATCGTGTTCTCTCGTAGCATGCTATCCTTGTCCTCGGCTACGTCCACTATGGCAACCATGCCAGTGATCATCGTGTATATTTAAACCTGTTGCATACTAACTTGTGTCTCCGTGGCAGGGAAGGCAAGGTAAGTATTGTGCAGGTAATTCAGACGGTCAGGTAAAATCCACCGAACGGTGGCACGTTCATTTCAGTAAATTCAATATGCTGCTTACTTGTAAATGAACTAAGGCAAGATAGAAACCCACAAATATGCATGCTTCACTAAACAACGTGTTGATTGGTATAGTCAGGCTAGCTCGCCTTCACCAGCATGTTTCGATATGCTGACCCTCGTTGAAACAGGTTCTCCGCACCAAGGCGAACCGAGCGAGGAGCCGAAGTCGTCTTCCCGATCCAGTCCAGCTGTTAGCGCATCTTCACCGCGCCTCGAAGCCTTTTGAAGCCTGAAGCTGCAACTCTTCATACACAAATGCAGCTCCGTGGCAAAGCGATCCTCCAGCCTGGAGGTCTTTATCGTTTTGAGTTTATAAAAGGATGTAATGTACAGGACTGCTATCTCATTTTGAGTCAACACTTTTGTAAGCCGTTCGGCATATTAGCTGACTCGTTCAAGAGTTTGTAATAGATGTTCATTATCAATAAAGAGAACTTTTCTATGTTTCAAATCTGTGTTTCAATTTATCTGCGTACTCTGAATATGTGCTTGCTATGCAAATCATTAAAGCCTTGTGCGGGCGCAACTCCAGGCCCGCACGGCGGTCACGACTCGGGGGACGCCTCGGGGCGTGACATAGTGGTATCAGAGCACAGATTCAAAGTTCCTTAGACTTCGTGCTGGAAAAGTTCCTTTAACGATCAAATTCCTATGCGAACTCTTGAACTCGCTAGGCCAAAATGAGATACGTTCATGCAATAAGTCCATAATACATTATGATCCTAATGTAATTTACCTTCTTTTGAAGGAATGGATCCAGCGCAATCTGCAGCGCAAGTCCCGGACGAAATGTAACGCCAAGGAAGTAGTTCGGGCACTTCGGGAAGTTCAGAAAGCCAGCGAGCCACGCCAAGCATCGATCCCGTTCAGCAAATATTGTGGATGTTGGGGGAAAACCAACAAAGGGACGAGGCTCGCCATGAACGGGCCGAGAAGCGAGCGGAAGAGAGTCAGCTCAAGTTTCAAGACAATATAGAAGCACGATTCTCAGTCCAACAGAAGCAGGTAGATACCCTGCATCAGATCGTTCAGACTTTGGCTGCCAACCATTCCGCCGCAACAACAACGACTCCGGTGGAGCAGCCCGTGCTTGAAGTAGAGACACCGCAAATTCCAAGAGCGAGGGACGTGACTGCCTTCGACTTTGGCCACTTCAAGAAAGTCTGCAACACCCCATTCAACGGGACTGAGGACCCAGTCGTAGCTCTAGATTGGTTGGCCGAACTTGAAGATCACTTCGCTCTGCTAGAGGTCCCCGAAGAGAAGCGCGTCTCCTGCGCGCAACTACAGCTCCGCCTCAACGCACACGATTGGTGGGACGTGCATCGACGATCTCTCCAATTTGATCACGGAGAGGAGGCGATCTCGTTGACGACTTTTCGTGCCGCGTTCGAAGAGGAGTATGTACCCCCTCCAGTCCAACGTCAAATGGAGAACGAGTTCGTGCAGCTGCGGCAAGGCAGCATGACAGTTAAAGAGTATTCCGCCGAATTCAACCGACTCTCCAAATTCGCTAGGGCCTATTTACCTGATGCAGCGAGTCGAGCTAGAAGGTTTGAAGGTGGACTACGCCCTGTCATCCATTCGCACGTAGCCGTTCCTCAGTATCGGACAATGCGTGAAGTCATGAATCACGCCCTGTCGCTCGAACCACACTATCCTCACGTTCCTGCCGGCGCTGCGCATACCTACACTCACAAACGCCAAAGCAACGACAGAGGAAACAATGCTACAAAGCGTCCGTACAACGGTGGCAAGCATTGGAGCAATAAGTGTCAATTCTGCAAAAAGCTTGGACACGATAAGAAAGACTGCCGCATGAGACTTGGGTTATGCCTCGCTTGTGGACGATCAGGCCATGCTATTAATTCCTGCCCGAACCTTCCTGATCGCCGTCCTGAACGCAATAATCCCTAACGGTAAGTTCTACCCTAAGTTTCGGGACGAAACTTCCAATTAGTTGGGTAGGATGTAGCGCCCCGTTCTCCCGGTGCGGAGAGCGCGGCTAAGAAATACAAGACGGTATCGTTCGATCGGGATAGATTGAATTAAGAACTCGTCCTCGTTATGGATTTGTTTCTTCGGAATCGATTCCCATATTCAGTGGACTGCGCCCCAAGGATCGGCTTAGCGGCAGAGTCAGGAGGGACCTCTCCGCTGCTATCTTTTATTGCCTCGGTTTTCGATGTCGCTTGTTGCTTTCGTGCTTTGAGTTGGTTTTGGGATTTGCTTGTTTTCCTTGAACGGTTTCGATGGTTTTCATTGTTTTCGTTCATTGACTTGCACTTCAATTCCGAGATTGGAAGAAGAGGAAGAAGTATTAATCGAGCTGTTCGTGTGCAGGTGAACGAGCAGTAGGTGGCTTGCGAGCGGAGTCGTGAAGCGCCTCTTTCCTTCTTCTTTCCAAAATCTAAGTGAGTGGCTACCAACCCGATTAGCTAGTCCTGCTTCCAAGCTTCACAGCTAATCAATCTGCACTCTTCTTTGCCCCGATCAAACGATACCAAATAATAATAAAAGAAACCAAGATAAAAGACAAATATACTTGGTTATTATGCTTGTCAATCAAACCTGTGAACTGTTGCCTTATCGTATGCTTGTTCGTGCAAATGTTCTATAAACGTGCTAAGCAGAACACATCTTGTATATGCATAAATGTTCAGGGAGGCTATGCAAAATAAATCATGCAATACTGCTTGTCGTGTACTCGTGTTCTTGCACTCGTGTTGCCTCAAATGCATGACTGTTAACTTGTTCATCGTGTTCGATTATGGACAACTTGTGCACAAGGTATTGGTTCTACGGACGGTCGCTGGGGCACTGGCACCGATCCGATCCGGGCGGAACTCGTGTGTAGTCGTCGTGTTCGGGACTGGATAGCTTGCAGCACAATCGTGTTCTCTCGTAGCATGCTATCCTTGTCCTCGGCTACGTCCACTATGGCAACCATGCCAGTGATCATCGTGTATATTTAAACCTGTTGCATACTAACTTGTGTCTCCGTGGCAGGGAAGGCAAGGTAAGTATTGTGCAGGTAATTCAGACGGTCAGGTAAAATCCACCGAACGGTGGCACGTTCATTTCAGTAAATTCAATATGCTGCTTACTTGTAAATGAACTAAGGCAAGATAGAAACCCACAAATATGCATGCTTCACTAAACAACATGTTGATTGGTATAGTCAGGCTAGCTCGCCTTCACCAGCATGTTTCGATATGCTGACCCTCGTTGAAACAGGTTCTCCGCACCAAGGCGAACCGAGCGAGGAGCCGAAGTCGTCTTCCCGATCCAGTCCAGCTGTTAGCGCATCTTCACCGCGCCTCGAAGCCTTTTGAAGCCTGAAGCTGCAACTCTTCATACACAAATGCAGCTCCGTGGCAAAGCGATCCTCCAGCCTGGAGGTCTTTATCGTTTTGAGTTTATAAAAGGATGTAATGTACAGGACTGCTATCTTATTTTGAGTCAACCCTTTTGTAAGCCGTTCGGCATATTAGCTGACTCGTTCAAGAGTTTGTAATAGATGTTCATTATCAATAAAGAGAACTTTTCTATGTTTCAAATCTGTGTTTCAATTTATCTGCGTACTCTGAATATGTGCTTGCTATGCAAATCATTAAAGCCTTGTGCGGGCGCAACTCCAGGCCCGCACGGCGGTCACGACTCGGGGGACGCCTCGGGGCGTGACAGCCCCTATGTCGGTTTGATAACTCTTTGGCTTCTACGCCTTGGTGACAGTTATTGGCTTCTACACCAACCTTTTCTACGCGAGGGATAACTACCTACGTGGCTTTTATGCCGTGATCTTCGCAGCAGTTATACGCGTTGTCTCTTAATAGGACACGCGTCACACGCTCATTCAAAAGATCATTTATACGTAGGTAACGGTTATCGTAACCGTCGCGTAAAAGGTGCTATGCTTTCCACTATCCATCTTCTACGCCGACTGGAGGGTCACTGTCACTAAAACCCTATAAATAGAGACCTCTATCAACAGAGGTCCGGGGTCGAAAGGTCAAAAAACTAGAGGTCAGAACCAAGGTCAAAGATTCCAAGATCAAAGGAGAAGGCCAAGGAACTAAGAGTCAAAGAGTCTTTGAGAGAGAAGAATTCAAAGCTCAGGCAAAGAGTAGTGATCGACGACTTTGGCATCGGGCATCCACTCTCTTCTGCAACCTTCGAAGCTACTTTCTATCTTCTATGGCACTTCTTCACCATCGTGTGGTCCAAGGGACAAAGTGATCGATTGCATATCAGACTCCTATAGCAATATTTACCCAGATTATAAATTGTACTCGACATCCTCGTATAGGATTAATTGTACAATCTTGTTTATAAACCAAAGAGCGGGTTTCGTATAAACCTCGTTTCCATTTCTTTCGTTTATTATCAAACACAGTTATTCCCGAGTGGAAATGGGACAACATCGCTATGGATTTTATCGTGGGCTTTCCAAAGATGCCACGGGGGCATAATGTGATTTGGGTCATAGTTGATCGTTTGACCAAATCTGCCCACTTTCTTCCTGTAAAAGTTACATGGAGCGTCGATCGGTTAGAACAGATATATATATGACGAGATTGTCCGACTACACGAAGTCCCTGCCTCAATCATCTCGGACCACGACGGACGTTTCTTATCTCATTTTTGGACTAGCCTACAGTCTGCTTTGGGCACCAAGCTAAAGTTCAGCACCGTATATCACCCCCAGACTGATGGACAGACAAAAAGGACGAATCAGATACTTGAGGATATGTTGCGACTGTGTGCAATCGATCTAAAGACTAGTTGGGACACACACCTTCCGTTAGCGGAGTTCACGTACAACAACAGTTACCAATCGAGCATCCAGATGGCACCATATAAAGTTCTCTATGGGCGAAAGTGTCGATCTCCAATCTATTGGGACGAAGTCGGCGAACGACAGGTACTCGGGCCAGAGCTGGTGGAGCAGGCCGTTGAGAAAGTTCGTTTGATTCGATAAAGACTCCACACTGCGTAGAGCCGACATAAGAGCTATGCCGATGCTCATCGTAGACCCTTGGAGTTTATGGTCGGGGATCACGTCTTCTTGAAAGTGACACCAATGAGTGGAGTGATGCACTTCGGTATTAAGGGCAAATTGAGTACCAGATTTATTGGCCCTTTTAAAATACTTGAGCGAGTGGCAGTTGTGGCCTATTAGATTGCACTACCCCCGCCCTAGCTGAAGTGCACGATGTCTTCCATGTCTCCCAACGTGCATGATGTCTTCCATGTCTTTCAACTTCGAAAGTATGTGCATGGTCCATGTCATGTGGTTAGCTTCGATTAATTGGAACTGCGCAAGGACTTATCGTACTCAGAGGAGCCTGTGCAGATTTTGGATCACAAGAAGAAGGTATTATGGAACCGTACAATGTCATTGGTTCGCGTGTTATGGTGAAACCATTCAGTAGAGGAATCAACATGGGAGATGGAGTCAGAGATGAAGGAGAAGTACCCTTCATTGTTCGTTCAGTCAGAGGTAAGACCTTATTCTTAAGTTTCGGGACGAAACTTTTTCTTAGTGGTATATTATGTAGTGCCTCAAATCCTGATTCGACCGGTATGCGCACTATATAATTGGGCTTGTGGCTAGTCTGTCTGAGTTGTAGCTTGGTGTTTAGAATCTTCGGAATCCTCTTTCCAAGGACAAAATGTGATGATCCTTTCCAACTCATGGATAGGCCTCTATTGAAACGAGTTCAATAGTTTTCGTGTTTCGTTTCTTGGTTTTCTTGATGTCGCTTTGGGATTTTATTTTGGTGTTGCTTTTGATTTGCTTGGTTTTCGTTGTTGGCTTTCTAGCTTGGAGCTTTGGTTCTTAGGGAGTTCGGGGGGAAGGATAGGCAAAGGATTCTAACCCGGTGCTCGTGCAATTGCAGGTTCGCGTAACTGACGTTTCATCGTTGCTAGACGAGACTCCTTCTTTCAGAACTTTCCTTAATCGGTGGGTGGTTCGGACCCTTCTTTCCTATTTTTTTTACGTCTACATCTCTAATGTTTCAAACGTTCAATCGATGATGCCCGGCTGAACACCTAGGAAATCCTTAGCCACAATGCATGCCAGCCACTAAGAAAGGAACATAAAAATTGTAGACTAACTTGTATATTCATGAACACGATCTAAACATGAGCTCTGAAATACAAGCGGCAGTTGTGGTTCGAAACCAAGGAACTGCCTGATGGAATGTGGCATCTGAATATTGGTTGCAGCCTGGTGCCTCGAAGAGTTTGGACCCACGGTACACCAAAATCAGAACACGACTTTGAAAAAATATGAACTGTTGCATAAGTATATATATTGCTGCTTTACTTCTTCTGTTTCATCTCATGCATTATATGATAGTTGAACTGTTCACGCATTTGCATGATCTGGGACAACTTGTGCACAAGGTTTGGCATTTTCTCGAAACGGTATTTCGGAGAACTGAAACCGTATCGATCCAGGAGGAAATATTTGATCGTGCTAGTCGCGATGCATTGCTGGACCTTCAGCAGGGCTTGCTACCGGGGCTGACAGGGCACGCCGCAATGCCTTGGATAAGTCCCCATGGGTAATCTATTGTATTGTGCAAATGGTAAGTATACTTATGTTTCGTTGCAGGGAAGGCGCACATCGGTTGAGTAAGCAACCAATGTGCTTTATGGGTTCAACGTTATTTTTGTTTTCTCTAAAATCATGCAACTGATATGAACTGAATTCACTTAGTTCTCAATAGCAAGATCATTTTAATGCATGCTCGCCCCTAATAAGAAAGTATTGATTTAGGCGAGTGTGTTCGTCCCGCTTACTAGTACAAGCTGAGTACTGACCCACGTTGTGGGCAATCATTTCAGGCACTCAGAGTGTTCAACGCTAGTGGATAGACGAGAAGGCATTAGAAGCTCTTCTATTTTGAAGTATAGTTGAAGCCAGTTCATTTTGGAGGCGTAGATTTTCAATCTATACAAGGGCGTAATGTACGGACGACAAGGCTTATCTGATGGAGCACGCCCTACCTTTTGAATTTTTCTTTTGTAATGCAAACCAAGTAGCTGAGAGGCGCATCAAATGTAAACTCTATGTAAATTACTTTGAATTATCAATGAAAAGCATGTTATCTTCCTATACTTTGTGTTCAACTATCTGTGAATGTGTTTTCTAACTTGTGTTCTAAATGTTCCTATCACTGCACGTTCTTGCCTTGTGCGAGCGCAACTCCAAGCTTGCACGGCATCATGTCCAAACGAGGATGATCGATTCTGCAAAGGATCCAGGCGTGGACGATTGACCCTTACAGGATCGGGACATGACAGAGACAAATCCACTACCAAACGAATATGAAAGAAAATATAATAAGTACACCATCTAATGATCAGAGAGGCTCGAAGGGAAGACCTCCTCGAAAGAGAAAGAAGTAGCAGGTCATAGTCCGTACTCCTACAGATAGTTATGATCATCTACACCTGGAAAGGGACCAGGTCCTCAGTGGGACATAACAAGATACAAAAAATAGCATGCCAATTGAATATAGTAAAACATGCATAAAGAATAGACAGAAAATATACAAGTACGATGTACTAAACAATATATATAAAAAATGTATAATGAGGACAACTTTTTGACGTATGGACAAGTGTAGGCTACTCTAACACACACGCTATCTTATAACTCATGAATATACAAATGTACATGTACCATTAATCGACATACCTCGTGGGTAGCGACCATCGTAACACCAAATCGACATACCTCGAGTGTAGCGACCATCGCGACACAACTATCGCAGTGCATTTAGTTACTATGGTTTACCGAATTTGGTAGCCCATACGTCTACTGACTATCCTCTCCTCCCATGATACTATGTGTCAAGTGTGTGTCAACAGATATAATATATAATTATGACTGAAAGAAAACACATATATGATCAATGTATGAAAATATAATAAGCATGTAAAATACTGTAAGCAATTTGGCAAGATATACTTGCCGAATAAAAATAGAAATATGTACACATAGAAACAATGAAAAGAATGCATGTAAATAAATTGTACAAAGTTGGCTAGGTATCTTACCTGCTCCGAAAAAGGATGAAGTCGCAACTCAAGACGTCGTCCGATCTATCCGTCACATAAATTAAACTAGTTAGATCTACAAAAGTGGTTAGATAGGTTTTCTAGTCTAGTCTATTTTAATTCTGAATAAAATAACCTAAAATATAAATTTAATTTAATTATATTCTAATTTTAAGGCTAATTCTAGATTTTGGTTTAAAGAAAATCAATTTTGCGAATTCGGTATCTGTGGCATACAAATCGAGACATTATGTTGACCAAAAAGTCAACCGACATAAAATTAAGATTTCTATGTGAAATTTGGTAGATTTTAGCGCTATATAACGCTGGAATCGATGGTTTCACTAAGTCTCAAACCGGTAAAGAATTATCGCCCATATGGCGCACAAATGACAGTTTTTGGTGGTTTTCTAGTTACTTCTAGGTTACACAAATTTTTTAGAATATTAATCTAGAATATTTAATTTTTGATAAAAATATATGTTATATATCATCATGTCAGCTTTCCAAAATTTTAAACGGATCGTGATTCCGAGTTCGGGATCTCCCAGAATCTCGAAAACACCGAAACGTGTCAGATTTCGGACAACTGGCACTCCACAAATTTTTCAAAAATTTAGGTTCAGAATTTATAAAAATAAATTAGGTATTCAAAAACTATACCTCAAGACGGTTCCAACACAAGAAACAGAGACGCATTTGGAGTCCGGAGCTAGGAGTTATGGCCTCACGAAGTTGAAAAAACCCTAGATGAAATCTCCTCTCTCTCTCTCTCTCTCTCTCTCTCTCTCTCTCTCTCTAATTTGGGCGAAAATACTTAAACCCTACATATACACACATATATATATATAGGCAATAGCCGACGGATGGACCCAGGCGGGTAGGTTAGGGCTGACTGGGTATTTAAATAATTTTTAATATCTATAAATTTATTTATTAATCAGTTTTGACCTAATTAACTCCTAATAAATATGTAAAAATATAAAAAAAATCCATAAAAAATCTAGAAAATATAAAATACCATTATAAACCATAGAAAAATACTTGGGACCAAATTATGCTCCTAGGCATGCACAATAAATTCTAGAACTCCTAGAAAATTAGTATTTAGCCTATTTTAAAACCAAAAAAATTCAAAAAAAATTCCAAAAAAATTCTAAATTTATGATTAGATTGGAATTATGTTGTATGTAGTAATGGCACTACTAAGAGGCATGTGTCCTCATGCTACAGTGGTATGACACCACAAGAGGAGGATCCTCGGCCTTGGGCGGCCATGTCATAGCGGCGTAGCACCGCAAAGAAGCGCAAAGCTTCATGCCGGGTTATAAACTCTCTATAATGGAAAAACTCACCTAAGTGTATGGATAGAGATGTAGGCTGTCTCTTGAGGGAAAGCTTGTAGACACCCAAGATACATATACTGAGACCAGGTCAGCACAGGGCCTTTAACATTTACCGGAGGCACAACTGTCATCGTGCGAGTGAGAAGAATAGCAGTTATGGTTCAGAATTCAAGGCGTAGTCCATTCTTGTATCATACTATTATTTGACCCATGCGGGAAGATTTAAGT
This sequence comes from Iris macrosiphon, assembly GCA_036927795.1. Classification (NCBI taxonomy): domain Eukaryota; kingdom Viridiplantae; phylum Streptophyta; class Magnoliopsida; order Asparagales; family Iridaceae; genus Iris; species Iris macrosiphon. Next base: position 14,762,770 of record JAYESA010000016.1, read on the forward strand.
CGTGGGCGACATCTATCCTAATGCATGATGGACAGTCACTGTGAGGAACGCTCTACCATATATTGTGATATATGTGGAGGATTGTTGGTATTTTCCACTTAGCTTTGGGAGTTTTAGTCCCACATTAGAAAATCACCAATGTGTATATCTCAATATATAGCTATGCTTAGTATTGGTATATGCGCATGGGGTGGTGGCCCATGTAGGTTGACTTTCCTAGAGGGATTAAGTGTGAACTCATTTATGACAATCTTTGTTTTGTCACCACCTTTTGGAAGTTTTTCTTAGGATCTAGCGACTCAAACTCGGGCTCAAGGGCGCAAAGTGGCACTTTGATGGCGCACTTAGCACGTCAGCATCGTCGCATGGCGCTCATGTGCTCTTTATTGCGTGAGTTGCATGCACGGTTGCTTGCTCGGGCGCATGCTTCGTGGCGCTATGCGGCCGAGGCACTATGCGGCCAGGGGCTATGCGTCCATCGAGTTTGTTAGAGCAAGTCGCATATTGAGGGGACATAGTCTGTTGTTGGCGGCGTATGCGGCACACGGTTATCCATGTCATCCGGATTATGCGGCGGATGCGGCGTGGGGGTGTCTATGCACAGTGGTTGCTGCTTTCGGCGCTTGGCGGCGTTTGACGGCGCTGTCCTGAGTAACGTGCTGGTGGCGCAGGCGACGTAGGCGACGCGTGCGGCTTTGACATCCAGATTTTGGAAGATTTGGTCGAGCTTCTGGTCGATCAGCGCGTATGCGACCTTGAGCTTCCTCAGGCCGCATAGGTGCTGAAACCCCGATATATAGTGGTTCATCTCAATCGAGAGAGAGTTGGAAAAACCAAGAACACGAGAGCCACGCGGCCCAGTTAGCCCCCCTCCCACATATTGGATTTCCGAATGATTTAAAGATGACCAAGAGCGTTCTAGAAGTACATTTATGAGCTTACTGGTTCCTGGGGGCAGATCGTTTGTACGGCGAATCTTGCTTTGAGCAACGGTGATTTTTACCACCTAGCAAGGAGCTTTTCTTCAGCTTTTTCTTTGCTTTGTTCTTTCTCATTGTAGCATCTACGAACGTAAAGAGAAGAACGGTTTCCTTGTTGCTAATTGTAATCTTTATTTTCTTCGAAGTCTGTTTGTAATCTGTATTGGTTCGTGCTTCGTTGGAATCGAGAAAATCCGATGATGAACTCTTGTGTGAATCTCTGATCTCGAAGACAACTTGGGTTCTAGTAGAGAGCGAATTTTCGGTCACGCTTGGAGTTCTTCTAATGATCCGTGTTCTACCATTTTTGATCCTCCCTGGGACTAACATAATATTGAAGGGATAATAATGATCTTTACATGCATTCTAAATTTTAAATGTACAAGAAGGTTCATCTTCTGATTATTCCGTCTAAAATTTTATAAAGTTTACATACAACACCGAAGGTCATTGAAAACCATGGCAACACCACAAAAGCAAAAAGGGATACAAAAGACAACTATTATAACTAAAATGAAAAACTATGTTTGTTTAGAAAAGAAAGTATAGAAAAAACTAATGTCTTTTGTCTATGTTTTTCAGCCTAAATTGGAAGAATTATATTTTTCTTTATTCCATCAGTGTCTTTCTTTTTTCCCTCTTCTCCCGACTCTCTTACTCTCTCCTCTATTTATTTATTTTTTCAAAATTTGCATCCCAATTTTCTTTCTAAATTTCACGTCAACCAAACAAATAAAACTTATTTTGTTCCCCACCCCCCCCCCCCTCCTTTCTTCTCTTTCTTATTCATTTTTATTTTTCTTCCAACATTTTCTTACAAACCAAATACAGCATAAAAAAATAAACAATTAATCCGCATATATGTTATTCTATAGACATACCATTACAATCTCATATATTAACAATCAAGTTTGTGCACAGCATGATTTTATCCAAAAATACACAACTTTGTTGTTTCAAAAGCTTGTGATACTAATCTGGACTTTTTCGAAGAGTTGGGTTGTCTTAGCCGAAGCTAATTTTAGTTGTCCTTCACCCTATTGAAAAGATATAGATCTAAGTTGAATTTGAGCTAGACCGGTCCTAAGAAAACCAATTGTCTAAAAAGTTGTTCTATGGAGGAGGGTTGTCCAAGTCCGAAGTCCTGTCAGACTTATCCTTACCCCTGGGCTAGCCCTGATACTGATCCAAGTTTGAGGTTAAAGGAAGTAAGAATTTGGTCAACCAGAATATCCATGACACAGAAGGCCTGAAGCACAAATGAGTTGGGAATTATTTCAGTTTTCTCTCTCTTTCATAAAACTGTAACATCATCATTCTAGGTAAATAGGCTTGACAGATGCAAAGTTCAGTAGCAATTTGATACAAGCAGCCAGTGAAAACATCCACAAATACCGCTGGATGAGGAGGCGGTGCAGGCTGGGACGCCGGCCCTGATGGTGTCTGAAAAGGGAATACATCCTCAAAGAAGACGACGTCTCTGGAGTAGAAGACCTTTTTGGTCTCAAGATCAAACAAGCGCCAACCACGCTTACCAACTGGATACCCCAAAAAAATACATTTTTGACTACAAGCAGCAAACTTGTCCTTGGACCGGGGTAGACGCGAAGCAAAGCATAGGCAACCAAACACCCTGAGATAGGAATATGTCGGTTCATGGCCAAACATGAATTGGTAGGGAGTCTTGTTTTGTAGAAGTGGAGTGGACGTTCTATTGATCAAGAACAAGCTGTAAGAACGCATTCTCCCCAAAACTGAAGAGGAAGAGAAGCCTGAAAACGTAGTGCTTTAGCCACATTGAGAAGATGATGATGCTTACGTTCAACACGCCCATTCTGCTGAGGCATATATACGCATGATATTTCAAAGGGAATACCGTGGTCAGCAAAGTAATCCTTTAGACGTAGAAACTCAGTTTCTTTGTCAGACCAAAAACGTTGAACCTTCTTATGAAACTGAGTCTGAACCATTGCACAAAATTGCTTGATCAAGGCAGCAACGTCAGACTTAGAAGACATCAAATAAATTCATGTAGCTCTAGAGTAATCATCCAAAATTGTCAAGAAATATGACGCTCCATAAAAGGAGGGGGTACTATAGGGATCCCAGACATCACAATGAATAAGCTGAAACAAATCATATGCTTTATTATAACTTATAGGAAAAGAAACACGAGTTTGTTTAGCCTTAAAGCAAATATCACAAGGTTCACTAGAGCTAATGGAATGCTGAATAACAGGTAACGATGATATCGCAGATGAAGAAGGATGACCTAATCGTTAATGCCAGAGAGAAGCAGAAACAACAGAAGACGAGGCAGAGGCGTGACATGCTCGAGCAGCTGAGAAATGGCGCAGCCAGTAGACCCCACCCCGTTGCTCACCTATACCAATCACTGTGCTCGAAATGCGTTCCTGAATAACACACAATTTATCCGTTAAAGTAACAACACATTGAGTGTTCATAGTTAACTGAGCAAAGGAGATCAAATTGCAGTCAAGACAAGGAATATATAGAACATGATCAATCTTAGCGGTTGGCGAAAAAACTAATGATCCTTCTTGAACAGCAGTAGCTAAACGATTATCAGGCAGCTTGATAGCAACCGGATTGATCGAAACAAGATTCTGGAGAAGATTTTGATTCCCGGTCATGTGTAGAGATGCGCCTGTGTCTAAAATCCATGAACAATACGTACCAGACGGGTCGTAGGAGTTGCCAGAAGGAGTGTTCAAGGATTGATACATCTGTATAACCGTTTTTCACTGTTCATGATTGAGCGTCAGACCAAATGCAGCATTGTCTTGGTCTGTCAACGAGCCGACTGAACGACTATTGGACAGTTGTTGGGCAGCGTTAGCGACGCCAGTATCGTCGATATCTTCGGAGTTGACGTCCGATTGAAGTAGTCGGCCGTCAATGAAGCCGAGCTTCTGCTTAGCCTTGAAAGCGTTCCTCATGGCAGTTGTCCACTCCTGATAATTATCGCCCTTCAAGACCACGAGGTATATTTGCAAGCCCGGATGATCCGAATGAAGATCGAAAAAAAAAATCAGAATTTAAAAACTTGCTCTGATACCATGAAATAATGGGATAAAGATTGAAATTATTCTTATATTCCTTCTGCCTCAAATGGCTGAGCTTTATACATAATGACAAAAACTAAAGATAAGAAAAAGTAACAATAAAAAAGATATACTCACTATCTATCCTAACAATGACAATATCTCCAATAACAATCACTAACATTATCTCCAATAGCCAGCAATTATACTATCAATGGCTGAATTATCTATTGAAGTTTATTGACTAAACTCAAACAGGACAGCATCTAGATTCCAGAACCACTATCAAATTGCTGAAAGATTAGATAAATTCAACCATAGCTGTAAAACATTGTAGAACTTAGCAACTAATGGCTTTTACTAAGCACTTGTATTACTGGTACAAGAAAAAATAGTTGCAGAAAACCAAGAGAGCAGCTGATCCAGATATTTTGTGCCAATTCTGTTACGTGTTCTTAGCATGTGAGATCTCCTACTTTTGCTATCCATAATTATAGGAGCTGAGAACATGTCACATGTTGAGAACAGGTGACATAATTGGTACAGAATAATAGGAACAACATATAATAGGAACAACATATCCGCTCCCGAAAACCAAAGGGAAAGATACATAGAAGAACTCATGTTTCATATTTTAAGCTTTGCATCAAGTGTCAAAGGACATTAAATGCCCCTTGTAGCAAATACATAATTACAATCAAACTTATCAGACCGAGATGTCTCATAATACAGATTCCAAGTTAGAATAAGCCGGAAAAAGAGGGATACATAAATTGGTTAGCTGCTAAACTGGTACGTCTTACATTTTCAACATACATTAACTTCCACATTCTGTACTGATATACCAAGATCAAAATGGATGGTCCCAAGGAGCAGAAAGCTGAAGCTTTAGACGGATTCGATGGCAGAATTCCGGTCGTGAGCATCACAGCTTTCCTTGCTAAGTTTAGATTTTGACGAGGGAAAGGATGGCTGGCGAGTTGATAATTTAGCTGGCTGTTGCTTCGAACCTAGCAAGTTGAGGTACATGTACAATGACATGCCTCCAAGGGCAGTAACAGCCCCGCAGATACTTGTCATTCCTGGATTAGACTTAAAAATAAGGAATCCTCCAAGAAGGATAACACATGTTTTGAACTGCCCAAGCACAACATGAGAGGTAGCCGATGTAGCCCTGTGATAACACAAATAGGGAGCATTTTCAGAAAATAATTAAGTAACATTAAAAGTCCAATCCTGAAACAAGTATATATCCTCATTTGTAATGGGTCAATTACGAAACAATTTTCAAAATATAGCTCCACAAAAGAATTGTCTATTTTCTTGCAACCTACTGCCAATTAACCTTCTATAGGTTGGTTGCGAAGTTCCTTTGTAAAGGAGCAATGAGAAACTAAGGGTCCGTTTGGATAGATTTTCTGAAATTTTGTTTTGAAAACAATTTTCAAAGAAGATGTTATAAAGTTGATTTTAGAAATAAAAGTTTGAGGATTCGGTTTGGCAAAATATTTTTAGAAAATAATTTTTGAAATACAATTTTGAAGAACGTGTTTGGTATTTTTTTTTGACATACTAGTAAATGTACGTGCGTTGCACGTAAAATATTTTTTCTAATATTGTTGAAAATAGTTTAAATATTTGTAAATTAAGATTTGTTATATATATTTATTAAAAAATTAGATTTATAAAATTCATTGATATTATTGAATTTTTTTAATTATATTAAAATAGTTTAAATTTGATTTGAATATATTTAAATTAAAATATATATATATATATATATATATATATATATATATATATATATATATATATATATAACTGTGGATATATGTTTAGATATAAAAATAATAATTTAAATATATTTTGAATATTGAATATTTTTTTATTTGGATTTGTTATATATATATCTTTATATACATTTGAATATGTGTTTAGGTAATTATAATGATTTTAAGATGTTTCTACGTAAGGGAAACGCGTACACTGTAGTTAGAATATTTTTTTATTTTTTGAATTTTTGAATTATTAATTACGTGAGAATTAATAATTATTAATTACGTGAAGAAAAGAGTGGATTACGGATGATGAGAAAAATAGTGGGTTACGGATGATGAGAAAGAAGTTGGTTTTAGATTTTTTATAATATATACTCTAAAAAAAAAAATCTCCCAATAATGTGTTTCCATAACATTTTGTGTCCAGCCTATAGGTCCGTCTCCAGGGTGTCCACATCCAAATTTACATATCCGACACACTGTTACAGCAATTCGACCCGTGTCCACACAACCAAAGGCCCAAAATACAAAACTCTGACCCCGTGTCCGATCTCTAACGACCGTGTCCAGTCCACCGTGAGTCCTCGGCCAATTCCACCGCAGCTCCACCAGAGCTTCACAATGGTTTTGTAGGTTTGGAGATTAGGGATAGGTTTTTGGTTGGAAGTGGGTCGAGGTCGAGTTGGCCAAGGTCGAGATGCCCTTCCCAGACCTTCAAGGGCGCCCGCATCATCGGCTCCCTCCACTTGACCTCTACCAGAGTTCCACCTCGAGATGTTCGGGGTCGAGATGGTCGAGGCAGAGAAAGAGAAACTCGTGGAGGGCGACTCCGCCACGACAGTGACGACGTTCTACATGTCCTCCGACAGGGACAAAACACAACAAGTTCGACTTCGACGTCCTTCCACAGGCGAGATTGAGGTCGACCTCCTCCCCTGACGACTATACCGCTCTCGAGCCCCGCATAGAGCAAGCCGATGACACCGACGCGGCGATGCCGGTGAGGTAGCCGATGCCGGTGTAGTAGGTAAGGTTCTCTCCCCATGATTTCAAGGGTTAGGGTTTACGTGGAAGGAGGAGGAGCTCCGAATGGAAAAAGGGGCATTTCGGAGAAAGGAGAAGAAGAAGAAGAAGAAGAAGAAGAAGAAAGGGGGTAGTGCTTTGGTTTTGGAGGAGGAGAGGTTTTTTTTTTTTTAAAGCACCTTTTTCTACTCTCTCAAAACTAAGCTTAAACGGTAGTTTGGAAAAAAAAAATAAGAAAGCAAAAACAGAATAGTGACAACCAAACACTGTTTACGTTGGTTTTGAGTTTAAACTCAAAAAGCTGAGTTTAAACTGGTAACCAAACAGACCCTTAGGCTCTTGTGTCCAACTTTCTTTTACTAATGAGGTCATGCTCATGCAAGAAAGGAGAATTATGTTAAGTCTTTGCTTTCGGGCTTGATGATCTGCCTCTAGACCTGCGTTTGAGGTTGTTTCGTCTTCCTTCAGCCTCCCTTCTTCTTCTTCTTCTTCTCTGTCAGTCCCAAGACGACCTACCAACAAGTCTACAAGACAAGTAGAGGTCCTCTCCCATAGACCCTCTGACAAACAAGTCAGACATCAGAATAATAGGGAGAAAGAGTAAATAATTTAACAGCACTTCGCCTAGGAAAATGTGCTTACCATTCTTACCCTTCTTTAGGGAGGAGGGGAGAGGAGGGTAATTTATAGGTGGGAGTAAGGGAGCATGTGCTTGTTGTCCAAGTTTCTCTATTTACAACTTTATCATTGAATATTACAAGTTTGTGCTTGGAAGCCAAGTCATTTTATTTACCATTCTGCCATTAGGGCATTCCTTGGGTACTCAATTTTACTGTTTTGCCCTTTGCTTCTTCTGATCCATTTTGTACAATGAGCTGCTCATTCTGGACTTCTCTTAGGCTCTGCTTTCTTTGGTGACATGGACTCGGTTTTATTGGGCTACTTTTATTGGACTGAGTTATCTTTCGCGTATATCCCCAACATTTTCCTCTTTGGCGATGTTTAATGTTTAGGCGATGGCACTTCTATAATTCTTTAGCCAAAATGACTCGTTTGGTGGATATGTTTGCTGGTTTAGGGGTTTGCACGTTTAGGGGTCAACGCAGGCAATCTTCAAAGTGAAAAGACCCAATGGAGCACCTGAGGAATTTCACCATGAAGACAAAACATATATAGAAAATGCATACGGTCTGCCCACGGAGCGTGTTTGTTGAGATGTCAACAAGCAATTGCAGATAGACAAAACTTAGATACCAGGGCATAGATTCTTTGCTAGCTCGTTAAGGTTGCCAGGGAGTAGATTCAAGAAAAACACAGACGGTCTGACCACGGAACGTGCTTGTTGATTTGTCAAGAGAAACAAATACTACGGAATTTGCTTGTTATGATGTCAACAAGCAATCTCGGATAAACAAAACTCAGAAAATACGCAGAGTATGCTACGAGACTTGCTTGTTGAGATGTCAATCAGAAGTCGCAGATAGAACAAATGCAAACGGTCTGCCCATGCTCGTTGAGATGTCAACAAGCAGTTGCGTACAAACAAAACCAGAGAAACGTAGACGGTCTTCCAATGGAGTGTGCTTGCTCAGATGTCAACAAGCAGTTGCAGACAGACAAAATGCGAATAGTCTGACCATGGAGCGTGCTTGAAATTTCAACAAACAGTCGCGGAAACTCAGCCAGAAAAACACAGACGGTCTGTCCATAAAACTTGTTCGTTGAGATGTCAACAAAGAATCGCAAACAGACAAAACTTGCACAGAAAAACTGAAAAACGCAGTAGCAAATAACCAAAATCCGGACAGAAAAATGCAGACGATCTTGCCCGTGGACTTGCTTGTTGAGATGTCAAGATGTCAACAAGCAGACACATGTGGACAATAAGCAGAAAATGACAAAAGGACGAAATAGGCGGTCTGTCCAAGGAAATGTGCTTGATGATTTTCAACAAGTAGACACGTTGATATTAAGCAGATTGATATTACTTTTTTAGTAAGTTAGACACACTAGATGAAGCCGCAAAAGTAAAAATAGTTGTTTTGTGTCTGCTTATTGTGTCAACTAAAATTGCTATGCAAGGGGAAAATGTCATGTTGCTGACTGATTCTAACGCAAATACAGGTATTACCTACACCTGACTTTGATATTTGAAAGTTGTAATACTTTACCAATTATTGGTCATTCTTCTTTTTTCGCTACTACATGTGCGTGATCGCATGTGCCTTTTGGGCAACTTTTATTAATTCACTAACTTTCAGTACATTCTTGGATGGGGTTGTTGGCTCCCAAATTGTTCATTCGTTGTGGTGATGTCCCCTTCTCTTAGGTTGCCAGTGTCTAATGGCTTAAAAAGTATGTGAGCTTACCAGCTCATATCTAACTCTCAATTGCTCTGTGCTCATAATCTCCATGGTAGTGGCGAATTTTGGTGATTCATGGGCATCAGTCATTGGGTGTCTTGATATTCTTTGATGAGCATGAACACTTCAGCTATAGAGCAGTTGAGTTGTGGGTACCCTAAACTAGTAGTTTCTGGAACTATGGCTGCACAACAAGCGAAACGTTTGATACTCTGCTTGGGCTCAGCTCAACACAAGTTGGTTCAAACTCGTTCAACAGTCTTTAACGAGACAAGTCCAAGTTCTGATTTATGACTAATAAGATTAGCGAGCTAAGCTCGATTATACCGGTGACCAAGTGTCCGAGCTCAGACATGTTCATGAACATAGTGGTTAGCACATAATTTCCTTTATAAATCCAGGTACATTGACTCAAAATCTTTTCAAGCTTTAATAAAGGGACTTTTGACATGCACCTAGAACATGGGTTAATGTGAAAACTTTTCAAACCTTAGCAAGATGAAATATTTTCAAGTCTTTTAAAGTTGCTTTATTACGATCCATAATTTTTCCTCTTCTTTTTTTAGTTAAATATCATCTAAGTTTCTTTTCTTCATTTAGGCTAAAGATAAGTAAGTTTCAAACATGCAAACAAGCTGAGGCTTAGCTCAAGCTTGATTAACTTATCAAGCTAAGCTTGAGCTTGATTAGCTTATCAAGTTTTAGCCAAGCCAAGCTTGAACTCTGAGATTCATGGTCAAGCCAAGTCGAGCCATAATGTATCATTAACTAACCAAGCTCAAGCCAAGCTAAATTGCATCATTATCTTAACCAAGCCAAACTTGAACCACCCCTTGTCCGGCTCTTTCGGTTTGTTGTGCAGCCCTAGCCCTACTGGTAATGGACTCTATCGACTTGAGCGTTGGAAATCGGACACGTCCTGCAAGCGTTCTGATACCGTGTCTGAGGGTGCCTGTAGCGGAAACTTTAGGCCAACCTACCTGAAATAACCAACCCCTGTCTAACAAACACCAAGCACAGATAAAGACAAGTATATGTTGATGACTACGTCACATGAACAAATTACAACATTTATAACTCAGGTAAAATTACAAGATTGACAAAATTAATGTTGAACCCTTTGCCCTAATAGATTCAACCCTCTCACCACACTCAAGAATGAAAGAAAGATATTACAATTGAAATCACTCACCAACACGTAACAATCTTCCTGAGCGAAGGCGACGACTCCTCGATCAAATATCTTTCTTCCTTTTGTCTTGGATGACGAAGTCCTAAGAGCAAAGCACGGACTTTCTCTTAGATTTTCTGTGGACGAGCACCCTGAATCTCCAACTTGTGCTTTATTTTGTGCCTCCACCCTCCTCCTATATTTATAGGATGAGAAATCATATTTTAGGTCATAATAGGATTTTCTAAATAGAAAATCTTAAAATAAGAATTCTATTCCACCTAAAATAGCCTAATGCTAATTATGAACGCCCAAATATGGTCAAATTAAATATTTGATACAAATTGAAATCTAATAAATCTTACATTTAATGTAGATTTTCAAATTATATCAAATCAAATCTTTGACCCTATTTGGGCTCCAAAATTCACCAAATCCAGACTGGACCCCAACAATCTCCCCCTCCAGTCTGATGAGAGGATGTTGACCCAATGGCTTCTCAACTGGCCTCCATGCATGTGACAGGGTTCCTGCTCCCCCATGCCACCGATCTCCAATTCCCCGAGTTGCTTTGCATCTTCCTTCGTCTCCAGCTCCTTGACCGTCACATCGACGCTAGCTGCCATGTGTAGCACATTCTGTACCACTGAGATCCTGCAGATATCAATGACACAACTGAGACCAAAGTCCCTGACTATCAGCCTCACCGAGAATCTTGGATGCCTGTCCCCGACTTCCGTCTTCCACCGAAACGTTTTAACGTTCCGACGAGCTTCTTCACCCTTGGCTGGCCCAACCAAGCAGACGGTACGATTCTCCCGAGATTCGAACTGAATCTGTCCACCTTTGTGTCCGAACCTGAAGCTCTCCCATACACATGCGTCTGTCTGTTGGCCCATCTGGTCATGGTCAAACCGATTTTAATAATCAATCCAAACTACGAATCGATACATTGCAACTTAGATGAATTTGTTCAGAAATACGTCGCAATACTTCGTCACAAGCTGCTACAAGATGATTGTGTTTGGGCTACTCTTTATACTTTGTTATGTAAGTCTAAGGACTTATGTGAGTCGGAACGAAATTTTGGTATTTATATTGAACCTATATCCAAAGTCCACTCATACATAAGCCAACCCAGACCAGTAATTCTTTTGGATTCGAGCCTAAACCCAAACCCACTTAACAATCCAAGTCAAAATGATCTGGAATATGACCAACCGAACTTGGGGCGAGTTCTAACCGAACTCGGTACTAGTTCTGTCCGAACTCGGACCGAACTCGGTTACCCTAAACCGATTTCCTAGTCAGCCTCCTCTTCCGGATGATCAGGGTCTAACGTTCGAATTTATGAACGTTAAAGCATCCGAACTCGGCTCAGAAAAATCCTATAAATAGAGAAGAATTTCCACATTTCAACACAACTCATTCACTCAAACATTCTTCTTCTCTATTACTCAAAAGAGCTCTAATCTTTCTCATTTCCAAGACAACTCTCTTTCCTTCTAAGTGCCCAAGTGTCGTTCCGATTAGAAGTTGAGTCGAGTTGTACAAGCTTGGTTAAAAAGTTATTTTATATTCCTGTCTGAAGTCTTCGAGCTCTTCGGATCAAAAGCTCGTGTTGTAAGAAATTTGCGTGCTCTTCGGATCAAAGGCACGTGTGTACCCTATTTCACAAATAGTAAATTAACACCGAGCAAGAGTTCTCAGGCCTGGACTAGTCCTCCATGAGGAAAACCAGGATAAAATTCTCTGTGTTTGAGTTTGCTTTCTGAACTTTACTTATACTCTGATTATATTTATTGCTGCAGTTTATAAGTAGTCCTTAAACTTAGAATTTTTAATTAGTGATTATTTTCCGCTGCACACGCACTTACTCTATTCACCCCCCCCCCCCCCTCTAGAGGTGTTACACGATCCTACAATTGGTATCAGAGTAGGTACTCTCTGAATTGATTTCTGATCCCAATTGCTCCTACAATTGGTATCAGAACCAAGTTTTCATTAAACTGTGCTTAGTTTATACACTCTAGAATACTCATGACTAACTTTACAAAAGAAGGACAATCCATAGATAGACCTCCACGTTTTGATAGAAACAATTACACTTATTGGAAGACATGGATGAGCTTTTACTTAAAATCGCTTGGTTTTGACGTATGGACTAATGTTATTGAAGGTTACAGAAAATCTACTATCATTTTTTCTCTTACTTCCAATATTGTTAATAAACCTTATTATGACTACACGGAAGAGGAAAAGAGATTAGCTAGTCTTAATGCAAAAACAATGAATGCTCTTAACTTTGCTTTAGACAATAATGAACTTAATCTTATTTCTTCTTGTGCAACCTCATATGAGATCTGAAAACTTCTTGAAGCTACTTATAAGAACATGTATGAAGAAGAAGCTAGCGATATGGAAGTAGAAAAGAATACTAATACAAGCATATGGTGTGAAAGCGAAGCAAGCGATTCTGAAGAAGAAAAGAATCAAGCGATTCTGAAGAAAAAAAGAATCCTCGCAACTCTGCAAATGTGTGCTTAATGGCATTTGATAAGGTATCTATGAACCCCCTATATAATGACTTTACATTTGATAAACTAGGTGATGTCTTTAGTGACCTTCTAGATAATCACAAAGCACTGCTTGATAAATACAAAAACTCGAAGAATGAACTCAAGGCACACAAACTTTAGTTCCACACTCCTAGATATCAGAAAGAAACAATCCACAAGTGATTCAGATGAATTAGCGTCAGTTAGATTGAACTTACACGAAGTACTTCTTAGAAATGAGCAACATGACAAGGATTATATTAAGCTCAAAGAATATTATGAAATAGAGAAAGAAAAGAGTAGTAATGCACTTATTAGAATTAATGTTTTAACTGCTAGATATACTGAGTTATATGACACTTCCAAAAAGTTAAAAATTAAATTAGAAAAACAGCATGTACAGACTGCTTCCCAATCTAACACGTGTCACTCAAGGACCAAGAACACATAGCCCAAAAAGGCCAAACCTTCTAATCATGCATTCTATTACAAGTATCCACGTAAATCACAACATACTGCCTCACATATACACCATGCCTCTGCACCAAGTATCAACTCATCTGCTATATGTCATTATTGTGGTATTAAAGGACATATCACGACAATATAGAATTAGAAAATTAGTTGATATGCATATATATGGGTTCCGAAAACTAACATATCAGGACCCTCAAGAAAGTGGGTACCAAAGGTTACATTTTTAACTTTTATTGTAGGTGGACCTTCCCTCTCACACTAGAAGCAAATGTATTCTCGATAGCAATTGCTCACGTCATATGACCGGTGATGCAAATCTATTCGCAACTCTATCGATGAAGAAAGAATGATACGTCTCCTTCGGCAATAATCTAAAATGACATATTATAGATAATAGTAATATAGGTATTCATCCTTCTCCTGTTATTAAAGATGTATGTTTAGTAGCAGAATTAAAACATAACCTACTTAGCATTAGTCAATTGGCTAACCATGGTTATGGCATTAATTTTGTGAAAAACAAATGTTCTATTTATGATAGATCTACTGGTAAAATAGCGTACGAGGGAATAAGAGAAGATAATATATATGTTTTCTATCTCTCGGAAAATACTAACAATACAGGAAGATGCTTATACGCAACCAAAGACGAAAGCTGGTTGTAGCATATGCGCCTTGGACATGCAAATATTGACACTATAGCCAGACTATCTTCAAAGAAATTGGTAAGAGGTTTACCTGAAATTACCTTTAAGAAAGATATGGTATGTGCTGAGTGTGAAAAGAACAAAGCAACAAGATCTTCGTTTAAATCAATAAACGTTGTAAGTACTTCTAGACCCCTTCAACTTTTGCATATGGATTTATTTGGACCAAGCAGAGTCGTCAGTCTTGGTGGTAAGCTTTATGCCTATGTTATTGTTGATGACTTTTCTAGATATACTTGGGTTTATTTTCTAGCAAATAAAAGTGAAGATTTTTCAGAATTTGTTACCTTTTGCAAAAAGATACAAAACGAAAAAGGCTTCATGATTATTCGTATCCGAAGTGATCATGGAGGCGATTTCGAAAATACTAATTTCAAAACTTTTTGTTATTCAAATGGATTTGTGCATGAATTTTCATGTCCTAGAACTTCTCAACAAAATGGTGTTGTGAAGCGGAAGAACAGAACTCCTGGTGATATGGCTAAAGTCATGTTAAATCAGTATAACCTTCCGAAATATTTTTGGGCTGAGGCCTGTCAATACAGTATGCCATGTTTTGAATATGGTTCTTATTCGACCTATATCGAAGAAGACTCCCTATGAGCTTTGGTTTAATAGAATTCCTACCATCAGTTATTTCAAAGTATTTGGCTGCAAATGTTTTATCTTGAATACTAAGGATAACTTGGGTAAATTTGATTCCGAGGCTGATGAAGGTATTTTTCTTGGTTATGCTGCAAAGAGTAAAGGTTTTAGAATTTTTAATAAAAAGTCTATGACTGTTGAAGAATCGATTAATGTTACTTTTGATGAGCTTAACAGTCAAGTAGCAAATGACAGTGATGATGAAGATATCAAGATAAGCTAGCAGGAGGCCAGCAGGAGGCCAATGGCTGCTAGCCACGTGGGCGCGGACCAACGCGGTCACTCCCCAGGGACGGGACATATACTTTCTGTTCCGCAAAAGCTCTCAAGGCTACACCATGTGCTAAGCCATTAGCCTTTCGGCTTCCAAATCAACTCCTCGGTTATGTCGTGTGTTATGCTACCAGCCTTTCAGTTTCTTTGAAGAACGTCGCAACTCCAAGCCTGTCAGTTTCTTTAAAGAATGTCGGTGCTACACATTCAAAGGTCGGTCCCAAGCATCCCCAACCGTTTTGGAGTTTCCCTGCAGAAGAAGAATCGGTCCCAAGCTTCCCTGATCCCCCAAGGCTTCTTAGCCAAATAAAAGCTTTTACGCCACATGTTACGCTACGTACCATGTTGTCGGCTACATCCAGCGTACGCCAGAAGACTACGCAAGATAAAAAAAAAGCACGCCTTCTTATCGGGTCGATAATGAAGCAAAAACGGTCGGACTTCAATCAATACACTTCCCCAGAATATATTTCTTGTAGAAATTATATTGTTAAACATCTCCTTTGAGAGATTCTTTGTAATATTATACAAATTAAAAAAATTGATTATTTTGACATCAAAAATGCAACAATTGCTTACATAGAGGGCCCATCGATTATGTATGCGCTCCAAGTGCAGAGAATGCTGCTTGAGTAGGATGTGCAAATGGTTAGAGGAGCTAGTCGACGTTCAATATAGGTGTTTGTAGGTTCCCAAGCGTATGCTAGAAAGATACACTTACGTGTGTATTATATGCATGCGTGTTCATGTAGAGTGCTCCTCGGGCAGATGTCAACCACTATGCAGTCTGAGTTGTGGGAGATGTTGAGGTTGTTAGTTTATAGTGACAACGCTCGCATACACGGCCGACTGTGTGTCGATCGGCTGAGTGTCATTCAATAGGTATATGATGGTCGACCCATTGAGTGGAAATGGGTAGTATTGGCGAACTTCCGATGTCGAATGACATCGGTTGTTGAACCAACAGTAGATTCGATGCAATTAGTTGCTACAAAGTAGTTTGTAGCTGCATGGTAGAGTTGACATGGCACTCTATGGTGTTCTCCAAAGTTTGGAGCAAATGCAGTTGCAACTCTTGTGCTCCCTGTACAAGTTGCGACTCTTGAGCTCCCTATGCGACTATAGTAATCGCATTGATTATCGTTTGGTTAAGTAAGGGACGTTGACCGAGTAACGTTCCGTTAGTCGTCCTTGGGGTATGTTAAGAGCAGTCCAAGTGAACCCTCCTCCAAGAGTTGGGGTAGAATTTTGGAAATTTGTTGACTGTGCCTCAGCCCGAGTCATCGACGCAGACGCTCTGATGGTCATGACTTGTGCCCACGTAGTGGGATGGTGGACGCTTGTAGTTCCTGGTACAAGTGGTTGGTTGTTGAGTTGAGCTAACGACTGTATTCCGAAATAGGCCGCGCACTCATGAAGAAACTCTTCAAATGAAGACGACTTAGGCAGTCGAAGGGAGACTTCCCACAGACGACGCCAAATGTTAACAAGAGTCTATGCTTTTCGGGTTTGATTCATTAGTTTGACCTGATCCGCTTCTAGGCATGCGTCTGAGGTTGCTTCGTCTTCCTTCGGCCTTCCTTCTTCTTCTCTGTTGGTCTCCGGACAACCTGCAGTTAGTCTAAAAGACGAGAAAGATGTAGACCTTCATACAAGAAAGTCGGTCACCGGAATACGAGAGAGAATGAGAGTAAATAATTTGACTAGGCTTTGCCTAGAAATTGTGTTTATCAGTCTTACCGTTTTAGGGGGAGTATTTATAGGTGAGAGTAAGGGAGCATGTACTTGTTGTCCAAGTTTCTCTATTTACAACTTTGCAACTGAATATTACAAGTCTGCTACGGGATGTTTTGTTGTACTTGCTCCTTTTATTTACCATTCTGTTATTATGCCATTCCTTCGGTACTCGATTGTACTCTTTTGTCCTTTGCTTCTTTTGACCCATTTTGTACAATGGGTTGTTCATTCTGGACATTCTTTGAGTTTTGCTCTCTTTGGTGACATGGGCTCGGTTTTACTAGATTGTTATTATTGGGCCAAGGTATTTTTGGGTATATCCCCACAAATTTCTCACAATTCTCCTAGATAAAGAAAGTGTCTAGATGAATTGGTAAATTATAGTATTTAGGAGGGAATGACGACCTATCACTGACCAAGCTAAACAGCAAGATATGATCACATTGGCAATAATTACAATATACAATTAAAGGTTACTACAAATTAAAAGTGCGGATCTATGCTGCAAGCAAATTGGCAAGAATGATTTAGCTATGACATACTAACATGCTTATCCATTCCAATTTTCAGGTTTAGTTGGATCAACAAGACCCAATAAAAACATGGGGTTGATATGATTGATGTAAGCTTTTCAATAGTACAAGGGATATGTATGCCTAACCATATATAAAATTGAAAACAGTGTGCTTATGTAGAATTCATCAAAAATCAATGAAAATTGTTATTATAAACACACTCATGTGATTAGTTTCTAAGTTATTACTAACAAGTGTTGAAGTGTGTTTTATATTTGTATGTAATGGATCATCTATGGACTCGATCTTTCACATAAACTCATTAGTTCATTTACAGGATTATTAGATAAGAACTGTATTATCTCATGTGCAAATTAGCCTAATTATGGTATACAATGGAAGCTGCTATGTTGCCCGCCCGCGGGCCAGCCCGCCCACCACGTGTCGCCGCCCCATTGGCATGTCAACCGGCGTGGGACCCGTGAATACAGGGGGGGCCAATGGGGTTCGGCCAAGCAGCGGCCAGGCCAGCCCGCCTGCGGGCAAAGTAGCTTTATCCGGTGTACAATTCACCTTTAGTGAGATTACCTAAGTCAAATTAGGTTTATCAAAGCTAAAAAGGTAACCTAACATCTCACGGAGTGTGTAAATAACTCACCCAAGAGCCAAAGCTCCGGACCACTGAAGCAGGAAACCAAGAGCCGCGGACATAAGGATAGCTGATGTATTAGGGAAGTTCCAGTTAAAGGATAGAACCCCTGGTGGATCGAGCCAAGGCATTAAAGCCACCAAAAAAAGGAGAGTAATTGGTGTCGTCTTCCACATCAACCTGTTTAATGAAATCAAAACTAAAAACTTTGATAGCAAGCCAATTGATCTATGGAAGCAACATAAGCGACAGTAACAACCAAAGGGGAAAAAAGAAAACAAGAGACTACATACGGTAACGCTGTCCAGTTCTCTTGCTGCTGCATATTGGACCAGAGGATCTTATTGACCGCACTAGGAACTATCCATGCTAAAGCAATGCATGCACCGAAAAAGTGAAACTCGAGGTCTGTAACTGTTGCAACCGCAACACCAATAGATACTATTGTCAATGCAGCTACCTGAAGAACAAGAAAAAAAAGTATGAGTGAATGGATTAAAAATCCAAATAGGACTACAAAACTAAAATCATTCCCACAAGTCGCTACCTTTTGGTAAGAAACTCTCCTCTTAAAGAGCATGAATTCAGCTAGGACGATAGTGGGAGTCACGGCAATCTTGGACATCTGGTAAAAGCCAACACTACAACATGAACAAAGCAAGTATTAACGAGTGAAAACTAAATGGAGAAGATCCGGCAGCAAAGAATGGGCCATAATACCTATTGTACTTCAAACTGACATTGGCAAGGCCATTAGAAAGGGACATGACAATGCCAAGTAGTAAAAGTGAAGAAAATGGGGTTGACTTTGCTGGAGGTGAAGCTGGAAGAAGCGAGAACGCATTCATGATGGCCATCAAGAACCAGCTTAACCCATAGTGTATAAAGGTCAAAAAGATGGGATAGTTAAAGCCGACTTTCCCAAGCACCTATAAGGGGAAAAAAGATAAGAGTAGAAATTGTAAGAATACCATTAACAAACACAAAATGAATAAAACTAAAGGTTGAGAGACAGAAGAAAAATATACACACCAATTTGTTCATCATAATAATACCAACGGAAATGAAGAAGTTGAAAGAGAGCGCAACTGTGGGACCGCAGACTCTTTGCTGCAGTCGCTTGGTTCCATCCGGTGTTCGCAATTCATTGAAGAGCGAAGCCCGCAGGTCTTCGAGCGCTCTTCCTATTTTCAATTCCAAAACAAATGCATTCATTGGAATGTGAAGTGAACATATAAAGAACTAACCCCATCTATGTAGCCTTCTAGTGCTCTTCTTATTACTTATTAGTTGAACTAATCAAAACTATTTATATATAGTGAGAAAGATGCTTTCAAATCATACTTCTTTATAATAACTTGAGAAAACCAGAAGGCCTGATAAAAGAAAATTACACCTTGATCTAAATAGAGCAATGAGGCAATTAATGGAGTTGACTTTAGATAAATTTAGAGACCACGCTTATAAATTACTCTTCGGAGCATATAAGCAGCTATTTTTTTTTATACAATTTGGAACTTATAACCACTTGTCTAACAAAACTAAATAGCATCTTTGCCATAACTATGAAACCGCAGGATGCGGACACGGCGACACCGACACCGACACTGGTTTGGCATGTCTCAGTGTATTTCGTTAGCATTTGTGTCATGTCCGATACGTGTATGACAAAATGTGCCAATGAGACCGTGATTCCTAGAGAATGCCCATATCGATCTACACTCCAAACAACGCCACACGCACACAAAAAAAGATGCAACCTTCCTTTTGTTTTACTAATCGAGTAAAGATTACATCTTTTTCGTCGAAATGTGATGTTTTCAGCAGTCGACGAATGGAATCTGCACCAAATTAAATTCTGCGAGGGACCCATGAAACCGGAGAGAGAGAGAGAGAGAGAGAGAGAGAAAGAGAGAGAGTACCTCTCACGCCGGCATCGCTGTCCTTCCTCTTGAGGAGTTTCCTGACGTCTTTCCTCAAGAAGAAGTTCATCACTTTCCTACTGCAGAGCATTTCCTTCTTTCTGGAGACGGACAGAGAGAGAGAGAGAGTTAAAGGGAGGATGTTGGGGAAGCAAAAGGCTTGTTTTGATAAAAGTACCTTAAACCTACTTTATTTGGGGCTAATTAGCCTTTAGACTCTTGATTTTATTCCATTTTAGAGTTTAAGGCCTAGTTTGGTTTACGGAAGAAAAAAAAAAAAAAATTCATGAAAATAGAAAAGTAGGATTTCTATCAAAAAAAGAAAAAATTTGATGTTTGGTAAAACAAAAAAATCATTTAGAACAGATTATTTGATTTCTTTTCCAGTATTTGGTTGTGGTCGGAAAGAAAAAAAAATTTAATATTTTCATAATATCCTTGACTTTTAAAATAAAAATAATATTATGAAAAAATATGTGTTGGTAAAATAAACAATAACACATGACTATTTTTGTCTTCATTTTTTGCAATAAATGCTGAAAAATGAGGAGGAAAAATCAATCCCATAAATTATAAGAGGAATTATTTTTTTACCTATTGTTTTCTATGTTAGAAAAATATTTTCCAAGGTTGTGACTACAAAGGAACAAGTTTTCTTTTTCAATTCCTTAAATCCTCAGTGAATCAAACGAGGCCTAAGTCCTAACATGCTCAATTAGAAAGTTTGAATCCTAACTTTTTTTTAAATTTGTTTTAATTATATTCTCATTTTCAATATGGGTTGGTTATTGCATTTATATTCATGATGACAGTAAAATGAGAAATTTGATAAATAAATAAAAATTAGAGTGTAAACTTTTCAATTTGACATATTAGAACTTAAACTCTAACACTATGTTTGAGAACTTTTGAAGGAAAGGAAAGAAAATTTTGAGGGAAAAGAAAAATAGAGAGGAGTAAAATGAAAGAAAAGTTAATTTTTTTTCTTCTCTTGTTTGGATAACAAAAAGTAGGAAAAAAAAGTTTAAAAATAATTTTTTTATATGGATAGAGATATAATTACTATTTAGTCCTTGATATTCTCATATCATCATATCATAATTGATATGAGGGTTAGTTTGGTAAATTATTTCAAAATTCTCTTATCTCTTTCCATTTTCATCCCATTTTGGGTGATTTTTTTTTAGTGGGACCAACATAAATTTTTTTTTTCACTATCTCTTCTTTAATTTTTCTTTTTATTTTCAAACACCATCACTTAGATAATTTTTCTCTCTAACTTTTTTCTTTCTCCCACTTTTTACCCTTTCCCAACACTACCAAAGTTGGTATAAAATCTAGGGTTTAAACGCTAAATAACCCCAAAAAAATAACAAGTAAGAAGTGAACGGGAAAGAAGGATTTACATAAAACTTTAAAATACTTAAAAATAATTTTAAAGAGAGTTAATTATATCATATAACAGAAGATTCAATAGGTTATCAAAAGTAGGTGGTCTAGTGATTGGGGTTGGTGTGAATTATTAGAGACAGCGACGAAAATATGTTGTGGACTGTGTTGGGCTCCAATCCATTTCAAAAAAAAAGAAACTTTTTTTTCTCCTTATTTGTTCTTTTTATTTTTTATATGAGTCGGTTCACATTCAGTCCATCCTAGCCCATCCCAGCTTACCTTAGGCCATCTTAGTTCGAAATTCTAATTCAGCATTTGAATTGACGTTTATTGATTCAATTCTATGTCCCACAAAAAATAGACTATAAAAAAATGTGAATTCAAAAACTAATTTTTTTTTTTTTACTAAAGTAATTTTATTTTTAATTCTTTCCAAAATGTCAATCCATATTTCTAAAATCTATAATTTTATTAACAAAACTTTAAATCCTATAATTTGAATAAAAAACTATTTATTGGTTATATCTCACACTACAATAGTTGGACCAAAGTCGTTATAGTATTCTTTAAAAATTAAATAGAAATAGTCCAAATAACATATACTAAATCCATCCATAAAAGTCTTCTAAACTATAAATAATTGGGTTAAGAGAGTACTTTTAAAAATTATCTGTCTTGATTTTGGTTGAAGAATAGAAGATAAAGTCTTACAAAATACCATTTAATTCCTGCTCCTGAAAAAGGTACTACAAAAATAACTCAGGACAGTCCAAATTTTTATCATTGAGAATTACAAGTTTGTCACTCAAAAAAATTAATCATCGGACTGCCAACTTCCAATTAATTTTTTTATAATCAGGACTGTCAGCCCACTTCCAATTGATTTTTTTATAATCAGGACTGTCAGCCCACTTCCAATTATTTTTTTTATAATCAGGACTGTCAAAATTTTGACAGTCCTACCAATTGGAAGGACTGTCAATTTTTTGACAGTCCTACCAATTGGAAGGACTGTCAATTTTTTGACAGTCATAAAAATTTAACATATTTTTTTAGTAATGTCAAAATTTTGACAGTCCTTCCAATTGACAGGACTGTCAAAATTTTGACAGTCAGGAGGGAAGGGCTACGCGAAGTGACACGAGGGCGGGACTGCGTGGAGGTCGGAAGGGGAGGACGAGGCTGAGGAGCGGGAGGAGGAGGAGGTGGAGGAGGCGGGGGAGGAGGCGGAGGAGCGAGCACAGGGGCGACGACAAGGCGTAGGTGAACGTGCTCGGCTCCGCTGTTGTTGCTCTGCCGCTTCTGCCGTTGCCGCTACCGTCGTCGTTGTCGGTGCGAGGCGTAGCCGCAGCTCTCGCGAACGCATGTCTCCGCCGGGCGCAGCTCCCCGTACGCTGCTTCTTCTTTATCGCGTTCGTGATGGAATCAATGAGAAGGTGCTTGAGGTGCGAGTCGGCGGCGGCGACGCGTCGATGGCGAGGTCAACGACGCGGAAAGACGGAAAATCGCGAAAGGAAAGAGGAGGAGAAGCCGGAGGGGGTGGGAGAGGAGCAGGAGGAGGGAGGTGAAGAGGGTGGACAACCCTAGTAAATTTTGGTTTAGCCTGACTAAAAAAAAAAAATTTGACTAGATTAGTACCAATACTAGACTAATTTCGAATTATTTTTGTAGTGCCTTTATCAACGGTCTTAATTCCAAACATCAACTTAAGAAGAGCATTAGGATTGGGAATTGGAGGACATAGTTTTGAATAAGGTAGAAAGAGAGGACTCATGTAAGATACCCATAATCAAAGGTAAAAAAAAATGTATACGTGCATAGATCATGATTTTGTCGTCGGCCGCATAGGTATACTGTGCTCTTTATGGCCCCCGCATAGGAATTTATATGCGGAACACGTCATTTGAAGTTTGGGAGCGGAGAACGAGCCGTTGTCTCGGAGTGCGGAGAGAGGGAGTGATCAAAAGGAAACCTATAAAAAAATCAGAGGACACGTGGAAGAATACTCCGAGATTCCTTGTAAATCCTGGCCGTGCGGAGTTGACAGTCCTTGTCGGTGCCTTATCGGGTCCACTCAGGAACGGGTTGACGGGTTGTCATCTTATCGGGTCGGGTAGGGGTCATTGATTTCGGCCGATCTTTTCTGTTACGTTGATTGCTATTGTGTTTCCATCATGTGTGTCAAAGTTTCCTAAAAAAAATTTAAGTTACATCCTACTTTATTTATCATAATTAAAGGTGCATCATATTCGAGTACCAAAATACATGACATATTTCACTTTTGACGGAAATAGACTCCGATTTACGGTCAACTACTTTGACCAAAAAATTTGGACAAAAATACTATCTTTTCATTTTCTTCTCCCACCCCAACCTTGCACTGCCCCCTCCCCCCTGCGCAGTCCCGCCGTCCGCACCCTGCGTCCCTCTCCGTCGTGCCCTCCCACCGTCGCGCACCCTGCCTCCCTCCCCTTCCTGCTGCACGCTCCTACCCCCTCCCACCCTACCCCTCCCCGCCATCGTCGATACTGCTCGCGCCACCAACCAGAGCCACCTCTCCCCCCCCCCCCCCCCGACGCTGCTAGCTGTAAAACCCCTATTTTAAAAAAATCGTATTAATTATTTAATTAAATCATTTAATTGAATTGCATTATTACGTAGTATATTAGAAAATATAATTTATTGAATTTTTATTTCTAGGTAATTATGCATTTAGAGAATTATTGAGCAACCTATTATTTATTTTAATTTATTTTAGAGAACATTGTAGAGGGGTGAAAGATTATTTTTATGTACTAATAGATTTTCTGAAATTTTATTACCACACACACACACACACACACAACACACACACACACACACACACACACACACACACATATATATATATATATATATATATATATATATATATATATATATATATATATATATGAGTAATAGAATAAAAGAAAAGAAAGGGAAAACAAATAAATCTTAAACACTAACCTTAACCTAAACCCTATGCCTAAGCTAACCCAGCCCCGCCCGCAACTTAGAAACCCAAACATCACAACAACTCCCCCCGCGAGTCAGCGCGTCACCCGCGACCGAGACCCGAATCCCCTCATCCTCTCTCTATATATAAATACCTTATACTAAAACCCTAACCCTAAACCTTACTCACCTCTAACACCGCCGCCGACCTCCACGACGCCGACCCAACGCCGCCCCGACCACCGAAAATCCGTCGTCGACATCTGTGTCCCCCGCGCGCACGCCGCGAAAGGAAACTACAGCAGCATACCCCTGTTCACGCGTAGATTTCCGCTCCATCGCTCGACCAAATTCGACCCCGTCTTCACCGGTATGTTCACGACCTATCCCTCTTCCAACTCTGTGTATTAGTTTACTTCGATCAGCGCGTAACCCTAGGTGAAAATCGAGACCAAGTTGGAGAAAAATTACAACTTTTAATCTAAGAAAAACTGCTGTAACCACCCATGTTTATGGACTCGTATCTCCCACCACAGAGATCCAAACTTAGAAATTTCTTTTGCTATGTGAAGACCACATAACCTAGATTATTTTCTGTCAATTACATTATTTTATTTGATGCTGTTTTTGAAACCCTAGGTGAAAACCGAGATAAAAAATTATGATACAGAGCGTACCCCGCCAAACGGGACCACCTCATCGTGTACCAAGTGTACCAAAAGGCGCGCATGGTATACCCAGATGTGTGGGCTTTCGCAGAAACTGATTCGGACGCGTGTGCGCGTCGGAATCAACCCATATCCGTAAAAAGTCACCATATCGCGACTTTTGTAAAATACCACACCATTTATTGTACGCTCGTCAGAATGCGACAAAACATGCTCCACTGGACTCGTGGTATCACGCTGGTCCTGTGACACAATTTTTACGCAATTCTGAGACAGTTGACCAAGCCGCCTATTTGCGGGCCCCACGGTTGACTTTTTGGGCAATTTTGTTTTCGACTCACCGAATCCAAAATTGGACATACCGTTGAGTTCGTATTGAAGTTTAGAATTTGTTTGACCTATAATTTGTCCCATTTAGAGACCGTTATCCCTGGCACGCTTTTCGGTGCAAAGTGGGCCACACGTGGACCCCGCTTTGACCTAAAATTATTGTTTTGTCCCTGTGTCCAACTTGGATGAAAGGGTAGTATTTTTTAGCTATTTCGCTGATTTCGGGAACGTTGGTGATATTTATTTCATCATCCGGAGACGTTTATTCGGAGGACTTTAATTTCTGATCCCGTGTCATTGACATCTGGACGCTTACACTATACAGATTGCTTGTCAGGCAAGTATACCTTGCCATTGTACTGTGATTATATTCCATATGATGCATGCATGTTTTATTTCTGTCATTTAATTAATATATTTTAAACAGCTATATAAACTGTGTCCAAGGAAACTTGGGTGCAATGACGGTGACGTCGTATTCTGGTTTTATTATGTAAATGCATATGGACCTACTTTATGAGACCACCCCATTATCATGAGGCATTCTTATGTTTCATTGGCCATGACACTGTTCTTACACGAGTGTGAGTCACATGTAGGACACAGACTTGCGTACTCGGCTGGCCACTGGTACGTATAGGTCGTGCGACGGATAGGGATAACTGCCGATAGAAACTTTGCATGCTAGTAGACCTGGCAGTTATTTAGAGGTTTCATCGTGTCATGGATGTGACATACTTAGAGCATGGGATGGGGAGAACAACAAGTAAGGTATTTGGGCTCCTTTGTACTTTCCTTGTGTAACCCGTACGCTCCGCCGGAGATGTGCGGTCATGATGACCACTATATATTGTATATTATCAGGCGACCTCTTCCGTTCAAAGACGACATGCTTTGTAGGCCCCTGAATCTCCAAGAGAATCATGCCAATCCCATTTTAGCCAGATAGCCCACTTGTTGGAAAGTTGTTCTCAAACTGCATTCACTTAGACGGTTAGGCGACCTTTTGGATGTTTATTTTCAGTACTTTATTGGCATATTTATATGTATCTTGTTATGTCCCTCTGAGGATCTGGTACCTTTCCAGATATAGACGAAAATGAGTACCCACAGGAGTACGGACCTGGACCTGACGCTTCTTATTAAACTGAGGAGGTCTTACCTTCGGAGTATCTTTGATTCATTGCAGTTGTTAGAGATTCTAGTTGTTATTTCTTTTGGACATTTATCTTATCTTAGAGTTTGATCTCTTCTGTCATTTAGTAGTTTTTAGTATACTCGATTGCAGTGGATTTGTTTCCATCCGACTATTATACTTTGATACTTCATATTTGAGATTCAGTTCTTTATTTCCTATTTATTTCTTCATTTGTGCTGTGGATGAGATATAAATTGCGTGTGACTTGTTGACAGTATATTACCACCGGTGGATTTGATATTCATGTACAACGTACGTGTATGTATGGTTTCCATATATTGGAGTTCGTATACATACGGTTGGCGTGTTACGTATTTCTAGTTCCTATATATTTTGGGACTGGGGCGTTACATATTTTTAGTGGTGGCCCATGCAGCTCTAGAATATATTGTCTCGGTTACGTTACTGTACCGAACAAGCCTGTGTATAGGAATAGAGTATATGATCTCATCCACGCTTGACTAAAACTCATCCTTCCTTTCAACCTCCTATTTAAATGCTTGCATCCTGTTTGATTTTCTATACTTTTTCTAATTGTTTCGTCCACCACTTGCAAAGAGATGGATATGCGTAGTGGATGTACTGCCATCGATGGTGACACACCTTCAGGAGTCAATGGCCAAACTCAAGGAGAGACCTCGACGACTCCTAGACTTCCGGGGCCAGATGGACAGACTTACAATCCAGTTCCATCTAATCCTTCAGCTTCACCTAATGGGACTTTTCTAGCTTCATCAGCACCGCAGGATGGCCAGACACAGCTGTTCCAATTCTTTCAAATGATGATGCAAGAACAGAGACAATAGGCATCCACACTAGCTATAGAGCAGAGGTAGCAAGCAGCAGAGCAGAGACAAGAATTTCTGGCAGCACTTGAGAGAATGGCTGCCCAGGCAACTGTACCAGCTCAAGCACTAGTTCCAGTACCGCGAGCTAGAGTTGGTTCAGTCAAGGACTTTATACAGATGGGTCCCAAGCCGTATAAAGGCACTGAGAGCCCAAAGGAGACTACAAACTGGATTACCCACACTCAGAAGTTATTAGAAGCATCGCAGCTACCTACAGATCTATGGATGACAGGCGTAATGACGCTGCTAGATGGAAACGCTCATCACTGGTAGGAATCTATGGAGCGCCAGTTGGGCACGTATCAGACTTGGGAGCAATTCTTGGAGTGCTTTAAGAGGAAGTACTTCCCGAACACTGTAAGGGATGAGCTGTACGATCAGTTTCTTCATCTGGAGCAGGGGAACAAGACAGTTGACAGTATGATACAGAGTTTAGTCGCCTCAGTAAATATGGCGCTGTCCTGATACCAAATGACTTGGGAAAGGCTAAGAGGTTTTACCGCGGACTAACGCAGGAGCTCCAACACTACACCAGCTCACAGTCCCGGATCTCTTATGCCGAACTATTGACATAAGCTAGATTACAAGAGACCATCAGCAGGGGAAAATGAGGTCAACTGAGGACACAACAAGGACCAGCAAGGACACAGCAAGGACCAACAAGGACACAACCAGGAGGGCCTATCAGACGTCCTTTGGCACAACAATAACAGTACCAGCACAGAGCAGGACCGTACCAGATTTCAGAGAAGCCCCACTGCAATTACTGTGGGAAGCGCGGACATATTTCGAGAGACTGTCGGACTCGCTTAGGACAATGAATGAGGTGTAGTTCCGGACAGCATGTGGCGAGAGACTGTCCAATGCAGCAGACATTGATACTTTCACCACCAATACAGAGGCTAGCGCTTCCAGCACCGAAGCCAGTTCAGCAGATGACTAGACCAGGAGCACCTCGACCCCCAGCAGCCGGAGGATTTCAGCGAGGACCACCGCTACCTACTCAGGAGGATCAGTACGCGAGGGCCAATCATGGATTACCACAGAGGAGCGGACAAGCTTTTACACTAGAAGTAGATGACATGGAACAGAAGATTGATGTTATATCAGGTATTACTCTTGCTTTTACTTTTCCTGCTGTGACATTGTTTGATACGGGAGCCACCCACTCGTTCATATCTTCTAGTTTTATTGCCAAACATAATATTGCCACTACACCTTTACCTAGTTGTGTTAGAATTTTCACCGGAGGAGTTGTACCTGTTAGTCGGATTTGTAGATCGTGTCCCGTAGTAATTTGTGGCAGAGAGATGAATGCCCGACTCTTAGTCCTTTCTATGCCAACTTTTGATATTGTGCTTAGAATGGACTGGCTAAGCAAGTACCACACTTTCTTTGACTGTTTTGGAGGAAGCATTCTTTTTAAGGTACCAGGCCAATCGGAACTTGAGTTTGCACGAGGATCCACAAAAGCCCTTGATGGTGTCCAGCTTGCAATGGACGATGTTATCTATCATCCCATCATTTCAGAGTTTCAAGACGTCTTTCCAGAGGAACTGCCAGGACTACCTTCGGACAGAGACGTAGAGTTCTCGATTGAATTGATACCAGAAGCAGCACCCATAGCGTCGCATGTTTATAGATTGGTAAAGAAGGAGATGGATGAGCTGAAGGCACAGTTGAAGGAATTAGAGGAGAAAGATTTCATCCGACCAAGTGCATCACCCTGGGGAGCACCAGCGTTGTTTGTACCAAAGAAGGATTGGTCAATGCGTATGTGCATTGACTACAGAGCCTTAAATGCAGTGACCGTGAAGAATAAATACCCATTGCCATGCATTAATGACTTATTTGATCAGCTTAGTGGAGCTAAGGTGTTCTCGAAGATAGACTTGAGATCGGGATATCACCAGATGAAGGTACAAAAGCAGGACATCCCGAAGACTGCATTCAGGATAAGATATGGACACTACGAGTTTTTGGTCATGCCATTTGTGTTGACCAATGCTCCGGCTATCTTTATGGACTTAATGAATCGAGTATTCCATCAGTATTTGGACCAGTTCGTGGTCGTCTTCATAGATGACATACTTGTCTATTCGAAGAGCCACGAGGAGCACGAGAAGCACCTGCGGATTGTTCTAGAGACATTGATGAGAGAGCAGTTATATGCAAAGCTCAGTAAATGTGAGTTCTTCTTGGACATAGTCTCATTTCTTGGGCATGTCGTTACTGGAGATGGTATTTCTGTTGATCCAGAGAAAATCTCGGCAGTCGAGACATGGCTCGTTCCTAAATCAGCATCGGAGGTAAGGAGTTTCCTTGGACTTGCGAGATATTACCGACGGTTCGTGGAGAACTTCTCAAGGATAACAATACCTATGAATCGGTTGACGTACAAGGATCAAAAGTTCGTATGGACCGACGAGTGTCAAGCCGCTTTTGAGGAGTTGAAGAAGCGACTGACCATAGCACCAGTATTGACTATTCCATCAGGATCAGGAGGATATGTGAATTACAGTGACGCATCAGGAAAAGGCTTGGGATGCGTGTTAATACAGCATGGCAAGGTGATTGCATATGCATCTAGACAGTTGTGAGTGCATGAGAAGAATTATCCAACTCATGACTTAGAACTTGCAGCCGTTGTTTTTGCTCTGAAGCTATGGAGACATTACTTATATGGGGAACGAGTGGAGATCTATACAGACCACAAAAGCCTTAAGTATGTCTTCACGCAGAAGGAGTTAAATATGAGACAACGTCGATGGATTGAGTTGATAAAGGATTTTGAGATAGAGCTACATTATCACCCAGGCAAGGCTAACGTAGTAGCAGACGCGTTAAGCCGGAAACCAGCAGCTTACTTTTTGACGATGCAGAGGGAATTATTGGAGGACTTACAAGAGCTTGGCATAGAAGTAATATTACCCGAAGCAGATGGAACATTAGCCAACTTGCAAGTACAGTCATCACTAGTAGAGAGGATCAAGACAGCTTTGCCTACGGATGCCAAATTCAGGAGATTGAAAGAAAGAACAGAGGTCGGAGAGTAGACATGATTGCGCATTCATGATAACGGGATATTATGATGTGGTGATCGTCTATATGTTTCCAATAGAGAGATTCGACAGGAGCTGACGGTAGAAGCTCATAGTTCGATATATTCTATACATTCTGGAGGCACCAAGATGTACCGTGACTTACGATAATACATTTGGTGGCATGAGATGAAAAGAGAGATAGCTCGCTTTGTAGCCAAATGTCTAGTATATCAGCAGGTAAATACGGAGCATCAGAGAACACCGGGCTATTGCAACAACTTCCGATTCCAGAGTGGAAGTGGGAGCACATCACTATGGACT
Organism: Iris macrosiphon; assembly: GCA_036927795.1. Classification (NCBI taxonomy): domain Eukaryota; kingdom Viridiplantae; phylum Streptophyta; class Magnoliopsida; order Asparagales; family Iridaceae; genus Iris; species Iris macrosiphon. The sequence goes on from JAYESA010000016.1 coordinate 14,793,410, forward strand.
TCGTCACGGGCTTTCCCAAGAGTCCAAGTGGGAGAGATGCAGTATGGGTAATAGTGGATCGACTCACCAAGTCAGCCCATTTCTTGCCTTTTAGAGTTGGCCAGTCTACAGAAGCTTTGGATGACTTATACATGAGGCAAATCGTGAGATTGCACGATATACCAGTCAGCATTGTATCAGACAGAGATTCACGTTTTACATCACACTTTTGGAGAAGCATGCAAGAGAGTCTTGGGACTCGTCTGAAGTTCAGTACATCTTATCACCCGCAGACAAATGGGCAGTCCGAGAGTACTATTCAGACATTGGAGGATATGTTGAGGGCTTGTATGTTAGACTTTGGAGGATCATGGGAGGACCACCTATATCTTGTGGAGTTTTCTTACAATAATAGCTATCAAGCGAGCATTCAGATGGCTCCATTTGAAGCATTGTATGGAAGGAAGTGTAGGTCTCCCGTGTGTTGGAGTGACGTGGGAGAGCGTCAGATTATGGGACCAGAATTGGTAGTCAACATCGTTGAGACAGTGAAGAAGATACAAGGGCACTTGCGAGCAGCGTAAGACAGACAGAAGCAGTGGACAGACCTTTATCGTCGCCCCTTGGAGTTCAAACATGGCGATCATGTCTTCTTGAGGATATCACCTACTAGAGGCACTATTCGATTCGAAGGGCGTGGCAAGTTGAGTCCAAGGTATATTGGACCATTTGACGTGCTAGAGAGAGTGGGAGAAGTGGCATATCGACTTGCGCTACCACCTTCACTCGAGGGAGTACATGATGTATTCCATGTGTTGTAGCTTAGGCGATATATGGCAGATAATAGTCATGTTCTCGACCATTCCGAGATCACCATCGGGCCGAGCTTGTCATACCAAGAGCAACTCGTGGAAATCCTTGATCGTCGAGAGAAAGTGTTGAGGAACCAGTCTATTCCCTTAGTCCACGCGCCAGGAGAATCAACTTGGGAGCGCGAGGATGACATGCGCAAACATTTTTCGTACCTATTCGTAGACCAAGGTATGAATTTACCTTGTAAATTTCTATCTTATACCATCTTTGACTTTCTATCGTGGCTTAGTTTTAATTTCGAGGACGAAATTTTTATAAGTTGGTTAGAATGTAAAACCCCTATTTAAAAAAAAACTGTATTAATTATTTAATTAAATCATTTAATTTTGAATTGCATTATTACGTAGTATATTAGAAAATATAATTTATTGAATTTTTATTTCTAGGTAATTATGCAATTAGAGAATTATTGAGCAAACTATTATTTATTTTAATTTATTTTAGAGAACATTGTAGAGGGGTGAAAGATTATTTTTATGTACTAATAGATTTTCTAAAATTTTATTACCACACACACACACACACACACACACACACACACACACATATATATATATATATATATATATATATATATATATATATATATATATATATATATATAAGTATATATGAGTAATAGAATAAAAGGAAAGAAAGGAAAAACAAATAAATCTTAAACATAAACTTAACCTAAACCCTATGCCTAAGCTAACCCAGCCCCGCCCGCAACTTAGAAACCCAAACATCACAGCAGCTTCCCCCGTGAGTCAGCGCGTCACCCGCGGCCGAGACCCAAATCCCCTCCTCCTCTCTCTATATATAAATACTACTAAAACCCTAACCCTAAACCTTACTCACCTCTAACACCGCCGCCGACCTCCACGACGCCGACCTAGCACCGCCTCGACCACCGAAAATTTGCCGTCGACATCCGTGTCCCCCGCGCGCACGCCGCAACAGGAAGCTACAGCAGCGTACCCCTGTTCACGCGTAGATTCTCGCTCCACCGCTAGATCAAATTCGACCCCGTCTTCACCGGTATGTTCATGACCTATCCCTCTTCCAACTCTGTGTATTAGTTTACTTCGATCAGCGCGTAACCCTAGGTGAAAACTGAGACCAAGTTGGAGAAAAATCATAACTTTTAATCTCAGAAAAACTGTTGTAACCACCCATGTTTATGGACTCGTATCTCCCACCACAGACATCCAAACTTAGAAATTCCTTTTGCTATGTGAAGACCACCTAACCTAGATTATTTTCTGTCAATTACATTATTTTATTTGATGCTGTTTTCGAAACCCTAGGTAAAAATCAAGATCAAAAATTGTGATACCGAGCGCACCCCGCCAAACGGGACTGCCTCGTCGTGTACCAAGTGCACCGAAAGGCGCGCATGGTATACCCAGACGTGTGGGCTTCCACAAAAACTGATTCGGACGTGTGTGCGCGTCGGAATCAACCCGTATCCGCAAAAAGTCCCCGTATCATGACTTTTGCAAAATACCGCACCATTTATTGTATGCTAGTCAGAATGCGACGAAACATCCGCCACTGGACTCGTGGTATCACGCTGGTCCTGTGACCCAATTTTCATGTAATTCTGAGACAGTTGATCAAGCCGCCTATTTGTGGGCCCCACGGTTGACTTTTTGGACGAATTTGTGTTCGGCTCACTGGAATCCAAAATTGGACATACCATTGAGTTTGTATTGACGTTTAGAATTTGTTTGATTTATAATTTGTCCCATTTAGAGATCGTTACCCCTGGCATGCTTTTTGATGCAAGTGGGCCACATGTGGACCCCGCTTTGACCCGAAATTACCGTTTTGCCCCTGTGTCCATCTTGGACGAAAGGGTAGTATTTTCTAGCTATCTCGCTGATTTCGGGAACGTTGGTGATGTTTATTTCAGCATCCCGAGACGTTTATTCGGAGGCCTTTAATTTATGATCCCGTGTCCTTGACATCTGGACGCTTACACTATACAGATTTCTTGTCAGGCAAGTATACCTTGCCATTGTACTGTGATTACATTCCATATGATGCATGTATATTTTATTTCTGTCATTTAATTCATATATTTTAAACTGCTATATAAACTGTGTGTTCAAGGAAACTTGGGTGCAATGACGGTGACGTCGTATTCTGTTTTTATTATGTAAATGCATATGGACCTACTTTATGAGACCACCCCATTATCATGAGGTATTCTTATGTTTCATTGGACATAACACTGTTCTTACACGAGTGTGAGTCACATGTAGGACACGGACTTGCGTACTCGGCTGGCCACTGGTACGTATAGGTCGTGCGACGGATAGGGATAACTGCCGATAGAAACTTTTTATGCTAGTAGACCTGGCAGTTATTTAGAGGTTTCATCGTGTCATGGATGTGACATGCTTAGAGCATGGGGTGGGGAGAACAACAAGTAAGGCATTTGGGCTCATTTGTACTTTTTTTGTGTAACCCGTATACTCCGCCGGAGATACGCGGTCATGATGACCACTATATATTATATATTATCAGACGGTCTCTGCCGTTCAAAGACGACATGCTTTGTAGGATCCTGAATCTTTAAGAGAATTATGCCAATCCTATTTTAGCCAGATAGCCCACTTGTTGGAAAGTTGTTCTCAAACTGCATTCACTTAGACGGTTAGGCGACCTTTTGGATGTTTATTTTCAGTACTTTATTAGCATGTTTATATGTATCTTGTTATGTTCCTTTGAGGACCTGGTACATTTCCAGATATAGACGGGCAGGAGTACCCATAGGAGTACGAACCTGGACCTGATGCTTCTTATCAGACTGAGGAGGTCTTATCTTCAAAGTATCTTTGATTCATTGCAGCTGTTAGAGATTCTAGTTGCTATTTCTTTTGGACATTTATCTTATCTTAGAGTTTGATCTCTTCTGTTATTTAGTAGTTTTTAGTATAGTCGATTATAGTGGATTTGTTTCCATCCGACTATTATACTTTGATACTTTATATTTGAGATTCAGTTCTTTATTTCCTATTTATTTCTTTATTTATGCTATGGATGAGATATAGATTGCGTGTGACTTGTTGACAGTATATTACCACTGTTGGATTTGATATTCATGTATAACGTATGTGTGTGTATAGTTTCCATATATTAGAGTTTGTATACATACGGCTAGCGTGTTACGTATTCCTAGTTTCTACGTATTTTGGGACTAGGGCGTGACACTAGCTGCTGATGTCGCTGCCGCTGTAACCATTTCTGCTGCATCTGCTGTCGCTGTTGCAGTTGTTGCCCCCCCCAAACAGAGCCCCCTAGCACTAGAGAAAGAGGGGGGAGAAGAGAGAAGACATAGAGGGGGGCTCCGGCTGCCCGCTGTGGGGACTTCCCCTGCTGCTGCCGCCGGTAGCCGCTGTAGTTGCTGGCGTACCCAGGGAAGAGCAGCGGACTGTCGGCGAAGGAGAGGGGGGATCGGTCAGGGGTCGCGGGGAGGAGGACGCGATGGAGGGTGGATCGGGCAGGGGGCGGCAAATGTGGAAAGTGCGGGAAAAGGCGAGGAGACAGCAGGGCATCGAGGTGCACACGCGGTGACAGCGTACGGGGAAGATGATGATGACAAGGATATTTTGGTCCTAAATTTTCAGTCAAAGAAGTTAACCGTGAGTTGGAGACGGTTTTCGTCAAAAGTGTGGGGGGAGGGGGGGGGGAGGGTCGGCCCTGCCTTGAGCTAATGGGGGTCCTGGACGAACTTTCAAAATGAGGCCCCATACATAATATAAAAAATAAAACAAAAGTAAAATAAAAAATATGGATTTAAACTAGGAACCTCTTGTATGCAAGTCTAATGTAATAACTACTACACTACAATTACTTCGTGATAAGAAGGGCCCTTGGTAAATACTAGTTCTATTTTCGGTACAAAATTATTTATATATTTTAAAAAAATGGCCCTCCTAGCCCATGGGGCCTTGGGCGGTCGCCCTGCCCGCCCTGGGCCAGGGACGACCCAGGGGGGAGGTTCATGCATTATGGTAATCGGATGGGGTGCACCTTTGAATTAGTTAATAAAGTGGGGTTGTCACTTCCCGTTCCCGATATACATATTTTGAACGTATTTTTATTTTAGCATGGTTGCATGTGCATGGAGACTAGACCCATTATTTTGTTTAACCTTGCTCATGGTTTATTTTGTGGGTTGGTTCAAGTCATGAGAACCTTTGGTTCAACCCTCAACCCTACATATATAACCCAATATTTTCTCTCTCTCTTCACTTCTTCATTTCTCACCCTCTCTTTAGTTTGTTCTCCCCATTTCCATAGGCAAGTACATCTTGCATGAGAAATAGAGAAACTCTCCATATTATTGTTCCATTATATTTGTTATGTGTTTCTAAGCATTTTTAGAACTTGGAGTTTTCTGTTTTGATGGATGAATTAATGTATATCTACATTTCTAACATAGGGTTTTAGGGGTTTCATGAGTTTTTCTTAGTTTTGATCTAGTAAACATGTATTTTAGAAAACCAATTTTTGCTACATGATAGATCTTTCATTTTAGAGCATTTTGGCTTTTGGTTCACCCGATTTGGACTTAAATGAGATTTTTATGAAGAAAACAAGATTTCGGTTTTTGGAGCTTCTGCCATGGCCAAACCTACTGTTTGGAGAAGGCGAAGTCTTTATGCGGCCAACGAGCTATGCGACTGAGAGTGTTATGCCACCCGAGAGGATTATGCGGCCTGAACTCTTGCCGCATACTGACAGCATATGTCCATCTTGTTGGATGCATGACTGCTTATTTACACAAGTGTCCTTGAACGCCTTGTATTTTTACTTGCTGAATGAATGAGAAATTCGCTAAATCCAAGAGACCTCCATGCGGCATCGAACTCCATACGGCAAGAAGAGCATGCGACCACTTTTCCTTGGACGCATGACTCTGAAACCGTGGCACTTGTCTCTATAATTTTGTCTTTTCTTTTTGACACACTTTATGGCTTGTCACGTCATTTACTTTATGTCATATCACTAATATTTTATTTATTGTCCGTCACTTCAACACTTATCCCAAGGAGTAGACTTTAACCTTGAGCATGCGGACAAGACTTTTCTTGCGGTATTGACTTCATATACGACCTGACTTCATATGCGGCCAGGATTTATCATGCGGCCCTGACCCTGACTTCATATGCGACCTAGAGCCATATGCGGCCTAGAGACCTATGCGGCCTTGCTTATTTTGATTGAATATTTTTTGTTCTTCGTGACCCAATGTATAATTGGTAATTAGATCCGAATATTGTATCCGTGCTGATACCACTATTGCCTAGTAATTGTCCATAATTTAATATGCGCCGAGGTACGACACATCGTGTTACGTATTAAGTGATTATATTTGGGTTGTGCATCGAGAATGCCTCCAAAATTTTGAATGCATGATATTATAAATATATATATTGTTTCCCTAGCACGGACATAATAAGCGAGTGAACTACCAAAGTATGGCTATGATATTGATTGTCTAAATGTTGCGTACACGCTCGGGTGAATCCAGATTTGACTTTCATGGATTTGTATCTAGCGTGCCCGTATTTTGTATGACATCTTAAGAGAAATTCTCATGTGACCACGTCTTGAGATTTTAAACACAACATAGGGCTAATTATGTAGCTAAAAGTGGTAGTAACATTGGAGGGAACGGTATCCCGAGATCATGCCAACAAACCTTCCTACATATATTCATTCCAAGTGCGTTATGGGCTGGCCACTATAGATACTGTATATCATCTGCCTTAGTGGAGTGCAGTATCTGACCTATTATTATGCCGAGCTACTGTTTCACTATAGGAGGACTGGAACCACTAATACCATATTTTTAGCACAGTGGCCCTACGGGGGACTGGTGCATCCTGCAAGTGCCTGTTTTATTTATCTATTGGTTCGGTTAGCTCGTGTTCGGCACTGGCGTGATCTGAGGATTCCTATTATGCATTATTTCTGAGATAACCTCAGACTCCACAAAAATAGCAAGTCGTACAAATAATTGGCCGATATAGAGAAAATGGACTTGGTTGTGATTGTATTATTCGGTTAGTAGCCTAGGAAAATGGACTATCATAGTGTGATGGTTCAACCATTGTCCTTGTTTGGTTGTAGGGTTGGGCCTTGCGCTTGGATATGCCATGGACCTAAGTTACGACACCGAACCTATGTATTATTATATATTTTTCTTGGGTTTTTGTTTCTCTATTTCGTGCTTCCTTTGTGGTAATGACTATTTGGGGTCTAACCCTATTGGTTTTGCATGGCCAGATTTTAAGCCAATACCCGAGGATCCAGCGTACCTTCCCCTAACTTATGGCGCATACCAGGAATATGGTCGCAGGGGATAGCGAGTGGGTTTTCTTCTTCCATGCTCATAATTGAATATGTCATGACCCGCTTCCGGATATTCGGGCACGAGTACGTGATTACACCCAGCCTATACGGCAGAATCGACGGTATAACACTGTCTGAGACATTTCTAACTATCTGACATCTCAATAATATAATATGGTACCTGTCAATCATCTCAACTCCAAACGGAGGAGCAATATGGTATCTCACAAGTATAACTAATCTCAATCACAAAACAAACTAAGGAAGAATAATGCACGAATGGAATAGTGAAGGAAAGAATAAGGGTACAATCCACAATCCAAAATAATATATAAGATATGAATCCACAAAATTAATAGTCTAATATAATCCAATACAATATAACTAGACCTCCTCGGGCTCTGCTACTAAGTCCCCCTGGTCAATAAGAGTATCTTCTATAGGTACGCCGTCCTGCGGCCCGTAGAATATGGGACACTGCTCTAGAAGCCAGTCATCTGAAAAAATATATCCAGTCAGGATTGGAGAGAAGTACATACCTCTGAAAGCGGTTCCAATAACATAATCGAGCATATAAACAGATATAGAAATGAAATACAAGATCACTAAACATATAAATGATGAACAAGATATACAGGTAATATACGAGAATATAGATCAATAATATGAATAGCAGCAATATGATGAAGTAACTGCAATCTAAACTAACTAATGTGCCTCAGAATACGAGTTCATTATGTGATCGGGTTGGGTGAACATGATCAAGTAAGACGGATTATAAGTGAGGTATATAACCAGAATGTACACGATTTGTAACAATGGCTTTGATAACATAATCAACTCCTACTCTCCTACCCCCAACTAATACCGATGGATCCAATTATGACACGCTAAGAACACAAAAATATAACCACTGTCATAAGCAGTGGGTGTACACGAATATCATAACCACCAAATACGAGCGGTGGGTGTACACGAATAAGCATACTGAACATGAGCAGTGTGTGAACACGAAGTAACATCAATACCCAGTATACACGATGATATATAATATATACGAGTACCCGCTGAACATGGTAGGGGATAACATCTCATGACGGGATCCATATAGCACCAGTCCGTGAAATTACTCTGTCGGGATCAATGTATACAATTCTAGAACATACATATATACAATATTATAAATTAAAAACAATCAGAGAAATATACTCGCCTGACGTCATGAGCAAGGTGTGTCTCTCGATGCCCAAGCCGGTGTCTCACAACCTAAATATGGTATGTTGCATTAATACAAGGTTCAATAATGAAAATAAGTGAAGCTGATGCAATTCTAGGTTGATACGCCATTTCTCAGTCAAACCAATAAAATCTAGGTTGCAAGAGTCTAATGCTTAAGTCACTAAGTCGATACACTATGAAGCTATGCTATACAAGCTAAGCTAAGAATAAATAAAATACTCAAAGAGTCGTATCTCAAGATACGCAAGTTTGAATATGAAAAATAGTGTTTTATATCTATATATTCAAGTTAAATATAATAACTATATCAAAACAATTAAAATATGATACATTGGCCTTGCACTAATGTGTATCACAACTAACTTGATACCCAAGCTCAATACCTTGGGTATTGGCCCGATACCTTGGTATTCCGAGGTAACCCAACACTATTATAGCTAAACCATATATATATATAACAAGATAAACTAACTACTATAAGGTAACTTAATAAATCACTAACACTACACTAACTATATTGACTATTTGCTAACTATTACAAATTAGCTACTAATCAACTATCTACCTCATCACGAGTAACTGTCCATAACTACTTAAACAAGACTCTAAATTAATTAATACATATATATACCTATCACAAACTAACACTAACTCTATAAACCAACCACTATAATATATATATATCAAGTTAACATAGTTAGTTACTAATAATTACTTAGCTAGCTAATTGGGTATATATCTATACTAACAATGAGATACCAACTGACACAATCCAAGTATTTAACTACTATTCCAACTAATACTCTAAACTAAATCACCTGATACTTATTAGCAAATATAACCATTAATACACTTAGTTATATAGACACTAACTAAACCAACTATTTTCCAACCCTTGAACCTAGCTAACTGAAGTAGAGAACTGAAACTGAACCAAAAACCCCTGATACTATACTTGTTGTGTACACGAAGACTATGTTTTATAGTGCTCTTCTCCAATTGCTGTGAGTGCCTGAGTGCACAACTCTGAGTTGCACTGCTGCAGTTTGCTGCATGGGAAGTTGCTGACTGCTCGAGTGCCTTACCCCCGCCTCTGATATTGAACAATGTATACACTGTGACACTTCAGATTTAGCTCAGTCTCCTCTGTTGATACCCAAATACTGCCTGCTCTTGTTTACCCCTTTTTTTTACTGCACACAGTAAAGATGTCCACTGTGTTCCAGACTGGGTGTACTGCACACAATGTAGCTGTGGATACTGCTCTCTTTAGCAGTCACTGGCACAGTGGCTGTTGCCCCCCTCCCCTCTTCATACACTCACACAGACACACAACACTACACAATATTCTAACACCACTAGGTACATATATAATCACACACATAGGTATTCACACATGTAGATAACTGAAACCATAAACCTAGATAGTTATAAAACCTCTCAAACATAACTCTAATGTATAACACTACCATATATATATGTGTGTGTGTTATAGTTTTTGTCAATATATGCGAAACTGCTGTTAGTGCTTGTACTTTGTTCCAATCCTGACTGGATATTTTTTCCAGAGGATCTTGAGGATTTCTGTACCATACACTATGGACCGGGTATAGATGCAGATTACATACCAGAGATCTTAGAGAAGACTATTCCTTTAGAGGAGACACTGCCTGCAGCTATCTAGATAGTATTTATCTTATGTATCTGAGACTTATGAGGTTTATTTCAGTTTATGTTTAGACTTATGTTAAGTTTAATTTGAGACTTGTGGAGACTTTATGTTGGACAGCTAGACCGTGGATTATCTTATTTTGAGACATGGTGTTTAACTATGTCATTCTTCTTATCTTTTATCGTGCCTTACTCTTATAGATGTTGTGATTGAGTTTACATTATGAGATATTATGAGATGTATATTGTCCTCCTTATGGAGATTGATATCATTGACAGGTATTTAGTTATATAGTATTATTGTGACCTAGACATCGTTCTACCGTTGATGCTACGGCGTAGGCTGGACGTACCCGCGTACTCGTGCCCCTATACCAGGTGCGGGTCGTGATACCCTGGCCTCCTTCAATAATTCAGCATAAGAGATCCGGGACTATGAGCTGGTATAGTATTGAAGCTCCTTAGTCAGCCCGTGATAAAATCTTTTAGCTTTCTCCAAGTCATTGGGTATCAGAACGGTGCCATATCTACTGAGGCGGCTAAACTCTGAGTCTACTCATCGACCGTCTTGTTCCCCTGCTCTAGATGGAGGAAATAATTGTACAATGCATCCTTCACACTGGCCGAAAAGTATTTTTTCTTAAAGTACTCCAAGAATTGCTCCCAAGCCTGGTGTATACCCCATTGGCGCTTCATCGATTCCCATCAGTGATGAGCGTTCCCTTCTAACTGAGTCCTCAGGCCTGTCATTCATAAGTCCGTAGGCATCTGTGATGCCTCCAAAAGCTTCTCGGTGCTGGTTATCCAAGTTGTGGTCTCCTCTAGACTTCCATTGCCTTTATTTGGCTTGGGGTTCATTTGCACAAAGTCCTTAACTGAACCAATACACGCTTGTGGCACTGGAGCTAATGTTTGGGCTGGTGCGGGTGCTGGTGTAGCCATCCTCTCAAGTGCTACCAGGAATCCCTGCCTTATCTCGGTGGCTTCCTGTCTCTGCTTTGCCGCTTACTTCCTCTGCACGGCAGTCAGTGCGGCATCCTGCTGTCTCTGTTCCTACATCATCATCTAGAAGAATTGGAACATCTACGTCTGGCCGTCCTATGGTGTTACTGGAGCTGGAGGAGCTCCATTAGGCACTACGGAAGGAGCTGGTGGAACCGGATTGTCAGTATGTCTGTCCGATCCTGGAAGTAGAGGAGTCATCGAGGCCTCTCCTGGTGATTGGCCATCGACCCATGGATACGTGTTTCCCCCGGTAGCGGCATGTTTGTTACGCAAATTCATCTCTCTGCAAGAGATGAACGAAAGATTAGAAAGAGTACATGAATCAAGCAGTATGCAAGCATTTATTCAAATATGATGGATTGGGAGGAAGTTGAGTTATAGTCAAATGTGGATGAGACCTAAAACACTAATCCTAAGTGCTGGCCCGCTCGGTACAGTTACGTAACCAAAATGGCTAACTCGACCTGCATGGGCCACGACTAAAAATATGTCACACCCCAATCCAAAGACCAGGTATACGTACACATGCCAGTTGTACGAACAAGTATAGGAACACAATTTAATTAACCTAACCAGTAGTAGTATGCTGTAAATTATAACTAAGACTCAATACCACAGGCAGGTAAAATCTAATCTCATCCACAAAATATCATAGAATAGAAAACTGAATGAAATAAATAAGTCTCAGAATCTACTACAAAAGAATATCTAGTGGAGAATAATCCACGAAAATGAGTACAAAAGAATACTGAAAGAATATAACTAAGCAATAAAGAAATAGTCTGAGTGTCAGCTAACTAGATAAAGACACCAAAGACACTAAGCAACTGTCGTCCATGAATGAATGCTCAAGGAAACTCATGTGGCTCCACCTCAAAGTCCTCGTCTGCAAAATCTCCAATTCCGTAATTCGTCGGGTATAAGTGCTCTTCTAGATCTGGAAAATATGCCAGGTCCTCAGAGGGACGTAACAAGTACACAAGAAATCAACATGCTTGAAAGTAAAGCAGTAAAAAATAAATAGGGTAACTAAACCATCTTTGTGATGTGCACTCGAGACATCTCTAATGGCGCATGAGGGGAGAGAAATAGAAGAATAGTCATCCTACCAGGTGTCCAAAAAGGACTCGAGGGTACACGATTTACAACATATATACATTAGAAATAGAAATCGCATACGCTCACTAGTTGATTCTTCCAATAAAATAGATAACAAGACCAACATTAACTACCAATACAAGACGCGAACTTACGTATCAATGGCCAGTAAACACGCTAGTCCATGCACTCTCTCTCACTCAGTGAACGTGTTTGAAACAGTGTCAGGTCAGTAGATACCACATATCTTCACAACATAACGGGTAAGTCTACTACTCTAAACGCGTGCACACAGCTAACAAAATAAAAAGAGCTAGGCATATATAAACTGCATAATACAAACAAGCAAGGTGTATTTGTCTTCCAAGCCAAAATAAGAGCACAACAAATCTGGTTCAAAGCTCTCCACAGGAACGTCTCGAACACCTACCAATTAATTATTACACTAATTATACGCTTACTATCTAGTCAAAATTAGGTTATTAACTAGTTATTAATTATACGTTGATTGCACATGCAAGTAACTAGCCCTCAAAATAATACTAGTCGTTAAACGTTACCAAAAATCCTTTTTAAAGATATTAATTAATAAAAATAATAATTCTGGAATTAATCAAAAAAAAAACAAAAGAATGGTTTTTCTTCTACAAAGGGTTCTACGAAGGTTGGCAACTAGTCATGCTAATATAGGTGCTAAATAGAGTTTTTTTCGACATGCAAGTTCTCAAAAGAAGAAATCGTAAAAAAGTTAAATTCTGAGACTAATTCTAAAATATTAGAAAACAATAATTTAATGAGTCCCTACATGCATCTTTATTAGTTCTATTTATTGGTTTGTCTGTTGGACACATACTAGTCTTCTAACAATAGTATTAGCAAAATTTTGCCATTATAACCCTACTATTATGATTTGAATAAAAATATAAGATTATAATTAATTCGGGAAATATAAGCTTTAAATAAAAATAATATGGAAGACATTCATATATGGCCAAAGAACAAGTTACAATAGATTTATATGAAAACTAGGTCAACTAGGTGACTTTTTATGCATAAAAACTATTTAAATCAAAAATAATATTTTAAAATAAATAAATTAAAAACTTAATTTAATATAGAATAATAACATCATAATATAATTATTTACAAATTTTTAGAAGGGTTCGATGCGGAGTTTTGGAGAAAACATAAAACTAGATCACCCTTCCCATTGTAGATGCAATTTTTTTCAAAAATAATAATAATTTATAATCTAGAATACAAAGTAAAAATATAGAAAAAATAACTTAAACATCATATTTATATATTAATAACAAGGTTTAATCAAGGTTTCTACCTATGGGTGCATACATGCATTCATGGGTTCAATTTTTTATATGCAAATCCTAAAATAAAATCTTACAATGAAGAACATGTTACTAAGACATATAAAATCATTTATTTACATATATAAAATAATTATTCATGCTTTTATACTCAATAAAGAGGGTTTAAGGAAGAATGCGACTTACTAGAGAGAGAAAGATAAAGAACTAGAGTTCTTGGATGAAGGAGATGGCATTGTGTCCACGTGAAGGGGGGGGGTCGGCCTTGGTGTTGAAGATGGCGGCTATGGTGAGAAAGTTAGGGTTTTGGATGAGAAGGAGATTAAGTTAGGGTTTTGGATGATACAGAGAGCTGATATATATATATATATATATATATATATATATATATATATATATATATATATATATATAGAGAGAGAGAGAGAGAGAGAGAGAGAGAGGGAGAGGAGCTCGCGGGTTTGGAGAGGGGAAGATGTACGCACGGGTATAGGGGGGTCAAAGGTTTGGGTAGGAGTAGGATTAATTTAAATTGTTTCCTAATTTGGTTAGTAGCAATCTAAGATAAATCACTAATCCTAATAGATATTAATATCAAAGATTTGATTGAAATTCGAAGGAATAAGATAATAATAAATAAATTAATACATAAATAATTCCTACAAAAAGAGGAAAATGGTCTAAATTGGCATGGATGAATTATGGGTTGCTTAATGTAGAATGTTGGATTGAAAAATAATCACAAATAAATTATTTGTATAAAAATATCTAAATATTACCCACAAGAAAGTTGGGTTATTACACTAGTGCCATAATAATGCTAAATGATCAAATTTTGTGTCACATGATGATCCTACGGGTAGTGTCTCCAGTGTAGGCTACTTTCTACGAAGGACAATATAGATTTTGGGGTCGTCCTATGTCATTAATGTTCAAACTACGGTAAAGTATCCTAATACAATAATTAGATTTAAATTAATTTTAAAAATAAACTAAATAAACACAATAAATATAGAATATACACAAAATACCTATTTTTTGGTGAGGGATTTTACAACCTACCCACCTTAGAAACTTTTGTCCTCAAAATTAAGAATATGGCATGATCTAGAAAATTAATAATGCGGTATGTAAAGTCCATACCTGAAGACTCGCGTAAGTGAGAAAAACACTCTAAGATCGAATCCTTCCGCTCCTAAGTCGATTTGCCTGGTGAATGATGCTTCCAAGCAACGCGGACTAGTCGAATGGTCTTCCCCTTTAGCACGTTCTCTCTGCGGTCGAGAATTCCAATCGGTTGCTCCTCATAAGACAAACTCAGTCCTACAGTGATCTCTGAATGATCTAATACATGGCTAGGATCCGCCACATATATTCTCAATTGTGAGATATGGAACACATCGTGGACACCCTCCAAGGTCTATAGTAATGCTAGTCTGTAAGCAACTCTCCAACATGCTCCAATATGTCAAACGGTCCGATGTACCTCGGACTAAGCTTCCCTCTACCTCCAAATCTCATAGTTCCTCTAGTAGGAGAGATCCTTAAGAACACATAATCTCCCGACTTGAACTCTAGGGGTCAACGGTGAGTATCTGCCCACTTTTTCTGTCTATCCTGTGCTGCTCAAAGGTGACCTTGAATCTGCTTGACCTTCTCCACTGTATGAGTCACCAACTCTGGTCCAAGTATCTCTCTCGCCCACATCACTCCAACATACTAGCGATCGACACTTTCTTCTATATAATGCTTCAAAAGAAGCTATCGAAATGCTTTCTTGATAGCTATTATTGTAAGAGAACTTCACCAAATGTAAGTGATCCTCCCAAGATCCTCCAAAGTCAAGCATGCACGCTCTCAACATATCCTCCAATGTCTAAATAGTTCGCTCTGGCTATCCGTCTATCTTCGGGTGATAAGAAGTGCTAAACTTCAATCTAGTTCCTAGGCTCTCCTGCATACTCCTCCAAAAGTGTGACATGAACCTCGAATCTATGTCAAAAACTATGTTGACTGGTACTCCATGTAGGCGTATAATCTCCTTCATGTACATCTCTGCCAAAACTTCTGTAGATTGCCTAACTCTAAAGGGTAAGAAGTATGCTGCCTTAGTCAATCTATCCATAATCACCCAAACTGTATCTCGGCCAGCTGGACTCCTCAAAAAATTCGTAATTAAGTCCATGGTGATGTTCTCCCATTTCCACTTCAGAATTGGAAGTGGTTAGAGTAGTCCTGCTGATCTCTGATGTTTAGCCTTAACTTGCTGATATACTAAGCACCTTGCCACAAACCTTGCTATCTCTCACTTCATCCCGTATCATCAGTAATATTGTCTCAAGTCTCTGTATATTTTTGTACCTCCCAGATGAATAGAGTATGCTGAAATATGAGCCTCCGATATTAGCTCATGCCTAAGCTCTCCATTAGGAATATAGAGGTGATCCCCATACCTCAAAGTACCATCTTCATGTATCCTCAGTCCAGTCTGCAACCCAGTCTCAGTCCTCTGTCTAAGCCTCCGAAATCTCGTATCAGTCGGCATAGCTGCCTTGATACGCTCCACCAATAAAGATTGTACTTGAAGGTTCATCAATATTGTGACTTCTTCTGGCATAACCACCTCTAGCCCAGCTTCTTTAAATCATATAATAATTTTTTCTGTATTGTCAAGAAGTACGTCATCGGTCTCCTACTCAACGCATCCGCTAGTGCATTAGCGTTGCCTGGATGGTACTGCAACTCAATGTCAAAATCCGCCATCAACTCGAGCCATCGTCTCTGTCTCTGATTCAGATCCTTTTGAGTATAGACATACTTTAAAAGCTTATGATCTGTATAGATCTCCACAATCTCTCCGTATAAATAGTGCCTCCAGAGCTTCAGAGCAAAGATTACTGCTGTAAGCTCCAAGTCATGAGTGGGGTAGTTCTCATCATGGATCCTCAACTGTTGAGAACCATAGGCTACCACATTCCCATGTTGCATCAAGACACAACATAATCCTTTTCTGGTAGCATCGCTATAAATAATAAATCATCCCAGTCCAGTAGGTATGGTCAAGATCGGTGTTGTAGTCAGGCGCTTCTTCAACTCATCAAACGCCATTTGACACTCCTCTGTCCAAATAAACTTCTGGTCCATGCGGGTCAACCTTGTCATAGGCTCTTAAATCCTCGCAAAATTCTCCACAAACCTCCGGTAATATCTTGACATTAGCTTTCTGAAACTTTAAACAGTTCATGATATTGATTCCTGGTTATCCCATAATCGCAAAAAAACTGAGACGCGTCTATTTTCAGACATACTGTGCTCTACATATTTTCTAAAATTTAATATTCAGAATTTCATAAAATAATTTATATATTTAGAAAACTAACCTCAATACGGTTCTAACGCAAGAAACTAGGCCACGTTTGGAGTCCGAAGATATGAGTAATGGCCTCTAGAAGATGAAGGAAACCCTAGATGACAATTCCCCAAAATCGGCTAAAAGAAAATCCTAGAAATTATAAACTAAATACCATATATATAGGAGAGAGAGAGAGAGAGAGAGCAGCTGCATCTAAAGAACGTGCCACATGGCATCCATCCACTGCTGCTTGTTCGGATCGAACGACCAGCGTTCAAGCCGGCTTGGCCCGGCTGGGTCCGAGTCGGATTAGGACTCGGCTCGGCTCAGCTCTGCTTGGCTTGGACCGACTCCACCCGCACCCACCCTCGCCCTCTCTCACTAGCCGCTGGGCCCCGCTGACTGGGCCCCGCTGGCTGACATACGGGCCAGGTTGGCTGCTGACTGGGCGGGTTAGTTTTTTAGGTTTTTTTTTTCTAAAAATTAGTTTTTAATTCAGATTTTCATAATTAACTCAAAATAAATGTTAAAAATAATCAAAAAATTTCCAAAAAATTTTAGAAAATATATTTGATTATTTAGAATCTAAAATAATATTTTGGAATATTTTTAATTATATTTGACCCTAAAATAAATTCTTGAAAGTCCTCAAAAATTAGTGTTACTAGTTTTTAATTAACTAAAAATTGTGGAAAAAAAATCCAAATAGCCCCAAATTAACCTAATAACAATATTTAAGCTAGAATTTCAGGATATAGAGATTACATCAATAGTATGGACAGTAGAGGCTACCACTTCGTATTCAAGAGAGGCAGCAACAAGGAGCACCGCAAGGTCAAGGGCAAGATTTTATCCTACCTCTAGAGGAGGCCTTGGCATCAGGTGACATGGTGGCATATAACTTTTTTATTACATCTTTTTTGGCCATATATTTATTTGATTTAAGAGCATCCCATTTATTTGTATGTGCACGATTTACGACACGTATTGCATTAGAGTTTGAGGCATTGCCAGAGAGTTTGAATATACTCACTGCTAATGGACTCATAGGAGTCAATAGAGTATGTTTAGCTTGTCTAATCATAATGTACGGGCATTTATTACCTACAAAGTTGATTGAGTTTCCTATGGGTAACTTCGACATTATTTTAGGCATGGACTGGTTGAGAGAGAGACATGCGACGATAGATTATCATAGGGGTAGAGTGTTGTTTAACATCCCGGGCAAGAAAGAATTTGTCTTTAATAGAACGATAAAGGACCATCATGAAGGTGACATTGCAGCAGTGGCATAAGTTAAAGATTAGTTCCCAGAGTAATTAAAAATTTTCTTGACGTATTTCCTGATGAACTTCCAGGATTACCCCCAAGTAAGAGAAGTAGAGTTCTGCATAGAGTTGAAGCCAGGAGTAGAACCAATTTCCAATAAGGTCTATCAGATGTCACCAATGGAACTTAACTAGTTGTATCAATATGTGGAAGAACTAAAGGCAAAGAAGATTATTCGAACTAGTGGATCACCATGGGGAGCACTAGTTATAGCGCCCCGTTCTCCCGATGCGGAGAGCGCGGCTAAGAAACACAAGTCGGTATCGTTCGATCGGGATAGATTGAATTAAGAACTCGTCCTCGTTATAGATTTGTTTCTTCGGAATCGATTCCCATATTCAGTGGACTGCGCCCCAAGGATTGGCTTAGCGGCAGAGTCAGGAGGGACCTCTCCGCTGCTATCTTTTATTGCCTCGGTTTTCGATGTCGCTTGTTGCTTTCGTGCTTTGAGTTGGTTTTGGGATTTGCTTGTTTTCCTTGAACGGTTTCGATGGTTTTTATTGTTTTTGTTCATTGACTTGCACTTCTATTCCGAGATTGGAAAGAGAGGAAGAAGTATTAATCGAGCTGTTCGTGTGCAGGTGAACGAGCAGTAGGCGACTTGCGAGCGGAGTCGTGAAGTGCCTCTTTCCTTCTTCTTTCCAAATCTAAGTGAGTGGCTACCAACCCGATTAGCTAGCCCTGCTTCCAAGCTTCACAGCTAATCAATCTGCACTCTCCTTTGCCCCGATCAAACGATACCAAGTAATAATAAAAGAAACCAAGATAAAAGAGAATAGACTTGGTTCTTATGCTTGTCAATCAAATATGTGAACTGTTATCATACTGTATGCTAGTTCGTTCATAACTGTTCTATAAATCGTGCTAAGTATAGAATACCTAGTATGCGCTAAACTGTTCAATGAGGCTATGTTAAATAAATCATGCAATACCGACTGTCCCGTACTACTGTTTGCCTCAACTGCATGAACTGTTAACTTAGCAACGTACTGTTCGATCACGGACAACTTGTGCACAAGGTAACTGGTTCCTGCGGACGGTCGCTGGGGCACTGGCACCGATCCGGTCCGGACGGAACTCTACTGTATAGTCTACTGTACTGGACGAGATGGCTTGTGGCACCACTGTACATTGGCTGCAAACCATCTCCGTCTAAGACTATTGTCCCTAATGGCATTATGCTAGTGATCATCGTGTATATTTAAACCTGTTGCATACTAACTTGTGTCTTCGTGGCAGGGAAGGCATGGTAAGTATTGTGCAGGTAATTCAGACGGTCAGGTAAAAATCCACCTAACGGTGGCTAGTTCATTTCAGTAAATTCAATATGCTGCTTACTTGTAAATGAACTAAGGCAAGATAGAAACCCACCAATATGCATGCTTCACTAAACAACGTGTTGATTGGTATAGTCAGGCTAGCTCGCCTTCACCAGCATGTTTCGATATGCTGACCCTCGTTGAAACAGGTTCTCCGCACTAAGGCGAACCGAGCGAGGAGCCGAAGTCGTCTTCCCGATCCAGTCCAGCTGTTAGCGCATCTTCACCGCGCCTCGAAGCTTTTGAAGTCCGAAGCTGCAACTCTTCATACACAAATGCAGCTCCGTGGCAAAGCGATCCTCCAGCCTGGAGGTCTTTATCGTTGAGTTTATAAAAGGATGTAATGTACAGGACTGCTATCTCATTTTGAGTCAACCCTTTTATAAGCCGTTCGGCATATTAGCTAACTCGTTCAAGAGTTTGTAATAGATGTTCATTATCAATAAAGAGAACTTTTCTATGTTTCAAATCTGTGTTTCAATTTATCTGCGTACTCTGAATATGTGCTTGCTATGCAAATCATTAAAGCCTTGTGCGGGCGCAACTCCAGGCCCGCACGGCGGTCACGACTCGGAGGACGCCTCGGGACGTGACATAGTGGTATCAGAGCACAGATTCAAAGTTCCTTAGACTTCGTGCTGGAAAAGTTCCTTTAACGATCAAATTCCTGTGCGAACTCTTGAACTCGCTAGGCCAAAATAAGATACATTCATGCAATAAGTCCATAATACATTATGATCCTAATGTAATTTACCTTCTTTTGAAGGAATGAATCCTGCGCAATCTGCAGCGCAAGTCCCGGACGAAATGCAACGCCAAGGAAGTAGTTCGGGCACTTCGGGAAGTTCAGAAAGCCAGCGAGCCACGCCAAGCATCGATCCCGTTCAGCAAATATTGCGGATGTTGGGGGAAAACCAACAAAGAGACGAGGCTCGCCATGAACGGGCCGAGAAGCGAGCGGAAGAGAGTCAGCTCAAGTTTCAAGACAATATAGAAGCACGATTCTCAGTCCAACAGAAGCAGGTAGATACCCTGCATCAGATCGTTCAGACTTTGGCTGCCAACCATTCCGCCGCAACAATAACGACTCCGGTGGAGCAGCCCGTGCTTGAAGTAGAGATACCGCAAATTCCAAAAGCGAGGGACGTGACTGCCTTCGACTTTGGCCACTTCAAGAAAGTCTGCAATACCCCATTCAACGGAACTGAGGACCCAGTCATAGCTCTAGATTGGTTGGCCGAACTTGAAGATCACTTCGCTCTGCTAGAGGTCCCCGAAGAGAAGCGCGTCGCCTGCGCGCAACTACAGCTCCGCCTCAACGCACACGATTGGTGGGACGTGCATCGACGATCTCTCCAATTTGATCACGGAGAGGAGGCGATCTCGTGGACGACTTTTCGTGCCGCGTTAGAAGAGGAGTATGTACCCCCTCCAGTCCAACGCCAGATGGAGAATGAGTTCGTGCAGCTGCGGCAAGGCAGCATGACAGTTAAGGAGTACTCCGCCGAATTCAACCGACTCTCCAAATTCGCTAAGGCCTATTTACCTGATGCAGCGAGTCGAGCTAGAAGGTTTGAAGGTGGACTACGCCCTGTCATCCATTCGCACGTAGCCGTTCCTCAGTATCGGACAATGCGTGAAGTCATGAATCATGCCCTGTCGCTCGAACCACACTATCCTCACGTTCCTGCCGGCGCTGTGCATACATACAATCACAAACGCCAAAGCAACAACAAAGGAAACAATGCTGCAATACGTCACAACGATGGCGGAAAGCAGAATGCCAACCAGCTCTGTAACTTCTATAAACGACCGGGGCACATATTTGAGAAGTGTCGCCTGAAACTTGGGTTATGTTTAGTTTGCGGTGAGGCAAACCATACCGTTCGTGACTGTCCACTGAGCCGCCTTAACCGTCGTTCCCAACGAAATAATCCCTAACGGTAAGTTCTACCCTAAGTTTCGGGACGAAACTTCCAATTAGTTGGGTAGGATGTAGCGCCCCGTTCTCCCGATGCGGAGAGCGCGGCTAAGAAACAAAAGTCGTTATCGTTCGATCGGGATAGATTGAATTAAGAACTCGTCCTCGTTATGGATTTGTTTCTTCGGAATCGATTCCCATATTCAGTGGACTGCGCCCCAAGGATCGGCTTAGCGGCAGAGTCAGGAGGGACCTCTCCGCTGCTATCTTTTATTGCCTCGGTTTTCGATGTCGCTTGTTGCTTTCGTGCTTTGAGTTGGTTTTGGGATTTGCTTGTTTTCCTTGAACGGTTTCGATAGTTTTCATTGTTTTCGTTCATTGACTTGCACTTCTATTCCAAGATTGGAAAGAGAGGAAGAAGTATTAATCGAGCTGTTCGTGTGCAGGTGAACGAGCAGTAGGCGACTTGCGAGCGGAGTCGTGAAGCGCCTCTTTCCTTCTTCTTTCCAAATCTAAGTGAGTGGCTACCAACCCGATTAGCTAGCCCTGCTTCCAAGCTTCACAGCTAATCAATATGCACTCTCCTTTGCCCCGATCAAACGATACCAAGTAATAATAAAAGAAACCAAGATAAAAGAGAATAGACTTGGTTCTTATGCTTGTCAATCAAATATGTGAACTGTTATCATACTGTATGCTAGTTCGTTCATAACTGTTCTATAAATCGTGCTAAGTATGGAACACCTAGTATGCGCTAAACTGTTCAATGAGGCTATGTTAAATAAATCATGCAATACCGACTGTCCCGTACTACTGTTTGCCTCAACTGCATGAACTGTTAACTTAGCAACGTACTGTTCGATCACGGACAACTTGTGCACAAGGTAACTGGTTCCTGCGGACGGTCGCTGGGGCACTGGCACCGATCCGGTCCGGACGGAACTCTACTGTATAGTCTACTGTACTGGACGAGATGGCTTGTGGCACCACTGTACATTGGCTACAAACCATCTCCGTCTAAGACTATTGTCCCTAATGGCATTATGCTAGTGATCATCGTGTATATTTAAACCTGTTGCATACTAACTTGTGTCTTCGTGGCAGGGAAGGCATGGTAAGTATTGTGCAGGTAATTCAGACGGTCAGGTAAAAATCCACCTAACGGTGGCTAGTTTATTTCAGTAAATTCAATATGCTGCTTACTTGTAAATGAACTAAGGCAAGATAGAAACCCACCAATATGCATGCTTCACTAAACAACGTGTTGATTGGTATAGTCAAGCTAGCTCGCCTTCACCAGCATGTTTCGATATGCTGACCCTCGTTGAAACAGGTTCTCCGCACTAAGGCGAACCGAGCGAGGAGCCGAAGTCATCTTCCCGATCCAGTCCAGCTGTTAGCGCATCTTCACCGCGCCTCGAAGCTTTTGAAGTAAGAAGCTGCAACTCTTCATACACAAATGCAGCTCCGTGGCAAAGCGATCCTCCAGCCTGGAGGTCTTTATCGTTGAGTTTATAAAAGGATGTAATGTACAGGACTGCTATCTCATTTTGAGTCAACCCCTTTGTAAGCCGTTCGGCATATTAGCTAACTCGTTCAAGAGTTTGTAATAGATGTTCATTATCAATAAAGAGAACTTTTCTATGTTTCAAATCTGTGTTTCAATTTATCTGCGTACTCTGAATATGTGCTTGCTATGCAAATCATTAAAGCCTTGTGCGGGCGCAACTCCAGGCCCGCACGGCGGTCACGACTCGGGGGACGCCTCGGGACGTGACACTAGTAGTTCTAGTAAAGAAGAAGGATGGGTCGATATGATTATGTATCGACTATTGGCAGTTGAATACAGTAACAGTGAAGAACAAGTATCCATTACCTAGGATTGATGACTTATTTGATCAATTGAGTGGAGCAAGTATATTTTCCAAGTTTGACTTCAATCAGGATATCATCAAGTAAGAGTTCGAAAGCAAGACATACCGAAGATAGCATTTCGATCTCGATACGGGCATTACAAATTCTTAGTTATGCCATTCAGATTGACTAATGTACCAGCAATATTCATGGATTTGATAAATCGTATCTTTATGTCATACCTAGAACAATTTGTAGTAGTATTCATAGATGACATTCTTTTCTACTCCAGCAGTGAAGAAGAGCATGAAGAACATCTTCAGAAGGTGTTGCAAATTCTGAGGGAGCATCAGTTATATGCTAAACTCAGTAAGTGTGAGTTCTGGTTATATCATGTGTCATTCTTGGGGTACATCATCTCAGGAGCAGGAGTATCAGTGGATCCTAAGAAGGTTGAAGCAGTAGAGAACTGGCCAATCCCGAAGATAGTAGCAGATGTACAAAGTTTCTTGGGATTAGCAGAATATTACCGGAGGTTCGTAGAAGAATTTGCACAAATTTTAGTAACAATGACTCATTTAACCCATAATAAGATGAGTTTGTTTGGAAGGTATAGTGCCAAAAAGCATTCGAGAAATTGAAGAATAAATTGATATCAGCACCGATCCTTACACTTCCAGTAGGATCAGGAGAATTTATAGTTTATTGTGATGCATCTGGGAAAGGACTTGGGTGTGTGTTGAGGGTGATAGCTTATGCGTCTAGGCAGATTGGCAAGAAAGCATGCCTTAATCTTGCCCGCAAATTTTTGTCAAATATGCCGTATTGGTTAACTTGACAGTGCGCCACCCCTTTGTAGCTCGCGCACTTTCTTGTGAAAGTGTGCCAATCTTATTTCTGTAAGTTTATGCGCTAACCTTACTTCTGTGTGTTTGTGCGCCAACTTGCTTTGTGCGCCTACTATTTCCTGCGCACGTTAGGCACTTTTTCTTAGTTTAACATTTATGTTGGTTGATTGATTGTGAGGATGTGGATGGCTTGTATTTCGATCTTGAATGTATATAGACCTAATGACCTAGTTATGACTATATGCTAAATTGACTAAGTACCTGACATAAGCCATGTAGATGTGGCCCTATATGCACTTGCTATTTTACTTGCTAATTAGATTACTTTTCCTTGATCATCTTATTATACGTTGGATATAATAAGAGGCATAGTTCAACTCGGGTGACGTTCTGCAATCCCGGTCCTTATTTGATTTAAGGGTTGTTGATCTGATATCGAGGGGTTTTCGTACTACTCTTATCTTCATTCATCAATATAATAAAGTAAAAAATTAATGTGACCAGTATTAGACTATACTGTCCTGAATAACTTGCTACATGATAACTTGTCTATGATCTTGATACTAGAACTTGTTTTTGCCCTGACTATTATATCCGTGTTGATACACTTGATCATACCGAGTGTGCTACTTGATATATAGTGATCCATTGTGCCACATGCTCCTGCTAGGTGATATATATAATTATTTCCATGCACGGATCTAGTAGTTGGATAGTGACTTTAGTCTTGGTTAGATAGTATTAATTATTTTATCACACTTGGATGAATTCAGATTTAACTTTTGAGTGATAATATGGGTTCGTATCAAAAGTGCTCGTACTTAAGGTACGACATCTAAGAAGGAATATTCATGTGACCACAACATGCAATTCTAATTAACCTAGGGTTAACTAAGCAACTTAATTGGTAGAGCATTAGGAGGGAGCGGTATCTCGAGATCGTGCATGTCGAGCCACCCTAAATTAACTGGGAGTAAAGGGTGGCCACCACAGATACTGTATATCATCTGCACTAGTGGAGTACAGTATCTGATCTAAATATAAGACCGAGCCAGTATCTTTCCTGTAGAAAGCCTGGAATTGTTACTGATAATTAATTAGCTCAGGGCCCTTGGAAGGGACTGGTGCAACTTTTTCATGTATTCTTGCTCATATATCATTGGTTCATCCATCCCTGCTCGATTATGGCACGATATGAGAATACTCATATTGTATTATTGGGATAACCCAGAGATCACATACCAAGCCGTAATACATGATTGACCATTTAAATTGCTTGTAATATGTGCCTAGCTAGGAAAGTGGGCTATCATGGCATGTTGATTCAACCCATGTCTTTGTTTGGTTGTTGGTTTTTGTCGTTATGTTAAGATACTATAAATTAACTATATAATTAAAGAAAAATTGGGATTATATCTATTGAGAGTCAAATCCCAATAAAACTTCTTCGGGTAGACACGAAATGGACACAAGATCCTAGAATCTCCTTTCCAAGTGGCACTCCTTGTAATCCAAGCTCCTAGGCCTTCTTGATGATGAATATGAGTAGGAAATGAGGGAAAATTGAAGAAAATGGTGGAGGTTGTTCTCAATTTGGGGAAGAATAAATTGAAAATAAATTGGGAATAAAATGAGATAAAATGACAAGTGGATGAGCTCACTCCCCCTATAACTAGGGCCGACCACTTCCCCCTCTCTTGGTTCTATACAAAAAGTCCAAATTTCCCTCAAGGGTTGTCATGAAGAGTTATTTAATTATGGGGAATTAATTATAAGGAATTAATTATAGGAAAGGTTCTAATCTAAATGAAAGGAATATTCTATCTATTCTTCTTAGTCTAATTAACCAAGTCATGACTAATCTAATTAGTTGAACTAGTTGGTTATGTCAGGTCTAGTTGGGTCTACTTGGACTCACTAACACTAAGTCTAATTAATATGCTAACTCACTAACCAACTAATCACATAGTCTATTCTAATTAGCTTGCTCACAACCAATACATATAATAATAAATATTATTATCACTAATAAAATTCTCAAATAATTAATGAAATAACAAAAATACCCTCTCCCGGAATTAGGTGGTTACACCTTTCTCCAGGTGTGTTCGCCTGTATAATAAAGAGTCAAATTAGTAGGCTTCTACACCTTTCAAGGGGTCGACATCAGCAAATTCGGTTCATACGACTCCTTCGCTATCGACGTACTTCAAGCACTGTGAAGATTCGATGGCACAATCGATGCCCTAGCAAGACATTGTAGGATAGATCTACGCTGATAACGTAGTAAGTGACCTCAGTTCATAGATTGCCTATCTGACACTTTAGACGGATCTTGCCCAAAGGGTAGCTTCTTCTTGCGTTGAAGCCGCTAATGGTTGTGATGGTAGCAGACAACCGGTGCATCAAAATTTCCAAGGTCGGAGCAAACTTTGTGGGATGATGATGAGAGACAAGCCTGGATCGATATGCATCTGGTCCACCTTGATGGCACTGATGTACCATGTGTAGTAAAGATATCGATCGCACCTATTATTTTTTAACAACTTGTCTTGTTGAGAGAACATAATTTTTGAAATTCTTTTCATCATGCTGTGGCAATAGGAACATGTAGCGGGGTCCTCAGCTGGCTTTTTAATTTAGGACAAGTAGGAGTCGGCATGCTACAATACCTCGTTTAGAGCATCTCGGGTCTCTTTAGAGAGACGAAAGAGCTCGAAGAGCGAAAACCTTGTCAGCGTATTGACAAGCTATGCCAATATATCAAAGTTGTAGGGCTTGTCTAATCCCGGTACAGAGTCCTTCTTCAGAAACTTGTCGAAGCGAGTCTCCTTTTGCTTGTGTTTATCCTCCATGGGAGGATTGTACGGACCTGCTTCAGGTACTCCTAGAGTAGTAGGTTTGGCGGTTGAAGGTATATCATCCTCCTGAATTGAATCATAGTTACGTAAATAGGTCTTTCCAGACCTAGTTTTCCTCAACAAGGATTCATCGATCGAAGGAGAGACCATATGAAATGGTTTGGGCTTCTTTCCCTTAGACCTGGCAGTTGAAGGTGTTTCTTAATGTGTCTGATCTTGAATGATGTCGGGGTGAACCCACATGAATTTACCTCATGGAGTTGTAAAGAGTGCCACCATGCTGCTTGGTCACGATATGGTGTGAGGTTAACGACCTCCAATTTTGCCTTAGAAATTAGGATGATATCGTCTTGAACCTCGATGTTGGGGAGATTGTTAAATTGGAGTGACATCATGTTGACGGTGACCTCCTTGTCCTCAAAGTCAAAGGTAATGGCCATAGCATCGATCAACTGTTGGATACGCCTCTTCAACACATAGCAGTCTTTTGTTGAATGGTGGATGCATCGATAGAAGTGGCATTACTTTGAGTCATTGACCTTGCCTACTTCCTCAGGACGTCTGATGTCAGGCATCCGGAGCTTGTTGTATTTCATTGAAGGGGAAGGTCTCCTTTGGCTTTGGTTTCTCAACCAGCTTTTGCTTGGATGATGACAAGCCTTTGTATATGTTGACGGTAAGGGCTTGCTTTCCTTTACCATCGAGGCCGATGTTGTGATTCTGAGGAAATTTTCCTTGATTGTTAGGGCCATGAATCTGGATTCTGAGCAAATGGACATCTTTTGCGTTCTTTTCAGCTATGTCTATGCTTGCAATGAATGTTACCAATCTCCATGTTGTGCAGTGCCAATACAGAGTTTTACTGCTGGTAGTAGATTCCATCGACAAGTGTCCATAAGCATGGACTTAGGGATATCGGGAGGCATCTTCAGGGTTGTTTGCCTGAATGACTCCTTGCTCTTTCTCCCTCTGGGCTACGTCGATAAGGGATGACATGGTCATGTCTATTTTGCCATCATAAAATCGGAAAAGAAAGAGTCACCGAGGGTCATCGAATGACCCGATGTAGTTGTCAAGGAGACTGCAGAACTACTCGTAAGCCACATCGGTTAAGGCACCGATAAATAGCTTAGTAAGTAGGACATTGTCACGCAGCAAGTGTCCCATCATGGATTTAAAGTAATTCATGAACTGACGGGATAACTTCTTTCCATCGAAATTGATAAGAGACTAGGGCTTGTACTTTGGTACAAAAATGACATTATTCTATTCAGAAGGATAGGGTTGTCCTATCCCGAGGTTCTGTAGCTTGCCTGTAACACCCTGTTCTGCTCAAGCGGACTGCCGTCTCAATCGGCAATCGTGCAGCTATCCCGACCCGCTTTGCCTCGATCAAGAAGCAAAGGATATCCAGACTTGTCCCTACAGGAATCCGGCTTGGACTTTCAGAGGCTCGCTCAGACGTATCGCTCTACCGAGGCGAATCATCGCTAAGGTGGGTGGCTACGGTGAACTTGTCTTTGCTTAGCCAGGCACACATAAAATCTGGAATGTTTATGCTAGTCGCTAGGTGAATCACCCCCTGCATGCTAATAAATCCAACGCACCTAGCTAAGGGAATAATCCCAACTTGTATTGCTTGCTAGAACATGGAAATGAAATACTGCTTGTATTCAGACCCTCGCATGCTAAGTCCCCTAACGATTTCATCTCTCGGCTTACCTTCGGGCCCGAGCAAACGTGTCTGCTTATGTTCCTTAGAAACGCATGCTTGTCTGTTGTATGTTGCCTTATATTCATCCAAACTCCGGAAGACTACTAAGTAGTCGTTCCGTGCCTGAACGAACCTGCAAGTATCCGGGACCGTTAGGTCACCAAGGCAAATTCTGAACCAGGGAATCTGCAGCAAGAATGAATAAATCCCTGAATTACAGCTCGAGGAGCAAACTACTGAATCCTGTCTCAACAAGTTCATATATATATTCTGTTTCGAACTCGTTCCATACCGGACTTGTTCATATATATATATTCTGCCACGAACTTGTTTCTGTATCTGACCCGAGACCCTGACTTGCATGTCGCGGACAACTTGTAAAAGGTGATCTTCGGATCTCGTTCCGCGGGCGGTCACCGGGGCACTGGGGCCGACCCGGTGTAGACGGAACTTCTGGTAGTCGTCTGTTTTGGCGGGATAAGTGCAAGACTCTCCGTTTTCTGCATGCTTGCACTTCATCCTCGACCGTGAGACTACAAGCGTAGTCGTCTGTTTAGGGCGGGATAAGTGCAAGGCCCATCGTTTCTGTTGCTTGCACTTCATCCTCGACCCTGAGACTACATCTGGTCCTTTATGGCTATGCCAGTGACTTCTGTTCATATAGATAAGTCATCCTCGCTTAGCGGCTATTCGCGTGCGAGTCATTGCATAGCATCAATGTACTGAACACCTGAACGATCTGAAAATAATGACCCTCATGTTTGCATATGCTATGCTCCTGAATGTTTATGCTTGCCCGTGCTTGAATTAATCATGTTTGCCTTGGACAGGGAAGGAAATGGTAAGTTGGTAAGTCTCGCCGTGTTTCCTCTAACATCGCACGGCGCACTGCCCGACACGATAAGCTATTTAATTTTGCATGAAACTGATCCAAGGCAACTAGAAAGACAACTTAATGGTTGTGCACGGAACCTGTACTACGTGTTTGGATTTGTCGAGCGGGCGAGTAGCTTCCCCACCAGTGCATTCAATGTACTGATAATCCACCAGTTTGTATGCAGGGTGCGGGAGAACCTCGTGCGGTGCGGACGCCTCTTCCGTGCGTGCTAAGGCCAGGAGTTCCCTCCGAAGCCTTACAACGGTGCGTCCGGGACTGAAGCACATATACAAGACATAAGTTGTGAACATCGCCTGACCATCGCCTGTACATTCATTCCACAGTTGTAGCCACTTGGCACGCATTTACTGTTTCAGAGAGAGAGGCTTGAGCGACTTGTAATCTCGGCTATACGCCGCCTGTAATACATATTTCATATCAATAAAGAGATTACTTTACTTATTTCTATGCTTCCGCTATATTTGTCGACTCAGTGAACCTGTTACCGATCGCCTATGCATTCATGACTTCGCTGCACTCGGATAATCTGTGCGACTCTGTGGCTTAGAACTCTTGCCGCCAGCCGCTGAACCATGGCCTTGCACGGGCGTGGATCACGCTCGTGCGGTATCACGCCCGGATGGGTTAAGCGATCGTTCCGCGGGAGCGCTGGCGAGGGTGATTCCCGCCTAGCGGGAACGGCCGATTGTCTGCGGGAGATCGGGGCGTGACATGTTGGTATCAGAGCCTGGCTTCTACGCCTTTGGACTTTGATTCGATATATCTGTTTCGAAAGCTCGTTCGTGGGTTATGTGCACGCTCTCTCTCAATGCCTCGATGGGATGTTCCAACAATAAGTCTAAATACTTTCAAAATACATTTTGAATGATATGCTTGCTTGTCTGGTTGTATGCTGCGAGTAGCCTTTGAGCCAACCTGTGCGAACCACTTGAGAGTATCGCTAGTAGCTTGTCCGATTTTCACTAACCCTAAGTTTGGTTGAATGCATCTATTCGAGGGACGCCTTGAACTAGTGCACCATCCAAGACTTAAGAAAAGGTGAAACTCGAGTGCTAAGACTTCGCTATCACTAAGCTGGTTGACGTGTTCACACTAGAAATGCATGTCGAAGGTGCGCACGATCCAGTCTAAGCGGTATGCTGACTTCGAAGCTTGTGCAAGTGAATATCCAAATGAAACAAGTACAAATGACTTGTCTAGGATTGCCTCAACCCTAGATTACTACTTGTCCTTAGTAAGTCTCGAGGACGAGACTTTTTCTAAGTTGGGTAGGATGTAACACCCTGTTCCGCTCAAGCGGACTGCCGTCTCAATCGGCAATCGTGCAGCTATCCCGACCCACTTTGCCTCGATCAAGAAGCAAAGGATATCCAGACTTGTCCCTACAGGAATCCGGCTTGGACTTTCAGAGGCTCGCTCAGACGTATCGCTCTACCGAGGCGAATCATCGCTAAGGTGGGTGGCTACGGTGAACTTGTCTTTGCTTAGCCAGGCACACATAAAATCTGGAATGTTTATGCTAGTCGCTAGGTGAATCACCCCCTGCATGCTAATAAATCCAACGTACCTAGCTAAGAGAATAATCCCAACTTGTATTGCTTGCTAGAACATGGAAATGAAATACTGCTTGTATTCAGACCCTCGCATGCTAAGTCCCCTAACGATTTTATCTCTCGGCTTACCTTCGGGCCCGAGCAATCGTGTCTGCTTATGTTCCTTAGAAACGCATGCTTGTCTGTTGTATGTTGCCTTGTATTCATCCAAACTCCAGAAGACTACTAAGTACATTGCAACGGTGCGTCCGGGACTGAAGCACATATACAAGACATAAGTTGTGAACATCGCCTGACCATCGCCTGTACATTCATTCCACAGTTGTAGCCACTTGGCACGCATTTACTGTTTCAGAGAGAGAGGCTTGAGCGACTTGTAATCTCGGCTATACGCCGCCTGTAATACATGTTTCATATCAATAAAGAGATTACTTTACTTGTTTCTATGCTTCCGCTATATTTGTCGACTCAGTGAACCTGTTACCGATCGCCTATGCATTCATGACTCCGCTGCACTCGGATAATCTGTGCGACTCTGTGGCTTAGAACTCTTGCCGCCAGCCGCCGAACCATGGCCTTGCACGGGCGTGGATCACGCTCGTGCGGCATCACGCCCGGATGGGTTAAGCGATCGTTCTGCGGGAGCGCTGGCGAGGGTGATTCCCGCCTAGCGGGAACGGCCGATTGCCTGCGGGAGATCGGGGCGTGACATTGCCTCTGTTGTTTATGGAGTCCAGACAAGCTAGCAATTCCCGAATAGCCTCCTGGGTGTCGTCTGGGGCCGAAGGAGCAGAGGAGCATAGCAAGAGAGGGGTTTCCGTTGGAGGAGCAGGTGCAGGTGCATTAGACTCCCCATTTGTCCCTCGATAATGGCTCGCTTGTCCCAGAGTTCTTGGTTGTGGTTGGACCATGATGGCCCGGATATCCAGTATCGCCTGAGTTAGGATTTGTATTGAGGCACTCATAGTCTGCATCAATTCTTCTAGTGCTTCGAGGTATCGGCGGTCGCTGGAGCTCCTTTCATGATTATCTTTTGCCTGTATACCGGTATTACATGTGGAGACATGGATGGGGCGGTAGACCCTTCACTTTATGCCTCCGACTTCTGTGTCACATTGTCCTCCAGGAAGGCAGATATCATCGCATCATATTTAAAATTTGGGGGATTGCTACCCCCAGCTTTGGCGGCTGCATTAACCTGTCACGCCCTAGTCCCAAAAATATGTAGGACTAGGACACGTAAACATGCCAACCACATGTATATGGTAACTCCAATATATGGAAACCATAACTCATGACTACGCTGTATAATGAATAATAATTCAAAAGTGGTAAAACTATCACAAGTCACAGGGTATAATCTAAATCTCATCCATAAAATTAAATATAAATAAATGACCAGTATCTACGAAACTAGATCTCAATATAAAGTATCTAAATGTGAGAATCGGGTGGAAACAAATCCACTGCTAAATTAGAATAAAGAATAAACAAGACAAATACAATGTAAGTATCACAATTATCAACCACTGAGACTCGAAGAGAAGACCTGCTCAGAATATAAGTACCCAGTCCGGATCTGTGCTCCTGCGAATACTCATGAACATCTATACCTGGAAAGGGACCAGGTCCTCAGAGGGACATGACAAGATACAAAGAAGCATACCATAAAGTAAATACTGAATAAATAAAAGGAGTGCGCTAACCATCTAAGTGAATACAAATTTGAGGACAACTTTGAGTGTATGGAAAAGTGTAGGCTAGAAATATGCTGACGTAATTCACCAATCGGCATGAGTGGCTAGTATATGCCACATATGCCCCCATACAAGGGCACTGTATAATAATGTCCATCTCCGAAGAGCATGGCATAAGTATAGTATATCGTCCATATCGCTCTAAAGAACGTGGTAGCAGTGTAGTATATATCGTCCATATCGCTCCGAAGAACGTGGCAGCAGTATAGTATATATCGTCCATATCATTCCGTCGAGTGTGGCAGCAGTGTAAAGGAAGTGGGTGTCCCATACGCCTACAAGTCGTCCTCCCCGCCCAATGTAGATAAACAAGTCGTGAACACGACGTGGACATCTCGTACTATAATGCAAGTCTCTATAGAAATAAACAACTAAGCTAAATACCGTTACACGTGTTGCTCATACCGATGGCCAGTCGAGTATGAGGCACGCATCCCTACTTAAACTCACTCTGTGACGTGTAATGATACGTGCCAAGGCCTGGGGAGTTATACCAATAACTCCACAACTTTAGGTGGGTCTACTAGACACTAGGTCAGACACAAGTCCTAACGTCAACGCCTTTGTTGACTGCACCCGAGTCTCTCTCGGACGCGCACAGTTATATAATAACATACAACTAATAATACAGAATTTAAACAATACAACAAGGCAAGGTATACTTACCTGGCAAGAGGCTGCAGAATATAACGTCTAGATGTCAAACACCAAGAGTCAGAAACTACAACCTCAGAATGAACGTCTCCGGATGCTGAAATAAACATCACCAACGTTCCAAGAATAAGAAAAATAGCTAGAAAACACTACCCTTTCGTCCAATTTGGACACAGGGGCAAAACGATAATTTTGGGTCAAAGCGGGCTCCACATGTGGGCCACTTCGCACCAAAAAGTGTGCCAGGGGTAACGGTCTCTAAATGGGATAAATTATAGGTCAAACAAACTCTAAATGTCAGTACGAACTCTACGGTATGTCCAAATATGAATTCCGGTGAGCCGAACATAATTTTGCCCAAAAAGTCAATTGTGGGGCCCGCCAAAAGGCAACTTGGTCAACTGTCACTACCACATTTTCTAGGAAAGGGTATTTTGGTAATTTCCTATTTAAATAAATATTGTGCATGGTAAATAATTATTTGTTATATTATTTAATTATTGTTAGTTATTATTTAATTATTTTAGACTTATTTTAGTGGACCCAACTAGTTTAGTTTGGACCCATGGACCAACATGAATTAATTAGTTAGACTTGGCCCATTTAGAAAGCCCATAGTTAAGGAGATGGATTAAATTAATTAAATGATTAGACTAGAAGCTTCCTTCCTTAATTATTTCTCCATGAGAGGCCCCAAGGGGTACATTGGACATTTTATAATTGCTTGGGGGAGGGGCTATGGCCGGCCTATTAAAGAGGGGGGAAAATTTCTCTCTCCTCTCATCTCATTCCAAATCTAGATCTAGAATTCTCCCACTACCAAATTCCCTCCATTCCTAATCCAATTCCCTACCAAATTCATTCCAAATTCTTCCAATTCACCATTAGAGAAGGAGAAAGCAAGGATCTAGAAGAAAGAAGCAAGGATCTACAAAGAGGAGCAAGGATCTACAATTTGGAAGCAAGTTCATCTCAATTGGAGGTTTCATTGGGAATCCATCTCCCAATAGGTATAATTCAGATTTTTCATTTAAATAGCTTCTAAATCTGAGATTTAATCATGTAAAATCAACCTATATGTATGTACTACCCATAGGACTTTGTTTTGTGTTCATAGGAGACCCATGGAGAAAGTTATGGTACTTTTTATGTCAATTTTGTTGGAATTCCGAATTTATATTTTGTTGTGTGTGTCAATTGATCCTATAGATCAATTAAACATGAGATTTGTGTTTGAGGCTAGTATCGTGTCCATATTGGGATACTTGTGGTTCGTATCCCAACTATTTGGTGATACGTGTCATTTGGGGGTTTTCCTCCGACACGGAGCTTTGAACATGTCGTATTTTGACACGGACACATAGATCTACTTTTGACGCTTTGATTTGTTCATAAATATTATTTGTGATTTGTTTGTGTCCTTCGGAGTGCATTTGGTTGTGTGTTGGACTCGTGTCGCATGCATATACTAGATCTAGTGGGATACGGTGAGATACTCTCCAATTGTGTGTATTTTTGCATAGATCTAATTAATTGTGGTTCAATTCTTCATTTATAATTAGTATATATATATGGATATTAAATATTTATTTTGTGTATTTATTATAGTAATTATTGTAGCATAGATCTATATTTTGGGTGTGCTAATATAATGTACAATATAATATGTAGCTTTCTTGCATGCAAATATATATGTTACTACTTGTTAAATAATATAATTTATACATAAAATGTTTTATAAAATATATTTGTATGTTTAATTGTGTAATTATATTATTTATAATTATTATGTAATTATTTGGATATTAATGTAAATATTTTAGGTGTGCTTCTAGCCATGTAAATTATATGTTCTTTGTTAAATATTTGAAGGTATAAGTTTATGTGTATATTAATATATATATGTACATTTTTGTATTAATGGTTTATATATATATATATATATATATATATATATATATATATACTGTTTTATATATTCTGTTTATATATATATATATATATATATATATATATATATATATATATATATATATATATATATATATTGTTTATATATTCTGTTTTTATATATATAATTATATATATACAACTTGTTTTAGTGACAGTGAATTAATGACAGTAAAAAAACTGTCATTAATTAGCCGACTAATAGCAGCCGCTGTAGCCTTCGGGCAATTAATGACAAACCTGTCATTAATTGCAGCAGCGGGAAACAGCAGCTTTTCTGCGACGCTTTTCCGCGACAGTTTAACTGTCAGCGAAAACCAAAGCAGTGGCAGTTTATTATTTGGGTTTCGGTGACAGTCCTTCGGTGACAGTCCCGACTGTCACTATTTAAACTGTTTTGATTTAATCCTATTTTATTCACTATTTTTCAATGACGCTTTGACAGATTTAATGTATATATTATATATTATAATTGTATATATATATATATATATATGTATATATATATGTGTTTTGTGAGGAATAATAATTGTAATAATATATTATGTTATTTATATAAATGTTGGGTTGTATATATATTATTTTAGGGTATATATTAATTATATTATTAGTATACTTTGTGTGAGTTCTTTTTGAATCTAATTTGATTCCTAAATTATTGTAGTTTATCTCTATATTATTTTATAGATGTCTTGTGAGGTTGACTTTGGGTTTGACCATGTTTGACTTTAGTGGACTTTAGAGTTGACTATAGTTGACTTTTGACTTAGAATTGACTTATTGACCTAGAAATTGCCTAGTTTGACTTGTTCTCTTTCCGGGACCTTGTATTAATGTGGTATTCCATATCTAGGTCTTCGAGGCACCGAGTCAGACATTTGTGAGACTGTTCATTGGACTTCAGGCGAGTACATTATCTGATAGTTTCTCATTTATGATATCCTCTATGTTCGTTGTATCTAGTATAGATATACATGTTCTCTTGACACTATGGTTACACGGATTGGTATATCCGGATCTCGTCATGAGATGTTATTCCTTGGTATATGGTGTATATGGTGCAAGTATTGTTTCATTGGTTATCTTGTACATGTACAGACACCGATTCTCGGGGAGACTAGCTATCTTCTTGGGGAATATCGTGCCATAACGTACCGTGGTTGGATCTATTATACCAGTCGGGGGTGGAGAGTATTTTAGTGTAGATATGTGATCATACCCTCCTTGTGCATGTCTTGTTTCTTGTGAGTGTTGATCATACACCGCACGTATGATTAACCAGGCCATTATACTCTTGTGCAAGTTCCCAAGCCGATCACATGTTAAAGCTAGTACTCACACACTTAGTCATTAGTATTCTTGTTCCATCAGCATATTGTTCATTATTATATTTCTTTCCAGTATTTCCTTATTGTCTCTACATTCTTGTCTCTATTTATGCATCTTGTTTATCCACAGCTATTTACTGTTACATAGTTTTTATCATTATTTGAGAACTGCTGTTAGGGTTGTACTCTGCTCCTTTCCTGACTGGATATATTTTTCCAGATGACACTGAGGAGTACCCTACCTATTATGGACCCCAGGATGTTGTGGGTTTAGATTCTGAGACCCTGGCTCAAGAGGGACTTATCCCAACTGAGACAGTTGACCCTGGAGTTGTAGCTTTATAGTTTTGTAGTATTCTTTTGTACTGGATTTGTCTCCAGCATATTTCTGTATTTTTTTTCAGACTCATTGATGTATTATTTTAGACTCATGAGTTGTATTGTGACTATTCTATTCTTATCTGATTCGTGTTCATTCTATCTTAGTTCTGTGATTGAGTACACTATCTTTTGGTGGTTCATTATATTAGATAGACTTTCTAGACAGCGTTCTACCACCGATTCTGCGGCGTAGGCTGGGCGTTGTTTCCGACTAGTACCCTTACCCCGGGTGCGGGTCGTGATACCAACCGTCTCAGAATTACGTGAAAATTGGGTCACAGGACCAGCACGATACCACGAGTCCAGTAGCATAAGTTTTGTCGTATTCTGACGAGCATGCACTAAATAGCGCAGGATTTTGCAAAAGTTGCGATACGGAAATTTTCTGCGGATACGGGTTGATTCCGACGCGCACACGCGTCCGAATCAGTTTTCGTGAAAGTCCACACATCTGGGTATACCAATGGTCAGAATTATAAGTTACACAATGGTCAGAATGGTAGGCGGGTACGTCTAGGACAAAGTTGTAAAATTTGTTGGAAGGCAATGGCTAGTGTAGTGCTCCAATTATCGAAACAATGGTAAGGTGCACTATGTGATATAAATATCGTAAAATTAAATAAAATACCGTGTTCTATTTTTACTTGGATTCTAATTAGCCCTAATCTCTCTATCTATGCCAAGTAGACCTGATTTTGGGTGAGGGGATTTACAATCTATCCAACT
This sequence comes from Iris macrosiphon, assembly GCA_036927795.1. Taxonomy (NCBI): domain Eukaryota; kingdom Viridiplantae; phylum Streptophyta; class Magnoliopsida; order Asparagales; family Iridaceae; genus Iris; species Iris macrosiphon. The sequence goes on from JAYESA010000016.1 coordinate 14,831,396, forward strand.
TATAAATAATTTTATCCTCGAAATTAAAATAAGGCATAATTTGTTAATTCCCTCACATTCGCATATAAGACAAGTCAATCACAATCTCTTCCAAAATGTAAAATATATTCTAATCCACCGCAATCACTTTCAAAATTAAGGTAACCTTTGTTTAATCAATATATTGTAATCTTTTCTCGATTTTTAAATAATCACATCCAAATTTAAGCTAAATCTATATCACATCTTCAAGTTTTCAAATAGCCCACATCAATTTTTCACATCACGATCTCCAACTATCATAATCTCCTTTAAAAATAATTCTAATCCAATATTATTCCTATTTTCGCTTATGAATTTTGTATTCTTCAAAATTTTAAATTCAATTGATATCCTCAATATTTCAAATAGGTAATCCAACCATTAAAATTTAACTTTTAATTTAAATCATCAATTTTGGAATTCAATCCGTCAATGTTCATGTTTAGAGTTTCATTTATTTTTTTCAAGATTTAAATCGATGATTCAACCTTCAATATTCAAATTTTAAATCATATGCTTAAAGTATAAATATTTGGTTCACCATATCAAGGTTTTTTTTTAAAATTCATTAAATCATCATCATCTTAATCCTTCTTTTAAATTTATCCAAAATTAAAATGGCTTGAATCTCCCAATCTAATCTTACTTGATCACAATCTGAAAGTATTTCATCGCAAGTTAACAATACGATTTCTACCCAACTTAAAATTTATCCATCTATCACATAAGGCTCTTACATTTAAGAAAACTTATTCCTCGAATTTGCTTAATCATGTTACTCAATCCTCAAAAATTTAAACACCACATATTTCATATATGATATACCCTTAATTAGTTATAAAAGGCAGTCATCTAGTAATGTGATTGGCCTATGGTATATATTTAGTACTCTCTGTATATCAAACTTATACTAAGCACGAGGTTTCATCTTTCTGAAATAAGGAAGGACGAAAAACAATAATAAAGAGTTCAAGGGGGAGGTAATAAAATAGAAGTGTGGGGATCAAGGCGTTTAAAGAATTCTAATAGGAATTATCAAGGCACTTGTGGGTTAAAATCCTATTTTGGTAATTCCTACTCACATGCTCGTATCAGTACCGTTATGTAACTGATACGATATGCTCAGGCATATCTAGAGGGCAAGTACATTCGTCTACTAATTACTATATATCTTAATCCACGTAAGGTAGTTATACGAAGGGCGAACCAAGCGCACTATGGTTGATCAGACCGTAATACACTAATTCTGAAATATATTAGTGTAGTACTCCAATAATACATATGTCATGAACAAGCTCGATAAAGAATAAGCTTGCAAAACTAGGATATAATAGCAGCATAAGTCAAGGTAGTACAAAAAATATAAATACGCTGGATTATGATAAGAGAAGGTACAAATAATTCAAGTTCACAAAATAAAAACAAAATAAGATTCTACAGTCTCTACAGTTGTCATACTAACTCCTTGTCTAAGTTGCTAGTCGACAAAATAGGGGTATGGGACTTTAAGTTCTACAAGTTGAATAAACATTAACTTCGTATGCAAGTCTACAGTTTATGTCATTCAGTTATACTTCAATAATGAATCAAGAGGACTATGTGTTACTAGGTTGTGAGGCATACAACCCAACTTAAAATAATAAACTACTACTGTAACTGCCTTAAAGGAGATTCTACGAAATAACTTTGCACTTGTAATTAAAGCAGAAACTTTTATTGGGGTATACGAGGAAAATATCATAGTATTTATTAGGGTCACCTATTGCATTATATAGGTAATGGTCATCTTAAGTCTTAATCATAATGCTCATAGAACAAGGGTGTCAATATTGAGAATGGAAGGGTTACTGGCTCTCAAGGAAATAGGATATAACTCGTATGGAGATATGTGGAACATGTTACTTGATTTGAAGCAAAAGGGTAATCATAAAATCATAATCTAATAAACAACTCAAACCATCAAGCTCTAACTATTAAGCACGTAAATTTAAAATTTAACATTACAACTATAATCCTAACAACTATGTTTCCTTATCACAAAAGAAATTCCTTGGCCTATAATCAGAAGGGTTAGGTGGCACGAATTGAAAGATTGAAGAAAAGAAAACATAATTAGTCGCCGCACAATAGCGAGCGCTAAGTTTTCGGAGGAACAAGATTGAATTTAAATAGAAAGTCTCTAGATAATATCATGATTTTCTAAGGGGAATGTGGTTGCTAATCTCTGTGTTCGAGGTATGATCAAGAGAAATATTCTAGTCATTTCTCTTGTCTTCCTAAGATACTGTTCTGCTAATACCAAGATAAGAATCTAAATTTATAGTTCTATAATACTATCTCACTATAAAAGTTAAGTTAGTCCTAATATTTAACCTTGGATTTCTATTGGTTCCTCAATACTAGGGTCAAACACTATGATCAAATTTTAAACCGATCCTAGTAGTGTTTATACTACTCTCAAGTCTTCATAAATACATCTAGGGGTAATGGTAACCAATCTATAGATAAGGGATGCTAGGGTTCACTAGATATTTTAAACTTAGTGAGGTATAAATATTCTAGTTGTATTCTTAGTAGGTGTGTTACCCTAATTATCATTCTAACAACAAGGATTCATATATTCTAGCAGGGGCTATACTCAAGGAACTATTAGGGAAGCACATGAATCAAGCATGATACAATTATTTAAATAGAACAGACTGGAAGAAAGATAAGTCATAGTCAATTGTGGATGAGATCCTATACTCTAATCCTATTTGCAGGCTTGCTCGGTAAAGTAACGTAACCGAGATAATATGCTCTTGACCTGCATGGGCCACCACTAAAAACATGTCACGCCCCATGTAGAAGCATGAAAAATATGCTGGGAGGATCTACGCGGCATCTTAAATACAGAGCAGCGTAAGCAGAGGCCTCCAGAGCCGTCGAACATGCAACAGAGCTCTTCCGCCAAATACAGCGTGAAATATGAGCTCAAAGGACCATCCGCGTAAGTACGGTACGTCCAAGCTGCCCCAGCATAAAAGAGAGTTCTTTATCGCCTCCATGGCGTAAAACTCAGCCGCTCTCAAAGCAGCTTAAAGCGTACGAGGGACGCTTCGTCTTCCCCGAAACGAACCTGTCAAGTCACGCAGTGAATCTGACCCCTGACTTCTGACAAAAAGTGCTGCACGGCTACCCAGACGACGGCTGGAAACAGTGGCAGACCCCTCGGGATGCGCTCCACAGTATGATGGCAGATCTCTACATTTAATGCAGAGGATTTGGTTAAAATATCACCAAACTGTCGCTCACTGAAGTCCCCTCAGCATAAACCGCTCTTTCACGTGCAAGGGGATACATCGCCTTATTTTACACGGGCAGACGTGAGCTGTTTACTCTCCACAGCGGACAAACCGCCTGCCATGTCAAAAGCTGCACGTTGCGCAGGGCTCGAGGCACGTCTCTGCGATTGGCGGACAAGGCGGTAACAGTCTTCTCGAGGCACGTCTCTGCGACGAACACACAGGAGAGCTGCAGGCCTTCAAAAATACGCCTCCGCATTTAATGCACAGAATGATGGCGGATCTCTGCATTTAATGCAAGGGATTTGATTATATCTTCAAAATTCGTGATTCTGGCTAAAGACGTCCACATCAGCATTTTGGCACGGTACGCAGCGGCTTCTACGCCCAGGATCTGTGCCTATTTGGCTTCAACGCCTGTTCGGCTTCAACGCCCCCTCCGTCTCTATGACCATTCGGCTTCTATGCCTGCTCGGCTTTTATGCCTGTTCGGCTTCTATGCCTGTTCGGCTTCTATGCCTGCTCGGCTTCTATGCCTGCTCGGCTTCTATGCCTGTTCGGCTTCTATGCCTACCGGGCTTCTACGCCCACCCGACTTCCATGCCTACTTGGCTTCTATGCCACGATGACAGACATCGGCTTTTACGCCCACCTCTTCTACACGGGGGATACCTACCTACGTGGCTTTTACGCCGTGATCTTCGTAGCAATTGTACGCGTTGTGTCCCTTAGTTGGACCCGCGTCACACGCTCATTCAAAAGATCATCCGTACACAGGCATTGGTTACTTTAACCGTCATGTAAAAGGGTGCTGTGTTGTCCGCTCCTCGGTTTTTACAGCAACTGAGTGGTCACTGTCACAAAAACTCTATAAATAGAGACCCCTATCAATGGGGAAAAAGGTCGACAAATTAAAAGATCGAACAATTGAAGACTCAAAGAAGAGGTCGAACAATTGAAGATCGAGCAAGGAGAGAGGAGATCGAGAGAGAGAGAGAGAGAGGAACCAGGAGCTCGGGCAAAGGATAGGGATCGGCGACCTGGGCATCGTGCATCCACTCTTTTCTGCAACCCCCGAGGCTGCTTCCTGTCTTCTACGGTGCTTCTTCATCATCGTGTGGTCCAAGGGCTAAAGTGATCGACTGCAGATCAGACACCTATAGCAATTTATACCCAGATTAAATAAATTGTACTCCCACATCCTCGTAAAGGATTACATTGTACAAGTTTGTTTGTAAACCAAAGAAGGCGGGTTCTGTGTAAACCCCATATTGAATACATCTTTCATTCTTTTCATTTAATACCACAAACAAGATGGCGACTCTGCTGGGGACAGCTTTCTCTTCTGATGAGGAAGTAATTGCTCAACACGATACGGTATCTATAGGAACCGTGAAGAAGACACTGGTCGTCCAATTCGACCAGTCTGCCTACGAAGACATGCTTCGAACCGGGGGTAGCTCTCACCCTCTCTCCGTCCAAGACAACAGGAAGCTACGCAAAGTCTGGATGCCTAAGACATCCTCTACCGTTCCTGTGGACTCTCCGATCTCTCCGACCAATGAGGTTGTAGCATCGCTCCCTCCGTGCCCCGCACGTAAAATTCAGTCTCCCGCTACGCGCGGTATAGACAAAACTTCGGGCAAAGCCTCAGCGCTAACCCAGAGGTATCCACTGCGCTCTACGCGTAGAAACCAGTCTCCCGCTACGCGCGGTACAGACAAAACTTCGGGAAAAGCCTTAGCACTAAACCAGAAGTATCCACTGCGCTCTACGCGTAGAAACCAGTCTCCTGCTACGCGTGGTACAGACAAAACTTCGGGCAAAGCCTCAGCGCTGACCCAGGAGTATCCACTGTGCCTTACGCGCAGAAATCAGTCTTCCGCTACGCGCGGTACAGACAAAACTTCTGATGATGCCTTAGCACCAAAACAGAAGTACAGGTCACGTTCCATACACAAGACGACGTCTGACCTCTACGGGGAACCAGATGAGCGCTGTGACCTCCGCGGAGGAAAACAGGCAGCGGAATGCGTAACTGCTCGGCCCTTACGCCAGCGAGGGAACAATCTGCATACCCTCCGGATTTTGCAAGAAGCCGATGGCCGACTGAGGACCTCTTCAGCTTCACGCCAACCTGAGCAAATCTCCAAGATACGCCGGGGGTTACCCGCCACCCAGACGGCCAACCTGTTGTACACAGGTGGCGCAGCAAGGGCCATGGTGCCCAACCTCCGCATAACTACTGATGGGAGCAGAGGAAGCAAACAATCATCCTCTTCTGCAACTCCTCCTGACCTGCGCAAATATCTAATCCAGAAGCGCAAAGAGAGAGAACCTCCCACTGAAGATAAAGTTATCCAGATCGACGTTGGGGATGAACTCTCACCAAGGCTAATATTTATCAGTAACAATCTTTCCCCAGCCGAAAGGGAAGAAGTTATTCAACTGATAAAAGAATACATCGACGTCTTCACGTGGAATTATAAGGATATGCCAGGACTTGATCCAGAGATGGCTACTCACAAACTCAACATATCACCCGATTCAAAGCCGGTGAAGCAACACCAGTGCCGGTTTCGCCCGGATATGATGGACGCCATTGAAGCCGAAGTCAAAAAGTTGATAGCCTGCAGTTTTATTCGGGAGGAACAACATCCCGACTGGGTCACCAACGTTGTCCCAGTCGTGAAGAAAAATGGGAAAATACGCATCTGCATCGATTACCGGGATCTGAATGCGGCCTGCCCCAAGGATGAGTTCCCTCTTCCCATCACAGACATCATGATCGACAACACCTGCGGTTTTGAACGCATGTCTTTCATGGACGGATTCTCGGGGTACAATCAGATCAAGATGCATCCTGGAGACGAGAAGCATACCGCCTTTCGAACACCACTGGGGGTATATTGCTATACAGTAATGCCCTTCGGATTAAAAAATGCCGGGGCAATATACCAACGAGCTATGAGTAACATATTCTATGAGCATTTACGCAAAATGGTGGAATGCTACGTAGATGACATAGCTGTCAAAAGTTACCTCAAGAACGATCACATTCGAGACTTGAGGTCGGTGTTCGAGTTAATGCGCCAACATCAACTCAAGATGAATCCTACGAAGTCCTTTCTGGGTGTATCTAGCGGCAAATTCCTGGGATTTGTCATTACCGCCAAAGGCATCCAAGTGGACCCTGAGAAAGTCCAAGCCATCATAGAAATGCGATCGCCTCGCAATCTGAGGGAACTTAGGGGATTTCAAGGTCGCCTGGCTTACATCCGGAGATTCATATCCAACCTCTCCGGAAGATGTCAGCCTTTTTCTCGCCTCATGAAGAAAGGTGTATCCTTCGTATGGGACGAAGCCTGTCAACAAGCGTTTAACGATATCAAATGCTACCTCACTCATCCGCCAGTTCTGGTGCCCTCCGTCGTAGAAAGACCATTCTTCCTATACGTTCGAGCAATAGACCATTCCCTGGGAGCTCTTCTTGCGCAGAAGAACGATGTAGGGCATAAACAGGCTATCTACTATCTAAGTAGAATGATGGTCGGAGCCGAACACCGGTACAACCCAGTGGAGAAAGAATGCTTGGCTCTGATGTTCGCTATCCAGAAGACGCGACACTATGTCACCGGCCAGACTATCCATATCATCTCCAGGATCAACCCTCTTCGAGTACTAATGAGCAAGCCAAGTGCTCTTAATTCCCGACTCGCAACTTGGGCGATGTTGTTAACACCATATAACATGGTGTACGTCCCTCAGAAGTCCATCAAAGGCCAAGCATTGGCCGACTTCCTAGCTGCTCATCCAATCCCAGAGACCTCCATGTTGTACGAGGACATCCCTGACGAAGTCGCAGAATGTAATTCTGCGACAGAAAGTGACGCATGGCAACTATTCTTTGATGGTGCCTCCAGGACCGGTCCTAGGGGAAGTGTGGTCTCAGGAGTAGGGATCGTCCTAGTTACTCCCGACAAACTCGTCATCTACCGGGCATACTCTCTCAACGAGCCCTGCTCCAACAACGTGGCAGAGTATAACGCTCTTTTAATCGGGCTCCAAGTCGCTAAAGAGCTGGGGGTCGAATCCCTGGAAGCTTTTGGTGATTCCCTGCTTATCGTCAATCAAGTCAGAGGAATATATGAAGTCCGGAACCCAGACCTCATCCCCTATCACCAAACAACGGTCGAGATAGCCATAACATTCAAAGGGTTCTTCCTGGAGCATGTACCTCGATCCCTGAACCTTGAAGCTGATGCCCTAGCCAGTCTAGCCGCAGATCTGGCTACTCCTATAAGAAGGCAGGACTCGGTAATCCTTCTTAACAGAGATTTATTCTGTGTGAAAAACAACTCTCACATAGAACGCAGCTACGCTGCATACGCCAATCCTCCCGGACGAGATTGGAAGAGTCCTTTCATAGATTTTGTGGCATACGGGATCTTGCCGGAAGACCCTAAAGAAGCAGTATCCGTCAAGAGGCGGTCCTTACGCTTCTACTTCGACGCATCTTTACAATGCCTATATCGTCGGACCTATGACGGACTGCTACTAAGATGCCTCTCTGACGACGAGGCACAGATGATCATCCGTGAAGCTCACGATGGCATATGCGGTGCGCATCAACCCGGTCCTAAGCTACATGATCGTATCAGGAGAATGGGCTACTACTGGCCCACTATGATCACAGACGCGATCAGCTACGCAAAACAATACAAGGCCTGTCAGGTCCATGCAGACTTCATACATCAACCGTCTGAATATCTACATCCTACGGTTGCATCCTGGCCTTTCGAAGCATGGGGTATGGATGTCATTGGTCCTATCCACCCGTCTTCTTCCAGGGGTCACCAGTTCATACTGGCCATCACGGATTACTTCTTCAAGTGGGCAGAGGCAATCCCTCTCGCAGAGGTAAAAGCGTCTAATGTGATCAGCTTCATCAAGCATCACGTCATCTATCGCTTTGGGGTACCTCGGAGGATAATTCACGACAATGGGCCTCTGTTCATCAGTCAAGCGTTTCATCGATTTTGCGATAAAAATCGGATACATAATATTGCCTCTACGGCATATTATCCAGCTGCTAATGGTTTGGCGGAAGCTTTCAACAAAACCATTATCAAACTCTTGAAGAAGTTCGTCTCTTCAAACAAGAGAGATTGGAATGAGAGACTGGGCGAATGCCTCTGGGCATATCGCACAACGGTACGAACACCGACAGGTTGTACTCCATTCTCACTGGTCTACGGGAGTGAAGCAGTTCTCCCCATTGAAGTCCAGATCCCGTCACTCAGAATAGCCGTGGCTAACGAGCTGACTCAAGAGAAGAACGACCTTTTAAGACTTCAGGAGCTAGAAGGATTAGACGAGAAACGCCTCCAAGCTCAGCAGGGCATCGCGCTCTACCAAGCACGCATTTCTAGAGCTTTCAATCATAAAGTAAAGGAAAGAGTGTTCAGAGTCGGCGAGCTAGTTCTAGCCGCAAGAAGGCCGATGATTCTTACCCATAGGAGTAAAGGCAAATTCCAGCCCAAATGGGAGGGTCCTTATGTGGTCGAGACAACGTTCTCAAATGGCGCTTACAGGTTAGCCCAACCTAATGGAGACCTGTTAATGGCTCCTATCAACGACAAATTCCTAAAAAGGTACTATGCTTAATCTCCTCTGCTCGGGTAGAATATAGCGGAAACCTCAATTCTGACAAAACTACTTCCAGAACAAACCTTAGCCAAAGCATATTCTATCATGTCCGTATGACCTCTGCATAAATGTGTCCTGCTGAAGTTTCTTGAGAGCCTATCATGTCCATATCACCTCTGATAGTATCTTACCCACAAACCTTAGCCAAAGCATATTCTATCATGTCCTTATGACCTCTGCATAAATGTGTCCTGCTAAAGTTTCTTGAGAGCCTATCATGTCCATATCACCTCTGATAGTATCTTACCTACAAACCTTAGCCAAAGCATATTCTATCATGTCCGTATGACCTCTGCATAAATATGTCCTGCTAAAGTTTCTTGAGAGCCTATCATGTCCATATCACCTCTGATAGTATCTTACCTACAAACCTTAGCCAAAGCATATTCTATCATGTCCGTATGACCTCTGCATAAATGTGTCCTGCTGAAGTTTTTTGAGAGCCTATCATGTCCATATCACCTCTGATAGTATCTTACCCACAAACCTTAGCCAAAGCATATTCTATCATGTCCGTATGACCTCTGCATAAATGTGTCCTGCTGAAGTTTCTTGAGAGCCTATCATGTCCATATCACCTCTGATAGTATCTTACCCACAAGCCTTAGTCAAAGCATATTCTATCATGTCCGTATGACCTCTGAATAAATGTGTCCTACTAAAGTTTCTTAAGAGCCTATCATGTCCATATCACCTCTGATAGTATCTTACCCACCAGCCTTAGTCAGAGCATATTCTATCATGTCCGTATGACCTCTAAATAAATATGTCCTGCTAGGGTTTCCTGAGAGTTTATCACGTCCATACTACCTCTGATATCACTCTCGCCCAAACCTGCCATTTACATTCCGAAATGATGGGTCCACAAAGTCAGAAAAGAGTTCGCTTTATTCCCAAAAAAGAGCAGAATTACACTGGCAAGGAAAAAAAAAGGTACATCATTGCGGGGGAGCAGTCAGATCATGAATCTGCCGCGCCAGTACGGCTATCCTCTCATCCCTGCAGGCCAAGGTATCGGCACGGGCCTGCTCCAGCCGTGCTTCGTTGTCTCCCCTAAGGGACAATTCGGCCCTCGCCCGACGAACACCCGCGCGGGCAGCTTCTGAACGATCCAGGTCCCGTCGCGCTGCACTCAGTCGAGCGGTCGCTACGTCTAGACCTGCCAACGACTGGAAAGCCCACTCCTCTGCCTGAGCGAGCTCCTCTTTCAACCTGCGAGCCCTCGCTATGTTCCCTTCATGCTCGGATTGGCACTTCAGTTGAAGGGCAAGGGCCTCCTCCTCGACGGTCTTTCTTTCGTCCATCTCCAGCTGACGTGTTTGAGCGAGTTTATCTAAGCTCTCCATCCGTGTGGCAAACTACGCAGTCATGAAGTCATATCTGGACCGGACCTCAGCTTCAATATCGCCCCGAGTTAGCTACAGATATTCGTTAATGGGTCGCTCCAAACCATTAAACATCGCCTCCAGGGCATCAGCTATCCCGGTGCCGTCAAAATCTCGGATCGCCTCTATCGGAATCCGAGAGGACTTCTTCAGGCGCTCGAGATCCAGATTCCCCTTCAGCACTGTCACGCCCCGGTCCCGCAGGGCCGTTCGTCCTCGCTTTGGTCCCTACGGAACCGACCGTCCTCGCTCGGGCGTGATGCCGTGCAAGCCTAAGATGCGCTTGCACAAGGCCAAAGCTTTGATACAAGGGCAAGTAAGCTATTCGATACTGAAGCAGCGGCACATAACATTGCAGAAAAGTGAAGAACTCAATGGCATATGAAAAATAGTCTCTTTTATTGATAATCGAAAGTGTTACAAGCGGCGCATAGCCGAGATTACAAATCGCTCAAGCACTCTTTCTCTCGATTACAATGATACCGTTCCATACATTATGTCCCTCTATACAAAAGCAGCTCCAAAGCAGGCACAACTCGATGTGGCTCAAGGCATCGACTCCAGATTTCTGGTTCCTTGGGATGAGGCACGGCTATCGCTTCCCGAACGAACGAGCACCTGAGAACAAGCAAACTGTTGGTGGGTCAGCACTTTATACAAGTACTGGTGAGTATAAACAACTGAACAGAAGCTACACCCCCTGAGACCCACACTAAGTAGACTTGTGGCAAAACATTGCATTTCTAGTGATCTTGCTAGTTTTACCTAAGTTTGTTTCATGCAGTTCTAGTAGAGTCATATTACATCTTTTGAAACATAACTTTGAAACAGTTTTTGCATACTCGATACTCAAGCATCCAAGCAACGCCCCAATCTCCCGCAAGCTCAATTGTCCCCGCTGAACGTGAATCACCACGTTGCAGCTCTCCCGCAGGACAATCGTTCTCATCGGGACGTGCGCAACATGCATTGTGTATCATAATCTAACTCTTTTGGGGCAAAGATTATTTAGCAGACTGAGCATATCGAATTGAGGCAAACATATCAAGTGGACTGTCATATCTTCAAGCATTTAAGGCAACATATCTATATACATGAAGTACTAACAGAAACTCAACGGTGCAGACTAAATGAATAAGCAGGCTTATGTATAAACTCATATTTCTTACCCACGGTCGAGCGGTTATCCCTGCAGCAGACACACAAGTTAGCAACAATTTGCATAACATAAAGTATACAGTTCTCTAGTTTCCTGTTCATCCCTGCATCAAACAGTTAGGTATGCAAGAAGGCTAGCCTAGCATGCGCCCTAACTACATGATGGTCCCCTCCACGGGATTAGCAGGTGGGACGTACAAGCCCATCTTACTAATAGACGAGTCTACCCTCCCGTAAGTAAGGTGTGTTAAGCCTCAGGGTTATCCAGATCTCTCCTAGGCCGAACATTCCCAGTGCCCCAGGAACGCCCGAGAGATGACCTTGTGCACAAGTTGTCCTGACCAATGCATACATGCAAGCTCCTATCAATGCAAGATATACACATAAACCAGAACAAGCAAGCAAACACATCTATCAAGTCCAGATAGCCGAAGCTCACTCTCAATACACTTTGCCTAATAGTCACACCCTCCCGTAAGTAAGGTGTGTTAAGCCTCAGGGTGGACTATTAGTCTAGATTCACAAGCTCACGCCATTCACCAAGTTCCATCTTATGACAAGCAATCAATGAAGCATGTTCAAGCAAAGCTAACTCATTAAACAAGTAACAAGCAAGAACAGTTCTTATAACTCTAGCATGCATTTCTATCTCTTTTAGGACAAGCATTTAAGTATTCCAGTCTAGCATACGATATCAAGAATAAGTACAAGCAATCCTTTTTACTCTTGTTATTAGCAGGCAAGGTTCTATCTCATTTAGACAAGCATTTATATTCTCTAGTTAGACACCGGATTCGTTTTAAATGACAAGCTATGTGAGTTCTCTTATTAGCATACTGAGTCGGTTCTATCATTCTTCTTATGAAATAATCTTATTAAGCAACAAGCATTCAAAAACTCAGATTCATTATTAAGGCATGCGAGAATCAGAGAATGCAGTTCTGCCCACTCACTTTGATTAATCGGTCGAAAACTCTCCGAGAAGACTTCCGTTCGAGCAAGCAAGGCGATCTCACTTGTACATAGTGCCTACGCGGAGCGGGGCACTACAAGCACCATCGGTATCAGCGCTTTCAAAGTAGCATAGAAGACACGGGTATATTGCTCGGTCAGCGCAGCTAAATCCGATTGGGCCCCAGGAGTGGCCGCGGCATTGGCAAATCACCCTCCAGGAACGATTGCGGACGAAGTGGTCACAACCGTCGCCTCGACAGGTGGTGCGACCAAAAGAGGCACGTCAACCAAAGTAGTCGCAATGACAGGCTCTTCTTCTTCCTGGGATATCGAAGCCTCTCCAATAGGCGAATCGGCCCCCGAAGATATTTCCTCCTTAAGATCAAACGCCTCCGTATCATCGCCAAGAGCCGGAGCAGAGCCAGAAGGCACCTCAAAGCTATATTCCCCGTGGACGCCATCCCCTGGGAAAAGGACAAGAGAGTTGATATCAATATAATGATACTCTTTCTAAAAAGGAGGCATAAAGATGACATTTATCCGTGGCCAGCGGTATATACGACGCATCTGCAGTCGAGGTAGCTAAAGTGACGATGTAGCAACCTTTTTACGCTGAAGCAGTCTGGAAATACTGTATTACGCGGGTTATTCCGGAGCTATGTTACGCTGAACTAGCGTTGAAGCTCTGCTGTACGCCAATGGCTCTAAAGTTATATTTTATGCCACCCAATGCTGGAGCTCTGTTTTATGCTGGCTTCCTGCATGTCGAGGGTTTTACGCGTATGATTCTCCAGCGTATTTTTCATGCTTCTACAAGACCCCTTCAAAGTTTTTAAATTCCTCATAATTTAAAACACTTTGAATGAAGCATGAAACGGTCAAGTTTGACTCATTCCGCGAGGCTTATTTCTCGACAAATTTTTAGGAGTTTGTTGGGATTCAGTGTGTTCTCCTCTGCCTATATAAAGGCGAATGGGTTAACCAGTTTTTTCCATACTTCCTTCACCACAAAGAGAGAGATGGTTGCCGAGCTTTGTCAGGTTTAATTGAGGAAGAAGAAGATCATATTCTTCCAGCATGTAAGGAGCCATAAAAAAAGGCGTCTTCGAGCAAATGTCCTCTGTAATGATGGATCATGGAAGGATATCATAGCTTCCTTTGCTCGGAATAATCAGCAATTTCATATGGCGATTCATCCAGGAGAGAGGAAGGGTCGTATTGGACCACACAGCTTGTAAGCTGTATTTTCTCCCATTATGGCGCTGGACGATGGTAGGCAGCTTGGCCCTGTCTTCCAGTATTGTGTTGGGTCTGAACCCCTAATATAATTTCTCGGGCACGACTGCCATGGCGCATGGAGGATGGGCTTGCAAAATTGATACATGCCCAATTTTGTATCCTTCTGCCATTAATCATTTTCTTGTTAATCGGCTGCGGAAGCCGATTAACTGCTGTAGAAGATGAAAAAGATCTACACCAATATGAGAACCTGGCAAAACAGATTCTTGGTGTGATCTTAAACAAAAATGAGAAACCCTTTGTAGATAAAGGATTTCCATCATATGTAATCATGAAGATGAAAAACCCTTTGTAGACTGGATTCCCATAATATGTAATCATGATTAATAAATTTGTCTTCTTTTACGCATCTGATAATTTGCCATATTTGCTGCGAGGAAGTCTGAATAGTGTGTAACTTCGGCACGTCTGAATAATTTTACGCCGACTCTAATAAAAGAGTATCTGATCTCGTCACATCTTGTACGCATAACAGAAGACGCGTAGAAAGCTCCTTAGCATTTAAGTTGAAGATCCAAACTGTCATTCTATTTTTGGATGAGGAGTTGCGTAGAGTTCTGAACTGTCACTTCTCTGATGTGAAGAATTCTTGTTCAGATCATCATCTTTAAGAATGGTTTTCCCAAAAATCCCTTAAAAAAGGCGAGAAATTTCTGTCGACCAAGACATACTTGAACTTTTTGTAAAGTATTCTGACTGGACTTTGGATGAACTTCCAAATGGCCCAAGAAGAAGAGTCATCTTCAATGCTAAACTCTGTGTGTTTTCAGGCACTTGGAATGCTTTGTAGCCGAAAATGAGCTTCTTCTGCATAAACCCTTGTAATTGGCCGTCTGTAGCTTTCGAGCGTAGAATCGTAGATTTGTAGCCTTTGAGCGTAAAAAGCTTTCGAGCGTGAAATAATAGATTTGTAGCCTCTGAGCGTGAAATCGTAGGTTTGTAGCCTCTTGAGCGTAAAAGCTCGTGAGCGTAAAAGCATCTGGGCGTAAAACCGTAGATTTATAGCCTTTGAACGTAAAACCCTAGATTTGTAGCCTCTCGAGCGTAAAAGCTCCTTAGCGTAAAATCATAGATCTGCTCTGCGCATAAAATCTGGATCCACTGACTGTCTGTCTTCCCTAAATGATAGGCTGACGTGGTCCCAAATCATAACCGAATATTAAATATCGAATTTGGTTAGGGATTCAAATAGTTATCCAAACTATATAAATAGTCCAAAGTCCTGAGAGAGAAAACTTTTATCTGCCTTCACAAAACCCTTGCTTTTCAAGAACCCTTCTTCTTCGTCTCTTACTTGAGAACTCAGAATCGCCATGGCACCTAAACAGGCTTCCACTACTAAGGGAAAGAAGGTCGCTTCCTCTTCCCGCTCCACTGCTCAAGCACGAGCAACTCCTATTAGGCTGAACGAGCCTCTATCGGAACGCAGCGCTCCGCCGTCGAGCTGTGCTCCGGATATTACAGGTAGAGACTTCGGGAGAAAACAAAATCCTTCGCATACGTTGTACGTGCACGCGCAAGGTTATCTTTCGTACTAAGAGCCTTTTCGAGGTAGATGATGTACGGAGATATTTTATTATTATACGCACATTCCTAATGTGTCGGCGTAAAAACTCTAAATTTTTGCAGTCTGGCATAAAGACTAATAATCTTTGGCATAAACTGCAAGAGTGTACCGTCTAGTGTAGAAACTGACTAATTTTCTTGCATTTTGTAGTGGACTTGCAGATCTCTCCTTTGGCTGAAGTTATGGGCTCTGCTGCTTGGATGTTGAGCTCAAACTATTTGGAGGACTTGTCCCATGTGATATTCCCTATTTCTGGAGCCAATTATCCTAAAGAAAGGGGTACCCTTATCTCGTCCCAGGGAGAACGCATGCTGCTGAGTATGATCAGTGGGGAGCCCCTGACATACATAGATGGGACGGAGTATAAGAAACCTGGTTTCTTATTCGGGGATGTTATCGACAAACAATCCCAGACCAAGCCCAAGAAGGAGGATTGGGTGTTTACTGCTGAGGGCACGGTGATGTATCTGCCCAAGATGCCCAGGGATTACCCTATCTCTGCGTTCTTCTATGCCACACATCCTAGGAAGATGATGTGGGTTCTGACTCCAGATCTTCACGGCCGACCGGGGAAGATTTTATATAACAAGGAATACAACCAGGGGGCCTATATGAGCCGTCCTTCGGGCCCTGTTATGCCCTTTAGGGGATTACTGCCGAGTAGTGTCCCGAGCGAGGATACGTCGCTGATCCAGCCGGTTCAGATGTTGATATTCTGTAATGACTTTATGGGACATGGAGGAATGTACCCCAAGGTTAACCCTCGGACCAGCGGATGGCTTAGCCCGAGGAATCTTCGATGGGCCAGTTTGACTGCCTGGGCCCTGAAGCACTTCCAAACGGAGATGGAAAGTATTGGCTTGTTCGCGGCTGTGAACGCCATAAGTGTTGGGCTGCCTGTTAACCCTAACTTGTTTTTAGCCTTGATGGAGCGATACAACTCGCTCACTGGGACTTTTGCCACTCCGCTGGGTGATTTGGGCTTAGCCCTTCATGAAATGGCAGAGATTTTAAGGCTGCCAATGGGGGACGCTCCTTATGAAGAGTACGTCCCTACAAACAGGAAATTGAGGGATACAAACCCTCGGGCAGTGGCAGTATACCAGGAGTTGATATGCCACTATCTTGCCTGCACCACTTTCTACAAGGAGCCCTCTGATTTGGCTCCCATCAACAAGTAGGCAACCTATCTCTTCTTCTACCAGGCCAGAAATATTAAGACAAACAAGGTGGTAGATAGCCGAGATAGGCCCTTGAACCTCCTGAGCATGCTTAATGCTAACACGGTCGATGACCTTATGGAAGACGCAGGGGCTCCAGATCATATTTTTGACGAGGAGATAGAGGGTTACCCTGCAGGCACAAAAGCCTTCAGTTATATGAGGCATTGTCGTAAGCCTCTGTCAAAGGAAGTTCAATTGGCTGGCTTCCTATCCGTCTGGCTTCGCCGCTGGGTAGTGCCTGGCATTGCGTCTGCAGATCGCATCCATTACAATACCTTATGGCCTGTAGTGCGTTTGGTATTCGGAGCAAGACTGGGCCTGCTTCCTGCTATGGTATGTAGAATACAAGCAGGCCTGAGGGCCCTTACTGATGGGCTGCTAGCTGATGATACGCAGCATGAAAGCTTTCCCCGAGTGGAATTACCATTCCTATACTTAATGGGATGGTTAATTCTTCTCAACACCAGGGTAATGTCTCCCGGTCCTGCCAGCGGTTCGGGAAATAACTTCTTGTTGAATTACAAGAATTCCTCTTGGAACGTGGCGACCGTCATAGATTGTCGACGGGCGTTAAATATTGCCCACAGCTGGAAGCTCTTCTGTATCATTCTCCCTGTACATATCAATCAATAGGGGAAGAAACTTAAGGATGGGGGCCATGGGAGGACCATTCTTTCTCCTGAAGCCTTCTATTGGTTGGTCTATATTAGACCTTCCCATTTGCTGTACAGAAGCGATGACCACTGCTACCTGGAGCCTTATTTGCCCAGTCGGTTCGCCAGGCAGTTTGGGTACGACCTGTTGCATGTGGGGAATGCCATTACCAGCTTCAAGTCCAAAGGTGGACTTATTGATGGAGCCAGAAGATGGCGGTACTTCATCACGGGCTGTACTGGTGCAACTTTTGCTATGTCCGCGACTTCTCTCTCTATGGAATTGCTTATCCTGCACTCGTACGCGCAGTTTGATGCGTCCATTAATAGCTTCCATCGCGATTTTGATGTGCATGGAAGTTTTAGGATGCCCTCTCATAGGTCTACTGCAAGGGAGGAGGTTCCATCTGTTTCCTCCGACGAGAAAGAGGACACCGCTGGGGCAGATGGGTTCTTGACGACAATACCGAGAGGCATAATAGCTTCGCCAACTGAGCCTCTCGTTATCCCCCAGAAATGGAACACTTCTACTCCGAAAGAGCCTTCTCCTCGCAAGAAGAAGATTGCTAGAGGTCCGAAAAGGGCTTCCACCAGGGGGGCTCCTAGGAGCAAGCCTGTCGTCTTCCCTGTTGGGGATGATTCTTTGATTAGAGGTCCTTCGTCTTTTAGAGAGGGGACTTCCATGGTTTCGGTTGGTAGTGCCAGAGATTCTTTGTTCGAGATCGCTGCTACTACTGCTTCTGGTAGTGCTACGAGATCGTCTCCGAGGCCGAGCATAGTAAGATTCCATATACCTTTATCCAGACCAATAATGGGAGTAACCCCTACTTCGTCTGTAAGTATTTCCAGCAAGATTCCACCCGATGAGCCTCGAGTGGATCTTGGTGAAGACTGGGAAGACTATCCGCCAGTGTCAGTTGGTGCACCCTCTTCTCCAGGTATGACAGCTTGTCTAGCATCATTAAGAGATGATTTAGCTATTTAGGCTACGGACGTGATATATATCCCATCGGCCATGGGTAAATGTTGCCTTTATGCCTCTTTTAGAAAAAATAATATCAAATTGATATTAACTTTCTCTTGACTTCTTCAGGTGAAGACATCTCAGGGGAGGGCGGAGTTGATGCAACCTTTGACTTTGTTGTAGATACTGCCGATAAAACGACGACGTTTGATATTGAAGAGGCATGCTTTGAAGCTGTCGATCCTTCATCTGCAATGTTATCGAGTGTCGTCTCACCAACGATAGTCCAGATATCTTCAGAGGAGGATGAGCCCATCATCACGACTGTGCCTCCTTCGTCGAGTATGCCAGCAACTTCAACCATTGCTGGTATTCATTCTTTTGTAGCGCCATCTGTAGAGGCAACAGCCGTGGCAACATCCTCCACGGTCATTCCTGGAAGGAGATTTCACGGTATCGCAGCCACTCCTAGCGTACATCCGGTCTTCGATATGCTGATTGAAAAATATACCAGCCTGTTCTACCTCAGTTTGAAGGAGTTAATTTCCATGGTGCTGGAGAAGAATATGAGCTTTGATAATCTGCTGACATCCTTCCAGCTTGCGATAGAGCCGCTCAGAAATTTCAACAACGCTGGGAGAGCTGATGCGCTAGAGCAAATAGTTAATGGTTTAGAATAACCCATTAACGAATATTTATAACTATCTCGAGGCAACGTCGACGATATAATTTAGGCCGTGTACGACTCCTTGACTACGAAGCTTGCTGAACAGATGTACTGCTTAAATAAATCCATCCAGACACAGCAGCAGGAGATGGATGAAGAGCAGGCCATCTTAGAGGAGGTTATTCCTCATCTAACGAAGTACGAGGCCGAACATGAAGCGAGGGTCCGCAAATTGGAAGCTAAACTCGCTCAGGCAAAGGAGTGGGATCTCCAGCCATTGGCAGCTCGAGATAAGTTAAAGGGCCGAATGGATACAGCTCAGCGGAACTTGGCACGTGCGGGCGACATCTGTGCCAATTTTGTTCATCTTCGGTTCGAACTATCCCTCCTGAGCGATGACAAGGTACGACTGGAGCGGGCTCGCGCTAATATCTTAGACTCCATGAATGAGAGGATGACGGCTTTGGCATGACAGATTAGGGATTTAACTGCTCCTCCCCAATGTTGTACCTTCTTGTTTCTCCTGTAATTTCTCGGAGATAATAAAGCAACATTTTCTGACTTTGTGGATTCATCACTTTAGAATATAATAGGCTAAGATGAAAGTGATATCAGAGGTATCATTAACATGACATACTTTCGTTAAGGTTTTGCTGAATATAAATATATTTAGAGGTAATATGAACCTGATAGAATATAATCCAACTAAATTTGTATACTAAACACTATCAGAGGTAATATGAACATGATAGGTTTACAAATTAGTTAAGCATATCCATTAAGAGGTTATATGAATCTGATAGAATATGATCCAGCTAACCTTTGTGCATGGTATCATCAGAATAAGATCTTCATCACACTCCGTTAAGCAAAGAAGATCAAGTATAGTACTTCTTCAGGAATTTGCCGTTGATAGGAGCCATTGCCAAATTTCTATTAGGCTTGGCTAATCTGTAAGCGCCATTTGCAATAATATAAGGGTCCTCCATTTCTTTATAATTGTTTGTGTGAATTTTGGACATCGTACCAGAGGTAATATGGACGTAGTACGATACCGTATTTGTTAAGGACATCCCACTAGGGGATCTTTGATGGACCTATTATTTGTTGCGCACGTTGAGTGCAAATAATAAGTTTGAAATAAGCCTAATCAGAGGAAATATGGAAGTGATAGTTTTCGAGGCTGGCGAAGACATTCTGCTGGGGATTTTATTGTGGACCTATTACTTTTTTTGTGCACGAGAGTGCAAGTAATAGGTTTGAGACAAGTCCTGACAGAGATAATATAGACGCGGTAAGATGACGACTCTGCTGGGTCTACTTTCTCATCTGACGAGAAAGCCATTGCTCAACACGATGCTGTATCCATAGGATCAACGAAGAAGACTCTGGTCGTCTAATTCGACCAATCGGCTTACGAAGACATGCTTCGAGTAGGGGGTAGCTCTCATTCCCTCTCTGTCCAAGACAACAGGAAATTACGTAAAGTATGGATGCCCTGGACATCCTCTACCATTCCTGTGGACTCTCTCTCTCTTCGACCAACAAGGTTGTAGCATCACAACCTGCACGGCCCGTGCGTAAAATTTTGTCTCCCGTCTGTGACGTGGCAGACGAAGCTTCTGGCAATGCCTCAGTGCCAATCCAGAAGTCTACTCCGCGCCCCGCGCATAAAATTTGGTCTCCCGTCTGTGACGTAGCAGACAAAGCTTCTGGCAATGCCTTAGTGCCAATCCAGAAGTCTACTCCGTGCCCTGCGCATAAAACTTTTTCTTCCGTCTATGACGTGGCAGACGAAGCTTCTGGCAATGCCTCAGTGCCAATCCAGAAGTCTACTCCGTGCCCTGCGCATAAAACTTTTCTTCCGTCTGTGACGTGGCAGACGAAGCTTCTGGCAATGCCTCAGGGCCAATCCAGAAGTCTACACCGTGCCCCGCGTGTAAAATTCAGTCTCCCGTCTGTGACGTGGTAGACAAAATTTCTGACAAGGCCTCAGCGCTAATTCAAAAATTCCAAACGCGCCCTGCACGTAAAAATGTATCTCCCATCTACGATGAGGCAGATGATCCCTGCAAACATCGCAAGGGAAAACAAGTGGCGGATTTCCCGACCTCTCAGCTTTTACGCCATCAAGAGAAGAATCTGCCCGCTCTTCAGATTACGCAGAATGCTGACGGCCGATTGAGGACTTCCTCAGTTTTACGCCAACTTGTGCAAAGCGTCAATTATGCCAGGATAAGCCTTTCGGCGTAAAGAAGACCCGGTTCATGGGAACATACGCTCGTCATGGATCATGTGCTACTCATATGGCTGAGCTGCTCTACTCATATGGTAGAGAAAGTATTCTAGTTCCTAATCTCCACAGGCCCACTAATGTAAAAAGGCAAAATAAGCCTTCTTCTTTTTCTTCTTCTGCTAATCTCCCTGTTTTGCGTGATTTCTTGATCCAGAAATACAAAGACAGGGGTCATAACCAGGATTCAGTTCCCCTAACTTCCAAGCATGGAGAGATCATATGGGAAGATGCATCAACATCTAATGTCGTCATGACATATGAGCCACATGAAGATTCTATCTTTATTATCCCGCCTACTCACAACAATCAGCATCCAATAGTCTTTGGTCGCATACAGAGCAGACCGATTGTACAAGAAGATTCTTATGAGTCCGATGATAGAAAAATGCAAATCCACAGATATAGCCCACATGCTTTAAAGATTATACAAAGTATGGGTTATGATTTAAAGTTAAAACAAGGCCTCAACTATGGAAAAGGCAGACGAATACCGTTGCATGGTAATCCTTACTGTCAACAAACTCGTTTTGGGTTGGGGTATACTGCATCTCTTGCAAGCTCCAAACCTTCAGAGTCTGATCCTGTAATACCAGAGGCAGGTCCTTCTAAATCAACTTCTGTGGACAAACGCCTACGAAACCAGAGATTCTGGGTTCGATCCCCAGCAGAGTCGCCATCTTGTGTTTGATAATAAATGAAATAAATTGAAACTAGGTTTATACGAAACCCTTTCTTTGGTTTACAAACAAGAAAAAAGAAGTGCAATTAATCCTATACGAGGATGTTAAGTATAAAAATTTGATTCTGGGGAAATATTGCTATAGGAGTCTGATCTGCGGTTAATCACTTTGTCCCTTGTACCACACGATGACAAAGAAGTGCTGTAGAAGACGAAAAAAAAGCTTCAAAGACTGCAGGAGGTATTGAACTCTCGTTGCCAAATCTCTCTATATGTGCTCTCTTGACCTTGACCCCTGTTGTTCTCCTCCCTTTCGCCTGCTGTGTCTCGACCCTGGACCTCCATGACCGAAAGTCTCTATTTATAGAGTTCAGTTACAGTCGGCGTAGAAACCGAACAGCGGAGAGAGCTGCACCTTTTACGCGGCGGTTATAATAACTGCTACCCACATATAAATGATCTCTTAAATTGACATGTAATGCGTGTCCCATTATGAGTTAATGCGTATAATCGCTCATCGAAGATCACGGCATGCAAGCCACGTAGATAACTGCCCCTCGCGTAGAGATGGTTGACATAAAAGCCAAATAACTATCTCGTTGGCGTAAAAGTCGAATAGCTGTTCTGATGGCGTAAAACCTAAGTAGGCGTAGAAGCCGAATAGTTGTCAAGTTGGGGTAGAAGCCAAGTAGCTGTCATGTTGGCGTAGAAGCCAAGTAGCTGTCATGTTGGCGTAGAAGTCAAGTTCTGCATAAAGCTTGATACTGTATGGATAGGTAACCAGCGTAAAGATAGCCAGTTATCCTTCTTTGACTGAGATTTTGAGCGTATTCTGGGACAGATAGCCTTACCACGCACCTTTGCAAATATAGCCTGAGTTGGCATATTTCGAGGGGATAGCATACGGCGTACTCCTATAGTTGAAAATAGCCAGGTCGGCGTATTTCAAGGAGATAGTGTACAGCGTGCTCCTATAGCTAAAAATAGCATAGTTGGCGTAATGTACGGGGATGGTGATGTAGACGTATTAACCCTAATTATAGCTTACCCAGTCGTTAAAAGTAGAACCAAATCTCATGCATTAAATACAGAGATCTGCCTCCATCTCGCATATTAATTGCAGAGACTTGCCTCGAGTTCTGTACGAAGAACAACTTTTGACGTGGCTGTTGGTTTTATCTCATCCTGAGCGTAGAGCTCATATCTGCCTGTGTAGAATAGGTAGCGTATTCCTTGAATGCGTAAACGACGTCTTATATCAAGGGTTGCGTCACTAGATGACAGTCTGGAGTTCTGTGCAGAGTCATCATTACAGCCGTCCTCTCGATCACCGTACAGTACTCTTTGTCAGGAGTCAGGTTCACTGCTTCCACTGACAGGTTCATTCGAGGTATACGAAGCGTTCCTCGTACAACTTTCCGCTGCATTAAAAGCAGACGGGTTTTTTATGCCAAAGTGGCGATGTAGCAACCTTTTTACGCCGAAGCAGTCTGAAAATACTGCATTACGCGGGTTGTTCCGGAGCTATGTTTTACGCTAAACTAGCGTTGAAGCTTTGCTGTACGCCAATGGCTCTGAAGTTATGTTTTACGCCACCCAATGTTGGAACTCTGTTTTACGTGGGCTTCCAGCATGTCGAGGGTTTTACGCGTATGATTTTCCAGCGTATTTTTTATGCTTCTACACCATTCCAAATATATAACTGATACATCGAAACAATATTCTACTTACATATAACTATATTAAAAGACAGTCACATACATACACACACACACACACACACACACACACACACACACACACACACACACACACACACACACACACACACACATATATATATATATATATATATCAAACTCTATTAATACTCAAAGCATATATCTATACAAATACTAAAGATGCATATACATATTATTAATCAAATAGCTATATAGCTACTAGTTATGAATCAACTAACAATTAGAAAACAAGGGAATACAATGTGCTAGCATAATAAGTGCATCACCCTCGTATCACAGTAGGTCTATGATACGTGCATCACCCCCGTATAACACTAGGTCTATGATACGCTTGTGATACGACTCCAACACATCACCAAAAGTATCCCAAAAGACACGAGCAAGTCTAATATCATAATTAGAAGTAATATGAAGAGCTAGCAACTCATCTATATGCCTGTGTCAAAATATGACATGCTCAAAATCCCGTGTCGAAGGAATACCCCCAAATCAACCCATATTACCAAAATGTCATGATACGGCCTACACGTATCTAATTGTGGACATGACACTAGTCTCACACAATCAAACACATGTCAATTTGGCCTAATTGACCTATTGACAAACACAAGATGTGTCAATCTCGGAATTTTCCTAAAATTAACACAAAATACATCATAACTTTCTACATGGGCCTCCTATAAACCTAATTCCTCTTCCTATGGATACCCTAGTACATGAGAGGGTTCTTAATGATTAAATTATAGATTTAGAGTCTAATTAGAAGAAAATTTTTGAGATGTATCAATTGGGAGATGGATTTCCAATACAAGTCTCCAATTGTAAGCATAAAGTCTTCAACTTGTGCTCCTTCCTCTTACTTGTAGATCCTTGCCCCCTCATTGCTCCAATAGACTCCAATGGTGAGTATGGAAGGAATTTGGAGAGAATTTGGGTAGGGATTAATGTAAGGATGAAGAAAAATGGAAGAGGAAAATTCTAGATCTAGAATAAAATAAAATGAATGTAGAAAGAGAGAGAGAGAGAGAGAGAGAGAGAGAGAGAGTCTCTCTCCTCCCCCCTATGGCTGGCCCTTGCTTGAGATGTAAGAAAGTATGAAAAGTCTAAAATATCCCTATGGGCCTGTCATAAAGAAAGTAATTAAGGAAGAAAGATTCTACTCCTAATATTTTGACTAATTAATCACCAACTTAAAGAATTGGGCTTGTTTGTTGGGCTCAAGTCTAACTATAAATGCTGGTGCTGGACCTTCTCTCTAGTTCCTCAACACCTTCTCTCTTTGATCCAGAATCTCAACTGGATGCTCTGGATAGCTATGAGTAGGGACCACCTCTATCTCTGAGTGATCCAATACATGACTATGATCCGCCACGTACCATATCAACTGTGACATGTGAAACACGTTATGAATTCCCTCTAATATAGGTGGTAAGTCCAGTCTGTAGGCAACTGCACTGACCCTCTCTTGAATACTGAAAGGTCCGATCAATCACGGACTAAGCTTTCCGCCTTCAGCGAAGCGAATCGTGCCTTGTATCAAAAAATTCTCAGAAACACCAGACCTCCAACCTAGAACAAAACATAGCCTTATGAACTTAATCTATAACAAACAACCAATATCAAGCACAAAAAAAGAATATAAAACTGTACCTCAAACTCCAAAGGCCTCCGGTGGCTATCGGCCCAATGCCACTGTCTGTCCTGTGCCACCTGAAGACTATCCCTAATCAGCTTAACCTTCTCTGCTGCATCCATCACCATCTTTAGCCCTTACAAAGCTCTCTCTCCAATATCGTCCCATGACAAGGGTGTGCGATATGTCTGACCGTACAGAGCCTCAAATGGTGACATCTCTATACTGGCCTCAAATGGTGACATCCTCAGCAATGGTGAAGTCATCCTCCAATCCTGCTCTCACTTGAGCTCTGATGCTCCTCAGAGACACATCCTCATACTGGGCTGCCTTGATCCTGTCTATCAAATTTGAATGTATCTGCAAACCCCATATCTGTATCATAAAACCAGAAACTATCACCTCAAAGCCCAGGCTCTTAAGATCCTCTAATAAATGTTGGTCTCTTGTTAGAAACATAGCTACTGGATACCTGCTCAAGTCATCGACAACCACATTGGCCTTCCCTGGGTGATATTGTAAGGATATATCGAAATCCTTCATCAGTTCCAGCCACCGACGCTGCCTTATGTTCAGCTCCTTCTGAATGAAAATATACTTTAAGCTTTTGTGGTCCGTAAAGATCTCCACATGCTATCCGTACAAATAATGTTTCCACAATTTTAGAGCAAAGATGACCGCTGCCAACTCCAAATCCTAGGTAGGATAGTTCTTCTTATGATGACGTAATTGCCTGGATGCATAGGTAATCACCTTTCTATTTTGCTGGAGAACACAACCCAACCCTTTTTTTGATGTATTACTATAGATAGTGAAACCTCCAGACCCTGATGCCAATGTAAAAATAGGAGAAAATGTCAACCTAGTCTTCAATTCCTCAAAAGTAGCCTGGCACTCCTCTGTCCAAACAAACTTTGCGTCCTTCCTGGTGAGTCTGGTCATCGGCTCAGCAATCCTCGAGAAATCTTATACAAACTTCTTGTGGTAGCCTGCCAGACCAAAGAAACTCCTGATCTCTGCCAATGAACTCGGGGTCTTCCACGACCCCACTACTGCAATCTTCTTCGGATCTACTAAAATCCTATCACTTGTCATAACATGCCCTAAGAACTTAACCTTTTCCAGGAAGAACTCACATGTGAAAAGTTTCATATAATTTCTTCTTCCTCAATACATCCAACATAATTCACAGATATTCCCCATGCTCCTCTGGAGTATTCGAGTATATGAGAATGTTATCGATGAACACCACCACAAACTTGTCAAGGTACTGGTGGAACACCTTGTTCATCAATTCAAAAACACCATTAGGGTGTTAGTTAATTCAAACGACATCACCATAAACTCATACTGGTCATACCGAGCCTGAAAAATAGTCTTCGGAATGTCCTCCGGCTTCACTTTCACCTGGTGGTAGTCTGATCTTAAGTTTATCTTAGAGAACACCTTGGCACCACTCAACTGATCGAATAAATCATTAATTCGTGGCAACGGGTATTTATTCTTGATAGTGAGATTATTCAATGCCCTTTAATCGATGCACATGTGCACCGATCCATCATTCGTCGATACAAACAATACCGGGGCTCCCTATGGTGAAGAATTGGATCTGATAAACCCTTTATCCTGTAGTTCATCCACTTACTTCTTTAGCTCGGCCAGCTCATTGTTGTTCACTCTATAGACATGCTGTGAAATTGGCTCTACACCGGGCACCAAGTCTATAGGAAACTCAATATCTCGATATGGTGGAAAACCTAGAAACTCCTCAGGAAATATATCTAAAAACTCTGCTATTAATGGATGCGGCAACTCCTTGTCTTCCACCATAGCTCCACAGATAATTTCGTCTTCCTGCTTCAAAGCTCCTTTGGCAAACTCAAACTTTGGCTCTCCTGGCGGGCTAAACAAAACTCTACCTCCTCTGCAATCTATACTAGCATGGTGCCTTCTCAACCAATCCATCCCGAGTACAATATCGTAGATCAAAAGTGGCATTACAAGCAGATACACACTCTGCTCCCGGCCTCCCAGAGTACTCTCTGATATTTGTAAACACCACTAACCAGGATAATTCTTTTCCCGGTCATGATCTTTCAAGTCCTAAGCAAAGACTCAGCTACCAAATGATGCTTTACAACAAAAGAAACAGATACAAAACTATGAAAAGCACCACTATCAAACAAAGCTATAGTTGGAAAATAATCAAGGAGAACAAAATCTACAATAACATCTCCTGTGGGCTCGGCCTCCTCGACCGTCATAGCAAATGCTCGTTCCTGAGGTGCACCTCCCTGATGCTGGTGCTGGACATAACGCTGGTGTTGGGTCAGAAGCGGCGGTCCCCTTGGGTGTACTGTATTTGGCCTCGCCTGTTCTCTCTGAGGTAGAGCTACTCCCCGAGCTGCACGAAGAGGGTTGGTAGGATAATCCCTCATTTGGTCCCCTTTTGTGCCACAATATAAACAAACTCCCAATATTTTCCTGTAAACTTCTCAGATATGGCCGGGCTTCTTGCAGTAGTATCAGGAAGCGTATTGTGGGTGTCTCTGCT
This sequence comes from Iris macrosiphon, assembly GCA_036927795.1. Taxonomy (NCBI): domain Eukaryota; kingdom Viridiplantae; phylum Streptophyta; class Magnoliopsida; order Asparagales; family Iridaceae; genus Iris; species Iris macrosiphon. Next base: position 14,859,184 of record JAYESA010000016.1, read on the forward strand.
GCTGCTGTGGTGTCAGATACTGTTGTGGCTGCTGGAAAGGCCTAAACTGGAGATGAGGATGCTTAGCATGCCCTGCACTACTACTAGCCCTCTGAAAAGAATTGCGATCTCTCTTGGGCTTCAAGTTCTACTCCTGCTCGACCTTGCATGCCTCCGCAAGTATCTCAGAATACTTCTGGTAAAAATACAGAATAAGGATCTTCACTTTCCAGTTAAGACCCTCGCTGAAGTGGATAGCCCGAACCTCTAGCTCCCTTATCAAATACTCCATAAATTGGCTCAATCTCCCAAACTATGTGGTGTACTCCTCCACAGACATGCTCCCCTGAGTAAGGCTTTCAAACTGCCTTTCCAAGTCTAACTTGTCCACTCAAGCAAAGAACTTTCTCTTGAAGAGGTCCTTGAACACCTCCCAAGACTGCCCCCGTATCAGCAAGAAGTGGCTCATTACTGAACCAAGTACAGACGATGTCGAACAACTGAAGTTCTACAGCCTCAACCTTCAGATCCTCAACAAGACACCCTCATGAGATACTTGATATTCTCGAGCCAATCACCAGCTTAGACAATATCCTCGATCCCCTTGAAAGCCTGAGGTTCCAGTTTCTTAAAGTCTTGGATACTACCTAGCCAAAGCGAGGCAACCTGCGGAGCAACTTGATGCTGGAATGGAACATCTCTCTCTACTGCAGCATGGACAAGCTGATAATCACTCTCAATACCCTGTCGCAACACGTCGGTCTGCCCCTAATGAACCTTTGACTGGGCCCTCTGAGCCTCCAGCATCTCGCAAAATAGTACGAATATCTGGATCGCATCTGTCGACACGGAAGTTGGAGGTAGAGTCCCGCAGTCGCAGCTGGAATAGTCCTTTGTACTGGGGGTGGACCCCCGAACGCAGCTGCTATGCCAATCACTGGAGAAGTAACTGGTATAGGCTCTCAAAAAGTCATAGATCCCTCGGAAGTTGCTCCTCCATGTTGTGATCGAGTCCTGGGCGGCATCCTGAGGCAAAGCAAAAAAAAAAAATCAATATGGCACAAGATAAAATATTTTTAAAGAAGGACAGTTAAAGCTCAATTTATCAAAATCAAGGAAGAATAATTGAATTGAACAATAGAGTTTTTTCTATTTATGATTGAGTATTCTCAGCCTATAGCCTATATCTTATATCCTGAAGCAGGCTCGTAATAGCACTCAATTCAGAGCACCACTAAAAATCGAACTATTTTCGACCTCGAAGACCTGAATGGGTCATCACTAAAAATGTGTCTCGACCCATACCTGATATAAGGGCACGAGACGTTGGTACATCCAGCCTATGCCATAGAATCGGCAGTAGAACACGGTCTGATAAACTATCTATCTAACAATAATGATCTTTAAGATATATAATACCACCAATAAAATATAAATACTCAATAACAGATCTATAAGATGGAACAATCGTACGAATATGATATAAAGATTTGCAGAGTCAAATATAATTCACAAGACAAAATAATATCCAATGAGTCATCTAATAATAAAGGAATACTAATGTCAAATGCTAGAGACAAATCCAGTACAATAAACCTATCCACTGAGCTACAGGTACTGGGTTGTCTATCTCAACTGGAATGAGTCCCTCCCGAGCCAAAGTCTCTGGCTCTAAGCCAACTACGTCCTGAAGCCCGTAGTGAGTGGGATACTACTCCTCAGTGTCATTTGGGAAAAATATATCCAGTCAGAAAAGGAGAAAAGTATATCTCTAAAAGCAGTTCTAGCAAATGATAAAAATTATGTATCAGTAAATATAGAGCATCAACAGGAGAAACCAAGCATGGCATGAGAATGCTGGGAAAAAAATACAGGAAATACATACAAAAGATACGACCATCATATATTGAATAAGAAATGCAACTATCTAAGTGAGTGAGCACCAGGGACAACATGTGATCAGCTTTGGTACTGCTCATGAACCACGGCCTGGCTAGTCATACGTGCGATGTATGATTAATACTATTTAAGAATATCAAGAACTTCGTAAAAATGATCACATATCTACACTAAATACTCTCCACCCCGACTGGTATAGTGGATCCAACCATGGCATGCTATGACACAGGATTCTATGAGAAGTTGCGACTCTTCTTATGAATCAGTGTCCATACTCGCATAAGAACAACGAGGCTCGCACAAGAGATACGCCAGGAACTACCGGGAATAATACCTCATGACGGGATCCGATAATACCAATCTGTGTAACCAAGTATCAGAAAAGTCAAGGATATCTATATTAATACAAGAAACATAGAGGATATCATAAATAGGAAACTCTCAGAGAATGTACTTGCTTAAAACTAGGGGAATAATGTCGAAGATGTCCGAAACGGTGCCTCGAAGACCTAAATTTGGAATGTTACATCAATACAAGGTTTTGGAATAAAAATAAGTTAAACTAGTCAAAATCTAGGGCGTATAGCCATTTCTAAGTCAAAATAGTCAAACTAGGTCAACTCTAGGTCAAACTAGTCAAACTCGGTCAAACTAGCTATTTCTAGGTTGTATGAGTCTACCTCTAGGATATTGGGTCCATACACTATGTAACTAGGCTATACTAGCTATATTAAGATACTAGTATACACTGTATCGTAAGATACATAATATCTTATATATGAAAATACTATACAAGATAAACAAATATAATATATACTAATATTCCTAACTAAACTAGTACTATTGGATACCTTGGCTTTGAGACAACTTGGTATCACACCATTCTAACCCATCCTGACTTAATATTTTGAGTCAACTCCATTACCTTACATTACTTTGGTAACACAAGGTAATTCTTAACTTAGCTAACCCTTTGAGCTAACTCCAATATATATACCAATATATTTAACACTAACATGTATATAACTAATATTCATAACTTATGGTACTTAATAATCAAAACACATAACTGTTATATACCTCTATCAATACTAACATATAAAATTATCTAATACATTAGTTAACTTATATAAATATACTAACCTCATTATTTACTAACACTATCAGACAACTACTCACACTAATGGGTAACCAATCTGACATCTCATACTAACAGTGATATGTAACTTACTAACATCTAACTCAATAACTGACTAACATAACACTATAAACCAATCTATCCCACCTAAACAACCAACAGTCACCTCAGTACCATATTGTTGCTGCTCATTCTTGCAGCATGGAGCTGCTACTACTACTACTCCTTGTTGTTCTCACAATAGTAGGCTCAAACTGATGTTGCTGCTAACAAACTTTGTTGTGCATACAGTGCACAACACACTGTATCCGCCCCCCCACTCCTTGCAACCTGCACCACATCCCCTATCTAACTGAGCATCAGTCACAGTGCAGCGCACATACCCGACTTCTCCCTACTTCCTAGTTAAAACTGCTCAACTTCCATTCACCCCAAAGCAGTCACCAAAATATACACTTCATAGTCACAAGGTTAAGGAGGACTGAAACTAAGAGTACCCTTCCAAATATACTAACTGATACATCTAAACAATATTCTACTTACATATAACTATATCAAAAGACAGTCACAATATATATATATATATATATATATATATATATATATATATATATATATATATATATATATATATATATATATATATATATATATATATATATATCAAACTCTATTAATACTCAAAGCATATATCTATACAAATACTAAAGATGCATATACATATTATTAATCAAATAGCTATATAGCTACTAGTTATGAATCAACTAACAATTAGAATACAAGGGAATACAATGTACTAGCATGGCAATTTAACAGACACAAGGAGTGCATCGCCCCCATATCATACTCGATCTATGATACGCTTGTGATAAGGCTCCAACACATCACCAAAAGTATTCCGAAGGATACGAGCAAGTCTAATATCATAATTAGAAGTAATACGAAGAGCTAACAGCTCATCTACGTCCCTGTGTCAAAATGTGACATGCTCAAACCCCCGTGTCGAAGTAAAACCCCCAAATCAACCCGTATTACCAAAGTATCATGATGCGGCCTACACGTATCCAATTGTGGATACAGCACTAGTCTCACACAATCAAACACATGTTAATTTGATCTAATTGACCTATTGACAAACACAAGATGTGCAATCTTGAAATTTCTCCAAAATTGACATAAAATACATCATAACTTTCTCCATGGGCCTCCTATGAACCTAATTCCTCTTCCTATGGGTAGACTTAGTACTTGAGAGGGTTCTTAATGATTAAATTACATATTTAGATTCTATTTAGATGGAAAATTCTGAGATGTACCTATTGGGAGATGGATTTCTAATGCAAGTCTCCAATTAGAAGCAATGAGCCCTCAACTTGTGGTCTTTCCTCTTTCTTGTAGATCCTTGCCCCCTCTTTTCTCCAATAGCCTCCAATGGTGAGTATTGAAGGAATTGAGAGAGAATTTGGATAGAGATTGATGTAAGGATGAAGAAAAATGGAAGAGAAAAATTCTAGATCTAGAATAAAATAAAATGAATGAAGGGAGAGTGTGTCTCTCTCCTCCCCCTATGGCCGGCCCTTGCTTGAGAAGCAAGCAAATATAAAAAGTCTAAAATATTCCTATGGGCTTGTAATAAAAAAATTAATTAAGGAAGGAAGGTCTACTCCTAATGGTTTGAATAATTAATTACCAATTTAATAAATTGGGCGTGTTTATTGGGCTCAAGTCTAACTAGAAATAAGATTGGTCCACGAGTCATGTCTAATCTACTTAGGTCCACTAACACAAACCCAAACTATAATATAATATCTAACAATAAATAATTAATGCAAGAAATAAATATACAACATGCACAGTAATTATTAAATTATAAAAATGACCAAAATATCCTTCCTAGAAAATATGGTAGTGACAGCCATATAGTTGTGTTTCCTATTTTCCATATTGATGTTGTCAATTATGATTCAGTTATTTATTCTTATCATATTTTGCACTCACTATTACTGTTCTATAGTCTTTGTCATTTAATTGGACCTGCTGTTAGATATGTGCTTGTTCCATCATGACTGAATATATTTTTTAGACAATTATTTGGAGGATTTGTATCCGACGTATTATGAACCGCAAGAGATAGCAGATGCAACTTTCGACCCTTTAGTTTAAGAGTGATTACCAGGAGGCCTAGTCGATATCATTAGTTATTCTAGTTATCCCTTCTTAGTATTATAGTACATGATTTGTCTCCAGCATATTAGATATTTTAGATGTATTATTTTTACTCCTAGACTTATAGATTATTGATAGACTTATTTGGATTGTTATTAATGTTGAGAATTAGTAATGTTGTAGCTTGTGACTTCTTTGCTTTATCATATCGTGCCATTTATCCTCCTTATAGATTCTATTATGATTGAGTATGGATTATCATTACTTTATATCATATTGTCCTCCTTTTTGGAGTTGAGATATTATTGACAGATTATATATATTGTTGTATGAGATGGATAGATAGTATTGTTGACCTAGATAATATTCTACTACTATTGCTGTGGCATAGGCTGGACGTACCCACGTACTTGTTCCCTCACACCAGGTGCGGATCGTGACACATTTTTGTGGTCGCCCATGCAGGTAAGGCTTCGCAATTAGTGTGATATCGTGGTAGTGCAACGTCTTAGTTGTACTAAGACGAGCCTGGGATATGGTATAGGATATTAGATGAGAGAATACTTAATCATAAATTAGAATTTCTTGAGATATTCCGGGGATGATCCCTGGGAATCTTATTATATACCCTATTTAGAATCTATTTCCACTTGCCTTGTATCATTTTTTGTCATTGCACTTGTTCGTTGTTAAATTTATTTCTTGTATCGAGATAAATCTTATAAACTGAATTAAGGTATACTATGATAACATATTTGGATAAGAACAGTGAGAAATGTAACCGTCTATCTTAGTTATGGAGTTTAGAGTTTATCACAACCATATAAGCTGGCGTGACGAAGACATATAGCCTAATTTTGGATATATTTCTCTGGGTTTTGGCCTTTATAGTTTTCATAGCCAAGCATGCGGCAGGATAAAATTTCTAGATACCATAATTCTAGAGGTATGTACCTTATTTATGGACTCTATAGTTTATCGCAGCTATGCTTACTGGCATAGCGGGGATTCAGGGTAACATAATTTTAGATAGACGTATATGATTATCTTATTATATCTTAAATTGGTTCTTAATATATCGTCTCTATTATTCAGACTTATTATCATTGAGTTTTGTTTTATCATCCTTACTTGTCAAAACCCGCACCCATAATTTGGGCATGAGTCGTGGGCACATCCAGCCTACGCCGCAGCATCGGTGGTAGAATACTGTCTAGGTCTCAATACTACTAAATATAACTCACAACTTGTCAATGATCTCAACTCCATAGGGAGGACAATGAATAATACATTGATCAATAATTCATAATATATACTCAATCATAATAACTATAAATGGCACGATAAGATATAAAGATAAGAAGTACTAACATACGTCAAGCACAACAACTCAAAATACAATGATAAATCTAAAGTCTAGCTGTCCAACATAAATAGATTCAACAAAAGTCTCAACATATGTTTCAACATAAGTCTCAACATAGGAAAAAAAGATGCATAAAATATAATTGTCTAAATAACTGCAGGTGGTGTCTCCTCTAAGGGGAGAGACTCTTCTAAGATCTCTGGTATGTAGTCTCCCTTTACACCTTGCCCATAGTGTGTAGGACAGAAGTCCTCTGGAAAAATGTTATCCAGTCACGATTGGAGCGAAATACAAGCACTAACAGCAGTTTCATTTATATTGACAAAAACTAAAATATAGTGTAAAGAAATACAAGATGAAGAAATACTAGAAATAAAGAATACTGGAGATAATAAAATACTGGAGAATATGTAATCAGTGATATCACAACTAGTAATGAACAGAAATATAAGTGAATGCTAGAACAAGTGAACTAGAATACAGAAATAGAATATCTAGCTAAGTGTTTGAAATATCAGTCTATCATGTGATCGGCTTGGGACAAGATCAGTCTTGTTATATATGATTGGCTATGATTCATATGAGGTCAGGCTAACCATCTGTCTAGCTATAATGCGAGCAATAGTCAGGCTAATCATATATAACAGGCTATGAGACATGTAAATGGTCAGGCTACACCCGACGTGATATGTGGGGTGAGCTATGATGCATGTAAGTGGGGTATGATCACATAATCTGCTAATATTTCTCCATCCCTCAGCTAGCACAATGGATTCCAATCATGACTCCTCGTGATAGGTATCGATGATGCTAACCCGTGTATCCATAGTTTCAAAATCATGTACGGTATACAACTAGATACATAGAGATGATCAACATAATAAAAATTGTCAGAGAATATACTCACCTGTGGTCCTGAGTTGGAAATACCAATATCCTGATCCCAAAATCTCGCCTGAACGATCCAACGGTCCTATATACATAATATAATAATATCAGTCATTATACTAGTACACACATAAATATTATTTTACTGCACTTAGAAACTAACGCAAGGGGGTAATAACTGGTCAACTAGCAGGGTCAAGTGTGCACGTCTAAAATGCATAAGTGTCATATCATCGAATACCGTGCACAATAAGACAAATAAATAACACTAACCCATGTCTAACTCTCCAAATCTCGTATAACACTTACACATGTCCTAGATGGTATGTTAGTGTGCAGAACCAGACAGTCAACTAACACTTATGGTCATAGAAACATATATAATACTAATAAACAAATTCCTATAAAGTATATATATTAAACCTAAATACTATTCACACATGCACACACATACACACTAGTTATTAGGGTTCACCAATACAGTGTCATGTAACACACAACATGAAGGAAAGAGGCAAGTTCAAACCTTGGTGTGCACGTGACCGAGGAGGGCGTGATGCTCGTCCGCGGCTGTCGGGGGATCATGATCTGGCGAAGATGAGGAAGACGATAGTTGATGGCCGGGGTGGTCGACTGCTGGAGATCTAACCGGAGTCGGGTGAAGGTAGTGCTGTGAAGTCGTGGGGGTGACTGGTGGTGCTGTCGGGTTGAAGGTGGAGGTGATGAGGGTGGCTAAGGTGTTGGCGATAGTTTTTGATGGTGGTGGAGATATTACTGTCGGTCGGGCAGTCATGGGGATGGCCGGGGCTGATGGTAGTAAAGTCGGGAAAGTCGGGGAGGTCGTGGCTGCTATGTGGTGGGTGGTTGATCGGAGATGGTTATGGTTCTCCGGCGGGATGGTTGGTCGAGATGGTGGTAATGGTGATGACAGGTGGTGGAGGTCGATGATGATGGTGGGGTGATCCGGCGGTGAAGAAGGCTGTGACGGGCGGCTGTGCTCAGACGGAGGAGTCAAGGGTGTGGTGGAGATGCTGGCCGGGGTCGGGATGATCTGAGATGGAAGGGGGAGAATGGGGAAGAAAGCTGTGGTGGTTGGGGTGTTCAGGCGGGATGGAGGTCCGGCGGGTGTAGGTCAGTCGTGGGTGGCCGCTGCTCGGGGTTACGGCCGGTTGTCGGGTTAATGATGGTCAGGGATGACGAGGGTGATAGTGATGACGAAGATGATGATGATCGGATGATAGTATGAAGGAGGTCGTGAGATGTCTGCTGTCGGGCTCCGACGGTGAACAGCAGAGGAGAGGAAGGTGGTGGTGATGGGTGTCACGACCCGATTCCTTAGAATCGTTGGGGCGTCCCCCGAATCGTGATACCGTGCGGGCCTGGGGTTGCGCCCGCACAAGGCTAAAGTATTTTGCATAACGAGCACATATTCAGAGTACGCAGATAAATTGAAACACAGATTTAAAACATAGAAAAGTTCTCTTTATTGATAATGAACATCTATTATAAACTCTTGAACGAGTTAGCTAATATGCCGTACGGGCTTACAAAAGAGATAACTCAAAATGAGATAGCAGTCCTGTACATTACATCCCTTTATAAACTCAAAATGATAAAGACCTACAGGCTGGAGGACGGCTTTGCCACGGAGCTACATTTGTGTATGAAGAGTTGCAGCTTCTGGCTTCAAAAGGCTTCGAGGGCACGGTGAAGATGCGCCAACAGCTGGACTGGATCAGGAAGACGACTTCGGCTTCTCGTTCGGTTCACCTTGGTGCGGAGAACCTATTTCAACGAGGGTCAGCATGTCGAAACATACTGGTGAAGGCGAGCTAACCGAACTATACCAATCAACACGTTGTTTTAATGAAACATGCATATTTGTGGGTTTCTATCTTGCTTTAGTTCATTTACAAGTAAGCAGCATATAGAATTTACTGAAATGAATATGCCACCGTTCGGTGGATTTTACCTGCCCGTCTGAATTACCTGCACAATACTTACCATGCCTTCCCTGCCACGAAGACACAAGTTAGTTTACAACAGGTTTAAATATACACGTTGGGATCACTGGCTAGAAGCCATAATGGACCGTTTAGTCTTGAACGAGGATGGAATACAGCAAAGATGTGTTGGTGGCTGTAGACTATCCTTGTCCAGATGCGTGAGACTATCGTGAAGTTTCGCCCGGACCAGATCGGTGCCAGTTCCCCAGCAACCGTCCGCAGGAACCCGTTACCTTGTGCACAAGTTGTCCGTGATCAATCGTTCGTGATACGTTAAACGTTGATGCATTTGAGGCAACGTGAACATGAGATAAGCAACATTGCATGATTCGTTTTGCATAGTCTTCCTGACAGTTTATTTCATAATAAGTGTATTCCATACTTAGCACAATTTATGGAAGAAGATACATTCTAAATAAACTTGAAGCATGTATAGAACATTCCCAAATGAATAAGCAAGCATATGAGTAACCGTTCCCAAGTTAAATGACAAGCAATATATAATCCAAGCCTATTCTCTTTTATCTTGGTTTCTTTTATTATTACTTGGTATCGTTTGATCAGGGCAAAGGAGATTGCAGATTTATTAGATGTGAAGCTTGGAAGCAGGGCTAGCTAATCGGGTTGGTAGCCACTCACTTAGCTTTTGGAAGGGAGAAGGAAAAAGGGGCTTCACGACTCCGCTCGCAAGTCGCCTACTGCTCGTTCACCTGCACACGAACAGCTTGATCAATACTTCTTTCTCTCTTTCCAATCTCGGAATAGAAGTGCAAGTCGATGAACGAAAATAATGAAAACCATCGAAACCGTTCAAGGAAAACCAGCAAATCCCAAAACCAACTCAAAGCACGAAAGCAACAAGCGACATCAAAAACTGAGGCAATAAAAGATAGCAGCGGAGAGGTCCCTCCTGACTCTGCCGCTAAGCCGATCCTTGGGGCGCGATCCACTGAATATGGGAATCGATTCCGAAGAAACAAATCCATAACGAGGACGAGTTCTTAATTCAATCTATCCCGATCGAACGATACCGTCTTGTGTTTCTTAGCCGCGCTCTCCGCACCGGGAGAACGGGACGCTATATCCTACCCAACTAATTAGAAGTTTCATCCACGAAACTTAGGAATAGGACCTACCGTTAGGGAGCATTTCGTTGGGGACGACGATCAGGAAGGTTCGGGCAGGAATTAATGGCATGGCCTGATCGTCCACAAGCGGGGCATAACCCAAGTCTCAAGCGGCAGTCTCTACTTCAAGCTCGGGCTGTTCCACCAGAGTCGGCGCTCTTGTCGTGGAATGGTTGGAACCCAAAGTCTGAACGATCTGTTACAGGGCATCCACCCGCTTCTGTTGGACTGAGAATTGTGCTTCTATATTGTCTTGAAACTTGAGCTGACTCTCTTCCGCCCGCTTCTCGGCCCGTTCATAGCGAGCCTCGTCCCTTTGTTGGTTTGCCTCCAACATCTGCAATATTCGTTGGACGGGATCGATGCTTGGCATGGCTCGCTGGCTATCTGAACATCCCGAAGTGCCCAAACTACCTTCTTGGCCTTGCTTTTCGTCTGGTGTTTGCGCTGCAGATTGTGCTGGAGCCACTCCTTTAAAAGAAGGTAAATTACATTAGGATCATAATGTATTATGGACTTATTGCATGAACGTATCTTATTTGGGCCTAGAGAGTTCAAGAGTTCGCACAGGAATTTGATCGTTAAAGGAAATTTTCCAGCACGAAGTCTAAGGAACTTTGAATCTGTGCTCTGATACCACTATGTCACGACCCGATTCCTTAGAATCGTTGGGGTGTCCCCCGAATCATGATACCATGCGGGCCTGGGGTTGCGCCCGCACAAGGCTAAAGTATTTTGCATAACGAGCACATATTCAGAGTACGCAGATAAATTAAAACACAGATTTAAAACATGGAAAAGTTTTCTTTATTGATAATGAATATCTATTACAAACTCTTGAACGAGTTAGCTAATATGCCGCACGGGCTTACAAAAGAGATAACTCAAAATGAGATAGCAGTCCTGTACATTACATCCCTTTATAAACTCAAAATGATAAAGACCTCCAGGCTGGAGGACGGCTTTGCCATGGAGCTGCATTTGTGTATGAAGAGTTGCAGCTTCTGGCTTCAAAAGGCTTCGAGGGCGCGGTGAAGATGCGCCAACAGCTGGACTGGATCGGGAAGACGACTTCGGCTCCTCGCTCGGTTCGCCTTGGTACGGAGAACCTGTTTCAACGAGGGTCAGCATGTCGAAATATACTGGTGAAGGCGAGCTAACCAAACTATACCAATCAATACGTTATTTTAATGAAACATGCATATTTGTGGGTTTCTATCTTGCCTTAGTTCATTTACAAGTAAGCATCATATAGAATTTACTGAAATGAACGTGCCACCGTTCGGTGGATTTTACCTGCCCGTCTGAATTACCTGCACAATACTTACCATGCCTTCCCTGCCACGAAGACACAAGTTAGTTTGCAACAGGTTTAAATATACATGTTGGGATCACTGGCTAGAAGTCATAATGGACCGTTTAGTCTTGAACGAGGATGGAATGTAGCAAAGATGCGTTGGTGGCTGCAGACTATCCTTGTCCAGATGCGTGAGACTATCGTGAAGTTTCGCCCGGACCGGATCGGTGCCAGTGCCCCAGCAACCGTCCGCAGGAACCCGTTACCTTGTGCACAAGTTGTCCGTGATCAATCGTTCGTGATACGTTAACGTTGATGCGTTTGAGGCAACGTGAACATGAGATAAGCAACATTGCATGATTCATTTTGCATAGTCTTCCTGACAGTTTATTTCATAATAAGTGTATTCCATACTTAGCACAATTTATGGAAGAAGATGCATTCTAAATAAACTTGAAGCATGTATAGAACATTTCCAAACGAATAAGCAAGCATATGAGTAACCGTTCCCAAGTTGAATGACAAGCAATATATAATCCAAGCCTATTCTCTTTTATCTTGGTTTCTTTTATTATTACTTGGTATCGTTTGATCGGGGCAAAGGAGATTACAAATTTATTAGATGTGAAGCTTGGAAGCAGGGCTAGCTAATCGGGTTGGTAGCCACTCACTTAGCTTTTGGAAGGGAGAAAGAAAGAGGCACTTTACGACTCTGCTCGCAAGCTGCCTACTGCTCGTTCACCTGCACACGAACAGCTTGATCAATACTTCTTCCTCTCTTTTCAATCTCGGAATAGAAGTGCAAGTCGATGAACGAAAATAATGAAAACCATCGAAACCGTTCAAAGAAAACCAGCAAATCCTAAAACTAACTCAAAGCACGAAAGCAACAAACGACATCAAAAACCGAGGCAATAAAAGATAGCAGCGGAGAGGTCCCTCCTGACTCTGCCGCTAAGCCGATCCTTGGGGCGCGGTCCACTGAATATGGGAATCGATTCTGAAGAAACAAATCCATAACGAGGACGAGTTCTTAATTCAATCTATCCCGATCGAACGATACCGTCTTGTGTTTCTTAGCTGCGCTCTCCGCACCGGGAGAACGGGACGCTATAATGGGGAGTTAGGGTTTCGGTTGATAGTTGATGATGGTGATGAAAAAAATAGAAGGGAAGGAAAAGTGTTTATGTATGAGAGAGAAGAGTGTGATGATCACCTAGGGATTAGGGCCGGCAATGTGCTCCTTGGGATGGGGATGGTTTCTACATAAAGAAAAATGGATGGCTAGGATAGAGTGTATTTTGAATGGAGGGCTTAGGATGGTTAGGGGGATGGTTAGAGTGTTGTACACTCTAAAAAAGGGAGAAAATTCATGTATGACCGGTCAAAAGAGGGGGGGGAGTGTTTCTTCATGTCTTGGATCCAATGGGAGGTGGACACCTCATTATACTTTTGCATAAAAGTCCCTAATAATTGGAAAATTGCACAAACAATAAGATTTGGGATTGAATGAGGAAAAACACCTTATTTGTTATGATGTAGTGGATTAAAAAGGGTGTATGGTATTTAGTATGAACCTTGAGGGTGTGAGTGGGGGTTTGGGTTGGTGTTGGGTCTAGTTTTGGTCCTTACACCAATTTAATTAAAATTAGTGTAAATGGTGTTCTTAAATTAATTGGAAGTGCATAGGGTTAAAATTAGGAGGGACACAAGTTTCATAGACGTAGAAGACTCAGAATAGAATATTGTCATAATTTGGGTTACAAAATTGATTGAGGTTGTATCTCCAATTTCGATTGGAACCGACAAAGATGCAAAGTTGGATTTATTTAGATTTCAAAATAAACGTTTGTAACGAATATTGTGCGACTAAAATAAAGTACAAAAGAGGGTATTTATGAGTTACACAAAGATTAGAATGGAAGACTGGCACGTCTAGGACAAGGGTATGAAATTTGTTGGAAGGCAAAAGCTAGTGTAGCGCTCCAAATATCGAAGCAACGGTAAGGTACAACAATGAATAAAAATTATAGTAGTGAAATATAATCTCCAATAATTAATCCTGAATAATACTGATTAAATTCATAATCCTATATTTTGGTTAGGGATTCATCTACTGGATTTTTAGGTCTAGCCCACTAACCCATGCATTAATGTACACTATAATATATATATATATATATATATATATATATATATATATATATATATATATATATATATATATATATATATATATATATATATATATATATATATATATACAGATATTATGCAATTATTTAAAAATAAAATATATACAATACTTATAATAAATAAAAAGTCAAAAATACTCCTATTTTAGAATATGTTAAAAAATTTTGTCCTCAAAATTGAATTAAACTAGCACAAGAACATACAATCGGACAAAGAATTATACCTCAAACTTGTGCTTTGATGCTCAAATATTTACACAGGTTGTGCTGTACTAGACCCACACTCTCAACTATGGCATCAACTCAGTTATCCCCAAACGCTCTGATACATTTGATGCACTCAACACTCTGATACACTCAAACACTATGATATGCGTCACCTGGACACACCTTCATCCTCTAATATACACTTAACTCTGGCACATTCACTCACTAATTCCTATCCCTATACACTGATACCCACATCAACTAATCACTAGTTCATAAGATATACATGGATACATCCATATTGCACACACCTGCCTATTCATACCAAAATCTGATACCAAGTACCTTTAACACAACCATAGGTTTAATGATGCATCCAAAGTTTGATACCCCTATCCCTTTGGTACTACTGTTTCTACTACAAGCACACTGACTGCTAGCAATCTTACCTACTACAATTGCTTATACTATTTGTTCTTATCACTCAAGTGCACACCAAGTGCAACATACCATACTAAGTACTACTCCCTTTAATACAACTCTAGATGGACACCCAAGTCAGTTTGCAGTGCCATCTCAGGCATGCTCAAGCCAGCAGATCCTTACACATGCACACCATCCACTCATATACTGATATATATTTCTTACCCACATCTATCTAAGTATACCTATATATACTTATAGTCTCTAACACTCAAGGTACACACCAATACACCAATTGTCTACACCCCACAACTGTGTACTAAAATTTGCACTGCCTGGATTACTTGCACTATTACTTCCAATAATTTTCTATCCATTTTAACTGATACACCAATTTAATATTATCACACGAGGTACTTACTGTTACTAGCACATTGCTCAACTAATCCTTGACATAGAAATACCTAGCACTCTTGGTATAATAACACTAGCTTCATCATTAGATTACCTCATCACACTGACACTCATCACCCACTGTGCATCCTGCACACAATTTCTAGACACTCTTCCATCTATTGCTTCCAACCCATCACTGGCCTCAATATCAGGTGATACATCCATCACTGGTCATATACCGGTACACTTATATCTAATCACATTAAGGTCCTACTTTTATCTGCAACACAAGTCTTACTACTTAGCACAATATATTCTTATTCCCTCACACTCTCCTATACACTTATGGGTACCCTCCTACTATGGCACACTCACTAATACCCTTTATGCATATACATTTTTTTACTCTTGACATACCCAAGTATCAACCACCAAATTGAATATCATGCTCCATTAATTTCAACATAATTTCTTTGATACTTAATTATTTACCTGGATCACCTAACTACATGAATTCATGACTATCCAAAAATTACATGCTGACTCTGATACTAACTCATAGAACCATCACTGATACTGCTTACTCCCACTTCTACCTATAGTACTAATACTAACTATAATGACGCCTATCATAGAACTATTGCTACAAGGTACTATGCTACGGGTTATCTCTAGATTGATGCCTATTGCTCACATGTCCAATCAAAAAATACTTACAGACTCACAAGCCACACTCCCAATAGTCGACACTGATTTAAGACACAGACCTAATTGCAAGTCACCAATTATCACACTAACAAGGAATCCTAATGGAATGAAGCTCTATAAGGAACCGGACTAAGGACTAAAGGTATCTCTACTGCTAGCAAAATGATGGAACAAAGTCCTATAATAATAGAAGTAGATAAGTATTGAGATGATACTTTAAGAACTAATTTAAGATACAATCTGATAATCATACACGTCTGTCCAAAATCATGACACTCAGAATCCTCGCCATGCCAGTAAGCATAGCTACGATAAATGATAGATTCCATAACTTAGGTATGCAACTCTATAATCATGTCGTCTAGAATCCTTGCTGTACCGACTAGTATAGCTGTGAGAAATTCTAAATTTTATAACTAAGATATATATACATCCGAAGTCAGGTCCCTACGTTTCTGCCGCGCCAGCTAATATGGCTGCGATGAACTCTATGCTCCATAATTAAAGCTGACGTTTCATCTTTCTCACTGTCCTCATCAACATATGTCATCAGATGATACCAAAATTTTAGTACGTAAAATTTATCTCGATATGAAATCAAACTCAACAAAAACACCAAGAATTTAATTTAACAACAGATCAACAAGAATCAAATTCAATAACAACAAGTGAGGATGGGCGAACCTTCTAACCCATGACCTGCAGTATCGGTCTCCTTGACCGTCATCGCAATTGCCCTGCCCTGCTGGGGCGGCTTTCTCTACAGGTGCTGAGCAATCTGTGGTTTCACAGGTGGCCTAACTGGACCTCTTTGATTTGGAGATGCTTGCTGGCCAAAAAGATAAGGAGCTAGAAGACAATCCTTCACTCGATGTCCCGTAGTGCCACAGTACAAACAAATTCCTAGCCTCATCCTACATGTCTTCTAAAGGTGACCTGGCTTCTTACAAAAATGACAAGCCTGCTAGGTCTCCTCAGAGGTTGCTGCTGATCCTGCGATCTGGTCTTCGACGGCATCCTGAAGACGGATCAAAACCAAAAGATGTTATTAAGGCACAAGAATACGATATCATCAAGGAAGGACAGTATTCAAGGAAGACAATACTCAGAAGGAATAGCAATAGCAATAGATTAGAAGTGTTCCTAGTTGTGATCGAGTATTCGCTCTCATCCTAGTATACTATATCCTAGATCCTATCACAGGCTCATAGCAATACTCTAAGTGAGCACTACTACGACATCGCTCTAAATGCGAATCTAGACCTGCATGGGCCACTACTAAAAATGTGTCATGATCCGCACCCGAAATTTGGGCATGAGTCATGGGTATGTCCAGCCTACGCCGCAGCATCGGCGGTAGAATGCTGTCTAGGTCTCAATACTACTAAACATAACTCACAACCTGTCAATGATCTCAACTCCATAGGGAGGACAATGAATAATTCATTGATCAACAATTCATAATATATACTTAATCACAATAACTATAAATGGCATGATGAGATATAAAGATAAGAAGTACTGACAAACGTCAAGCACAACAACTCAAAATACAACGATAAATCTAAAGTCTAGCTGTCCAACATAAATAGTCTCAACAAAAGTCTCAACATAAGTCTCAACATAGGGACAAAAGATGCATAAAATATAACTGTTTAAATAACTGCAGGTGGTGTCTCCTCTAAGAGGAGAGACTCTTCTAAGATCTCTGGTATGTAGTCTTCCTTTACACCTGGCCCATAGTGTGTAGGACAAAAGTTCTCAAGGTCCTCTGGAAAAATGTTATCCAGTCAGGATTGGAACGAAGTACAAGCACTAACAACAGTTTCATTTATATTGACAAAAACTATAATACAGTGTAAAGAAATGCAAGATGAAGAAATACTGGAATTAAAAAATACTGGAGATAATAAAATACTTGATAATATGTAATCAACAATAGCACAACTAGCAATGAACAAAAATATAAGTGAATGCTAGAACAAGTGAACTGGAATACATAAATAGAATATCTAGCTAAGTATTTAAAATATTAGTCTATCATATGATCAGCTTGGGACAAGATCAGGATTGTTATATATGATTAGCTATGGTTTATTTGAGGTCAGGCTAACCATCTGGTTAGCTATGATGCGAGCAATAGCCAAGCTAATCATATATAACAGGCTATGAGACATGTAAATTGTCAGGCTATACCCGACGTGATGTGTGGAGTGAGCTATGATGCATGTAAGTGGGGTGTGATCAGATAATCTGCTAATATTTCTCCGTCCCCCAGCTAGCACGATGGATTCCAATCATGACTCCTCGTGACAGGTATCGATGATGCTAACCCGTGTATCCATAGTGTCAGAATCAAGTACGCTATACAACTATAATCATAGAGATGATCAACATAATAAAAACTGTCAGAAAATGTACTCGCTTGTGGTCCTGAGCTGGCAATACCAATATCCTGATCCCGAAGTCTCGCCTGAATGATCCAACGTCCTATATACATAATATAATAATATAATAACATCAGTCGTTACACTAGTACGCACATAAACACAATTATACTGCACTTGGAAACTAACGCAAGGGGGTAATAACTGGTCAACTAGCAGGGTCAAGTGTGTACGTCTAAAATGTACAAGTGTCATGTCCTCGAATATCGTGTATAATAAGACAAATAACTAATACTAACACATATCTAACTCTCCAAATCTCGGACAACACTAACACATGTCCTAGATGGTATGTTAGTGTGCACAACCAGACAGTCAACTAATACCTATGGTCATAAAAACATATATAATACTAATAAACAAATTCCCATGAAGTATATATATTAAACCTAAATACTATTTACACATGCACACACATGCACACTAGTTATTAGGGTTCATCAACATAGTGTCATGCAACACACAACATGAGGGAAAGAGGCAAGTTCAAACCTTGGTGTACACGTGACCGAGGAGGGGGTGACGCTCGTCCGTGGCTGTCGAGGGATCGTGATTCGACGGAGATGAGGAAGACAATAGTTGCTGGCCGGGGTGGTCAACTGCTGGAGATCTGACCAGAGTCGGGTGAAGGTGGTGCTGTGAAGTCGTGTGGGTGACTGGTGGGGTTGTTGGGTCAAAGGTGGTGGTGATGAGGGTGGCTAAGGTGTTGGCGGTGGTTGTTGATGGTGGTGGAGATGCTGCTATCGGGGTGGTCGTGGATGCTGTGTGGCGGGTAGTTGATCGGAGATGGTGATTGTTCTCCGACGGGATGGTTGGTCGAGATGGTGGTAATGGTTATGACTGGTGGTGGAGGTCGATGATGATGGTGTGGTGATCCGGCGGTGAAGAAGGCTGTGGTGGGCGGCTGTGCTCAGGCGGAGGAGTCGAGGGTACGGTGGAGATGTTGGCCGGGGTCGGGATAATATGAGATAAGAGGAGTAGAATGGGGAAGAAAGCTGCAGTGGTTGGGGTGCTCAGGCGTGATGGAGGTCCGACAGGTGTAGGTCGATCGTGGGTGGCTGCTGCTCGGGGTGACGGCCGGTTGTCAGGCTGTTGATGGTCGGGGATGACGAGCATGATGGTGATAATGATGATGATGATGATAATCGAATGATGGTGTGAAGGAGGTCCTGAGATATCTGTTGTCGGGCTCCAACGGTGAACAGCAGAGGGGAGGAAGGTGGTGGTGATGGGGTGTTAGGGTTTCGATTGATGGTTGATGATGGTGATAAAAAAATAGAAGGGAAGGAAAAGTATTTTTGTATGAGAGAGAAGAGGGTGATGATCACCTAGGGATTAGGGCCGGCCATGTGCTCCTTGGTATGGGGATGATTTCTATATGAAGAAAAATGGATAGCTAGGATAGTGTGTGTTTTGAATGGAGGGCTTATGATGGCTAGGTGGAAAGGTTAGAGTGTTGTACACTCCAAAAAAGGGAGAAAATTCATGTATGACTGGTCAAAAGAGGGGGGGAGTGTTTCTTCATGTCTTGGATCCAATATGGGATGGACACCTCATTTTACTTTTGCATAAAAGTCCCTAACAATTAAAAAATTGCACAAACAGTAAGATTTGGGATTGAATGAGTAAAAATACCATGTTTGGTGTGATATAGTGGGTTGAAAAGGATGTGTGGTATTTAGTATAAACCTTGAGGGTGTGAGTGGGAGTTTGGGTTGGTGTTGGGTCTAGTTTTGGGTTAGGTTGGGTCCTTACACCAATTTAATTAAAATTAGTGTAAATGGTGTTCTTAAATTAATTGGAAGTGCATAGGGTTAAAATTAGGTGGGACACGTGTGTCATAGACGTAGAAGACTCTGAATAGAATATTGTCATAATTTGGGTTGCACAAAATGGGTTGAGATTGTGTCTCCAATTTTGATTGGAACGGACAAAGATGCAAAGTTGGATTTATTTGGATTTAAAAATGAACGTTTGTAACGAATATTGTGCGACTAAAATGAAGCACAAGAGAAAATATTTATGAGTTACACAAAAGTCAGAATGAAAGACTGGTACGTCTAGGACAAGGGTGTGAAATTTGTTGGAAGGCCAAAGCTAGTGTAGCATTCCAAATATCGAAGCAACGGTAAGGTACAACAATGAATAAAAATCATAGTAGTGAAATATAATCCCCAATAATTAATCCCGAATAATACTGATTAAATCTATAATCTTATATTTTGGTCAGGGATTCATCTAGTAGGTTCCTAGGTCTAGTCCACTAACCCATGCATTAATGCACACTATATAATATGCATATATACATATATCATGCAATTATTTAAAAATAAAATATACACAATACTTATAATAAATAAAAAGCCAAAAATATCGCTATTATAGAATGTGGTAGTGACATTACTAGTTCAGGATATGGATATCTTTAGTTCCTCTAGATTAGTTCCTTATAGAGTTTTACCCTCATTAGTTCCTGACGGAGCTTTCTTGGATGGTATAGTAGTTTGGTAACTTGCAAATAGTTTTGTGTCAAGTTGAGTATAATTTTTTATTGTTGAGAGTATAGATTGTGAGTTATGAGTGGTTCCTAGTAGGGTATGTGAGCAATAGGTACAATGTATCAGCCTAGAAATAATCTATAGTGTAGTATCCTTGTAATAATATTTGTATGGTAGGTGTCAAAATAAAGTTAGTAATTGGTACCAACAATATCAGGAAACAAGGGAGTTATGAGGGAGAGTAACATACCAATGGATGAATCTAGGTATTGTATCATGTCAACATGTATATTTTAAATATACATAGATTCATACAACAGTGAGAAGAGGGGAGTGGCAAGCAAAGGAGTTAGTGACTGGTGTAGATAGTAAGAGAAATTTGAATAGGTACCCTATTGATAGTATTCTAGAATGGTGGAGTGAAGTATCAATGTAGATGTTCATAAGTATCATGAAGTAGGGGTCTAGATTTGGTATTCTTGAATTTGTGATATTTAAATTTTTCCCTGTAGATGGTTTCATGATGTGTTTTACATATTGATTCCTATTAATTATGATATAATTTATTTAATTATAGTCCTGTTTATTGTGGGACACTACCCGAGACCAGTAGTGAATACCTTGGTAATTGCCATGAACCTGTGCTAGGATCCGTATGTAGGATGGATACCAACTCCGGTTCACTCTTGGAACCACTAAGCCTATTTTGGATGGTTAGGATTGCATGAGAATTAGTTATGACTAGAATACCCTTTTCTCCTCTTGTGTATATATAATCATCTTTCTCTCGCCTCTCTTTCATTTCTTATTTTTCTTTACTTCTTCTTTTCTCTTCCTCCTTCCATCAAGAGCCCCCAACCGAAACCCTAAGTCCTAGCCCTAGACTTGGTTATAGGAAGATGTTTGTTAGTCCAATAAGGCAAGTACATCTTGCCCAAAGTGGTAAAGCCATAATTTTTTGGATTTTTATATGATTAGTAATTTAAAAATATATTTGATGAAAATTATTCTTCTTGATGTCCTCATTAGTTTTAGTTCTTGGACTTTTTCGTTTTGATGAACGATTTTGAGTAGATCTGAGTTTTAAAGTTAGGGTTTTCGTGGATTTTAAAATTTTTTCTTAGTTTTGATCTATTAAAACATGGTATTTTAGGAAAAAAATTGCGGTGGATGGAGCACTTTATTTCGAGCATTTTGGCTTTCGGTTTATTTGATTCAGAGTTAAAATAACGTCTTTATGAAGAAAATAATTTTTAGATTTGTAGAGCTTTTTTGCCATGGCTGAACGTGCTGTATGGAGAAGATGAAGTTCTCATGCGGCCAACGCAATATGCAGCCGAGACTTCCATGCGGCATGATCCTTATGTGGCTGGACTCTTTGTCGCATAGCCAACCAGTATGCATCCATTTTATTGGAAGCATGACAGACTATTACACAAAGTATTCTGGAGCTAAGTGACAGAACTTCTTGTATTTTGTTCGCTGGACGGATGAAAAATTCGCTAAGTCCAAGAGACCTCCATGCGGCATTAACCTCCATGGGCACTGACCCATATACGACAAGCAGGCATATGTGGCAAGCATAGTATGCGGCCACTTTCCTTGGACGCATGACTCTGAAATCTTGGTACATCTTTCTATGGTTTTATCTTTTCTTCCTGACATACTTTATGGCTTGTCACATCCATCACTTTTGTCATGACCTGCACCCGAAATAAGGGCACGACTAGTGAACAATGCCCAGCCTACGCCATACATCTGTGGTAGAACACTGTCGGAGTCAACCATACTATCTAAACATTTATACAATATATATGGTACCTGTAAATGTCATCTCAACTCCCAACGGAGGAATAATATGGTATATGATAATGGTAAACATTACTCAATCATAAAATAAAACTAAAAGAGGATGAAAGCATGATATAGAATAAAAGAGAGGAAATAAGAGTCGCAAAATATCCACAAGTCCAAAGTAATATATACATGCCATGAATCTAGAATGAGACTAATACAATGCCCAAAAAATATATATAACTAATCCTCCTGAGATACTAGCACTAGGTCCTCCTGCTCTAGAGGAGAATCCTCTAATGATCCGCCTCCTGCGACTCGTAATATGTGTGACATTGATCTACAAGCCAATTATCTGAAAAATATATCCAGTTAGGATTGTAGCGAAGTACATACCTCTGAAAGTAGTTCCAAATACATAATAGAGCATTTATAACAGATAATAGAAAAAAAAACAAGATAACTATCAATAGAAAATGGAAATAACTAGAGTAAACAAGTAAAGTACTGGAATGAGGAACATGCAATATGAATAATTGCAATTTAAATGGAAATAGATAAAACTAGATAATATGCCTTGGAGTACCAGTTCATTATGTGATCGGTTTGGGTTGAACACGAATACAATATGGTAACTCGATTACACGTGTATATGTAATCGAAATATATACAAATACACTGGGCTTGATCATATAACCAACTTATACTCCCCCATCCCCAACCAATACTTATGGATCCAATCACGACATGTTGCGAACACGAATATAAGCATACTTAACAAGAGCCGTATGTGAATACGAAGTATACAATAATCAATACCCGATACACACGATGAAATACATGTGAAGGAGTACCCGCTGAACATGGTAGGGGATAACATCTCCTGACATGATCTATATAGTACCAGTCCGTGTAACTAATGTGTCGGAATCAAGTATACAATTCTAAAATATGCAATATATACACCATCATGAAATAAAAACTAATAGAGAGATGTACTTGCCTCTGGTCCTGAGCAAATGTGTCTCTCGATGCCCAAGCTGGTGTCACACAATTCTATTTAGGAAATATTATGTCAATTGGTGTGAAAAAGAAATAAAATGCTAACATGAGTCAAACATGCATTCTAGGTTATTTCTATGTCCAACTAGGTCTTGGGTTGGTTTCTAAGCCATTACCTAGGAGGCAATAGTTGCTTACTACCATGCTAAGAAAAATATAAATTATAGTTATAATAATTATCTAATACTATCCTAGCTAAGTATCACTACCTTACATGACTGACACCATGCTAGTTACCCAATAACTAGGTATCTAAATACCTCACACTATATATATAACACTGAATGTCAATAGCATATATGATTTAATGCACTAACTAATTAACTAACTTAGCTAATATACCAATCACCAACTAGCATTCTAACTAAAAATGCTAATGATACTAAATACTAACATGAATATATATGAACTTCTAACTGAATTAACTAATTTTAACTATACACTAACTAATAAATTGTACTACATAACTAATCCCACTACACTAACTGAGAATTAACTAACTGGCACTAATTGATCTCTATAACTAACTGACATATATAAACACTAACTGTCATTTACTGATACACGATCCCCAATACACACTTAGATACACCTAGACCACATTTGTACACCTCTACCCAGTCTTGATACAAAGATCACAACAAGTATGTTGTTCAATTGGAGAGCCATGTATCAGTATCATACTCCAAATGATAGACCATACCTCATTTCACTTATCGGATACCATTAACTTACCTTCTAACTGAACCGTCAGGTGTGCACACAGCTCTTAAAGCAACACTCCCATACCTGAGATCTATCCAAATTGAGCCAAAATCAATCTGCACACCTAGTACACTGCTATCTGTGTTGTCTTCACACAGGTGCTACAATCTGATGTTGCTTACTGCTCGAGCATATAAGATGCAAGGCAACTATGTCAAACATATTTTCGGATGTGCATTCCTTCCCTCTTCAACAATTGCTATACCCTCAAATAATCTACTGCTGAACTTAATGTCTAAAAGATCAACCCATACTTGAGCATTCCTAGGTACATGCAATTACTGCTGCTGTTGCATGTACCCAGTTGCCCCCTATCCTCCTTAACTCCTACAACAACTACTGCATGATGTGTGTCACGCCCCAGTCCCAAAATACCGAGAGACCAGACGCGTGGCAATGGCCAGCAGCACGCACCGATAGACAAACCCAATTTAATGGATCCATCAGGGCATACTTAAGCTGTAGTACAATAATAAGTAGGTCCAATAATATAAGTCACAGTCTATACTAATCTCATCCACAACAGATAATCACAGATCAAATGTCAGAATAATACAAATAGAAATAACTATCAATCTCAATAAAGGTGTCTCGGAGAATAATCCGAGAATAAGTCTGATACATCAATGAAATAGACTGGAAAGAAAATAACTAGAAACAGAAATAAATGAATATCTCACGCCAATACTCAGGAGAAGTCCTTTGGTATGACCTCGTCCTCAGATGTGGGTACAGCTCCTGTATCTGCTCCTGTTCCTGCTTCTGCTCCTGATAATGCTCCTGTACTGTTTAACTCTAGGTGGATCTCCTCTGCTAGTCCTGGGGACAAAGTCCTGATCCAGGTCCTCAGGGGACAGCAAGGTACAGAAAATACAAGCCAAAATAAATGCAGTACAGCAGAGAATGCAATAAATAGGGTAAGCTATATAACCATCTATGTGAAATACAAGATGAGAGCATCACGAGTACTCAGGCTGAAGCCACTACAAGCTCTGTGTCGGAGAGCCGGTAGCGGTAATAACACGTAATGGGCCAAGCTCTGCTTGAGAGTCTTGTGCCTCACAATAATAGGGGTTTATATATATATATGATCAGCCTGTAGCCTGTGTGTCTCTCCCCACCCAATGTAATCATACGTCTCATGTCCATGATGCACCATGTCCATGTCACGCACAATCATATCTAATGCAGCAAGGCATATAGTATCTAGGAATATAATGTCTCTATCAGAAGTCTGTATCCTATACAGAATCACCATGAATATCTCAGAAGATCCTGTCATGAATAGTGTCAAGTGTCCTGGGTATAATATACTTGATAAGACAAGTACGAGAATGTAAAGGGGTCACGAATGTCCATCTCTAGATGACATACACAACATCGCGTACGGTGTTGGCACCCGACTAATAATCGGACGCTAAGTAAGTCACACGGTCCTAGGTCAAGCATGCACAGCAATATAAATAAAGCAAGGAAATATGCAACAAGAACTGTAAGTTGGAAAGGTATACTTGCCCACTGATATATAACTAACTCAAGGGAATAAGTAGCAAAGCTGCAAGATTTGGCGAGGTAAACTTGCTTGGGGTCCTGGTTCCAACTGTAGCTCTGATCTCAGTGTGATCTGCAGGTACTACTCCGGTTGCTGAAATAAATATCACCATTAGATTCAGAAAATATCAAATAGCTAGAAATGCCTGTCCCTTAAGTCCAATTTGGACACAGGGGCAAAAACGACATTTTCGGCCAAAGCGGGGTCCACATGTGGGCCGCTTTGCACCAAAAACCGTGTCAGGGTCAAAGGTCTCCAAATTCGTCAAACTTAGTGTCAACAAGTCAGGAACGATGATACGAACCCAACAGAACTTCCAAAATTGGATTCCGATGAGACGATTACAAAATCGCCCGTCAAGTGGAGCCTGTGTGGGGCCCACGATACGCGATTTCGTCAACGTTCTCAGAATCAACCCAAACTTGGGTCACAGGACCAGCATATTACTACGAGTCCAATGGCACAAGTTTCGTCTCGATCCGACGTGTGTACACAAAGTTACGACGTGTTCCAGAACCGACGGATACGGGGCGGTGTCGGCGGATACGCGTTGATTCCGGTGTGCACGCACATCCAAATCAACTTCTGCGAAATTCCACACATCCGTATCGACGTCGTGCACGTTTTGATAAAGACCGCGTGCGACCAAGTCATCCCGTTTGGCGGGGTGCACTCAGTTCCGGGGTGAAACAGGGCGTTGGTTTTTCTGTTTTTGGATCGCGGTTCGCGATCGCCACAGGACGCGATGCACCGAGCGGGTTGTACGGACACCGAGAGGGTCATACCGTCTACGCGACGCAACTGACAGAATCAAAAATGGAATCACAAGGTGAGAGGGAACGTTACCTGAACAAGGCTCCGTGAAGACTGAATTCTCGTATCAAAACGTGTCCTGATCGTGTCCTGCGTCGATCGAGTATCTGAGTTCTCGGTGACCTAGGGTTAGGGTTCTGTTGGTGCTGCGGCGACGCTCAGGCGGCCGAAGGAGGGCCGAAGGGAGGCTGGGGCAGCGGGGCGGCGCTGGCGAGGGTGGCGGCGCTGTCCGGTGGAGCGACGGCGTGTGGGGACGCTCGGAGCTGCTGCTAGAGCTTGCTGGAGGAGGAGGAAGATGAGGCGGAGGCGGGGCGGCCGGTGCTAGGTGGAGGACGGCGAGGCTGGCTGTGGAGGCTAGGGCACGGGTCGTCGAGGGGATCGTCATTGAGGGTTGCTGCGGCGAACTTGGGTGGAGCGGGGAGAACGGAGGGAGGGTGACAGGGTGTCTGGCCGCTGGGGCTTGCCGAGGTTGGTGGTGGTGCTTGGGCACGGCTAGGGGAGGAGGAAGATGAGACAGAGGCGAGGCTGAGGTGATGGTCGAGAGGTTCGAGCAGCGGGGCTGAGTTGCTGGGTGGTGGAGGAAGGAGTCGTCGACGAGGGCCTAGGGTTCAGATCGGGGCTGCGACGGCGTGGATGATGAGGAGCGAGGCGAGGTGCGAAGGGCGGCGGGAGACGCGACCAGGCGGAGCGAGGGTCTAGGGTTAGGGTTACAGCAGCGGCGTCAGGGTTAAATAACCCATCGGAACAGTAAATCAGTTTAGGATTCAGATTGGGTTAACGGGTTTGAGTTCGGGTCGGGTTCGATAGGAATCCGACCCGACCCGCTATTATTTAAGTATGGGTTTGGGTTGTCGGGCTTCGAGTCGGGTTTAGATCCGACCCGACCCAATAAGACTGGGTTCGGTTCAACTGAACCGGGTCTGGGTTGGTTTGGTTTATTTCAAATAAACCCGGTTTATTTCAGGGTTTAATTAGGTTTATTTATTTAATAGTTTTTAGGGCTTTATAAATGCTTCCGGAGTCCAATAAATTCTCGGAAAATTACCCTATGTCCGATTTTCCATTTTATACCATAAAATATTATTTCTATAATATTTTAATACTATTTAATAGCAATTAAAAATCATTTAATTATCAAAAGCCTAGTTTTTAATTACAGAAAAATCCTGGAAAATCCAAATTAATAATTCTGAAAATCAGGGGGCTTACAATGTGTACCCTAGATAGACATATTACTTCATCCCTGCTGATTCTTATCTTAAGTTCACCAAATCCATGAGCCCCCATTAATGCACATTGCTGCTAATGCATCCACCAACCTGCACATACACAATGTGCACTGATACACAAGTATCAGTGCCCCCATTTTCTCACATCTTGTACACTTTACCATAACACACTTGATACAAATGTACCACCAATATACACCCACAGTGAGTACAAATCTTCCCTCCTAACATCTGTTCTACCAGTGCACATACTGAATAAATCGACACACACATACACACACACTCAACAAATATCACACTGATCTCACAGTACCTCACTGCCTAACACACTGCACAGTCTCAAGCACAATGCTACCTCCCTCTCATAATCCCTCGAACACCCAGGGTGCACTGCATACACACAGTCATTACATCTGCACATATACCTAATATATATATATATATCTATGAACACACATCCACACTCTCAATTATCTATTTATACATACACAACTAAGTATAATCATATACACATAGATATACACCATCAATATATATATATATATATATATATATATATATATATATATATATTCAAGTGTCAATAATCAAATACTTGGCGTGTGTAATTATGATATTCAATGATACGTGTTCAATCAAGTGTCACTATTTACCAATTCTCCATAATAGACCCTCCACAATATCAAATACAACTAAAAAATAACTATTATGACTTGTTACAAAAGTAAGGAAAATACACAAAACACACAAAATAGAGATCTGTATCACACGGTATCGCACCGTAATGCGATACGGCCTACTCGTGTCCAATTATGGACACATATATAGTCGCACAACCCCGATCTAAGTCTATTTAGACTAAAATGGTCCCATGACACACACTTGATATGTCAATCTCATAATTTTCCCAAAATACACACAAATAACATATAGAATTCATAATACATAACCAATTGATCTAGAACTTGTTTCTATAGGTACTCCTATGCCATGGGGTGATTCCTTAGGGTCAAATACATGATTTATAATCTAAAATGTAGAGAAATTCAAAAATTACCAATTAGAAGATGGATTCCCAATGAAAACTCAAGTAGATACGATCCGAACATGATATCTCCACCAATGCTCCTTCTTCTTGTGCTCCTTGCTTCTCTAAGCTACAAAGATCTTCTAATGGTGAAAGTAAGAGGGAATGGAAGTGAATTGAGAGGAAAAATTGATGGAAAAAAGTAAAAAAAATGGGGATCTAGAATTTGGATCTAAAAATGAGAGCAAATATAGAGGGGAGAGAGAGGGAGAGAGAACCTTATAGTGGTCGGCCCCTCTATCCCCCTTTCCAAGCAATGTCTAATGTCTAGGATGCCCCTACTTGTTAGTTATGGATATAATTAGGGAAGGACTAATTTGGAAAGTCTCTAATTAAATCCAATTAGCCTAATTCTCCTTAATTAATTAGTGGGATGGACTATTGGGCTTGGGTCCATCTTGGGTTCACTAGTTGTCATGACAATTCTAGTTGGGCCTACAAGTGTCAAGTCTAATTAAAATGCTAGGACTTTAACTAAAAATAAATGGTACAAGGCTATAAATAAATATATGTCACTCTAATAAATAGTAACTAACACAACCATTAAATATTATTTTAGCACTATAATATTAATATAATATTCCTAAAATTAAATCACTAGACCAAACCAAACTAACTACCCTAAGCAATCAATACAAGCAAGAAAAAATTATACCTCATGGCTCAAACATATAAGGGTATCGCTCGCGCATCTCGGCCTCTCGCTCCCAGGTAGACTCTCATGGTGAGTGATGCCTCCACGCGACGCGTACCAAAGGAATCGTCTGGTTCTGCAGCACTTTCTTCCTACGGTCCAGAATCTCCACGGGCTGCTTTGGGTAGCTGAGAGTCAGACCAACCTCTATCTCCGAGTGATCTAATACATGGCTAGGGTCTGCCACATATCATCTCAGCTATGACCCATAAAACACGTTGTGCACTACCTCTAGTGCAGGCAGCAAGTCTAGTCGGTAGGCTACTACACCGACTCTCTCGAGAATACCGAAAGGTCCGATGTACCATGGGCTAAGCTTTCCGCCTCCACCAAAGCGAATCATACCCCATGTGGAAGAAATCCTCAAGAATACCTGATTTCCAACCTAGAACAAAACACAGCCTTAGCACTCTATCTAAAATAAGGCAAATACGAGCAACACAAATAAAACCTATACCTCAAACTCCAAAGGTCTTCGGTGTATATCGGTCCAATGCCGCTGTCTGTCCTGCACCACTCAAAGTCTATCTATGATAAGCTTCACCTTCTCAGCCGCCTCCATGACCATCTTCGGTCCCAATAAAGCGCGCTCACCAATATCGTCCAATGATTACGGAGTACGACATCTTCGTCCATATAATGCCTCAAATGGTGATATCTCGATACTGGCCTGGTAGCTATTGTTATAAGAAAACTCTACCAAGTGAAGGTGATCCTCCCAAGAGCCTCCAAAGTCCAAAACATAGGTACGTAGCATATCCTTGAGAGTCTGGATAGTCCTCTCTGACTTCCCTTCTGTCAGGGGGTGATATGCGGTACTAAACATGAGTTGGGTGCCCAAGCTAGCCTACAAACTCCTCCATAAGTGGGATTTGAAATGACTATTCTGATCTCAGACTATGCTCACAGGAACTCCATGCAATCTGACTATCTGCCGCACATACATCTTCGCGAGCTTCTCCGTAGACGTACCCACTATGAATGGCAAGAAGTGGGTCAATTTGGTTAACCTGTCTACGATGACCCAAATTGTGTCTTTCCCTCATGGAGAGCGCAAAAGCCCAAAAAAGAAGCCATCATCACATGCTCCCATTTCCACTATGGAATGGCTAAAGGCTAAACCAATCCACTTGGCCTCTGTCTCTCTGCCTTTATATGCTGGCATACCAAACATCTGGATACGAAGCTAGCCACCTCCCACTTCATACCATAACACTAAACATTCTCTATCATGTCTCTATACATCTTTTTAGCACCTGGATGCATAGAGTACTGAGATCGATGCACCTCCTGAAGAACCTCCTCGCGTAACACTCCACTCGGCACAAAAAATCTGTTACTGTGTCGCAATGATCCATCCTCTGCAATACTGAAATCCTCTGCCAATCCCATCCAAAACTGAGCTCTGATGCTCCTCAGAGAATCATCTTTGAACTGTGTTGCTCTAATCTGTTCTATCAACTCTGACTATACCTGAAGTCCCTATATCTGTATCGCAACTCCAGGAACTAGCACTTCAATATCCAAGCTATCAAGATAGGCTAATAAATGTTTGTCCTTAGTCAAGTAAATAGCCACTGGATACCTGTTCAAGGTATCAGCAACTACGTTGGCCTTTCCTGGATGGTACTTCAAAGAAATATCAAAGTCCATCATCAACTCCAACTATCGCCCCTGCCTCGTGTTGAGCTCTTTTTGTGTAAACACATATTTTAAGCTCTTGTGATCTGTAAAGATCTCCATATGCTCTCCGTAAAGGTATTATTTCTACAGCTTTAGAAAAAAGTTGACGGTTGCCAACTCCAAATCATGGGTAGGGTAATTCGTCTCATGAGGACGTAATTTTCTTGAAGCATAGGCAATCACCTTTTTATTCTGCTGCAACACACAACCCAAATCCTTACCCGAAGCATCACTATATATGGAAAATCCTCCTGTCCCTGATTATAACATCAGTATTTGAGCCGTAGTCAACCTCTTCTTCAGTTCCTCAAATATGGCCTAACACTCCTCTTTCCAGACGAACTCCATGTCCTTCCTGGTTAGCCTAGTCATCGGCTCCACAATCCTGAAAAAATCCTGAACAAATCTTCGATAATAGCCTGTCAATACAAGAAAGCTCCTGATCTCCACCACTAAACTCGGGGTAGACCACGACTCGACTGATGATAAGTTCTTTGGGTCTACTGAGATCTTGTCTCCTGTAATCACATGCCAGAGGAATTTAACCTTATCAAAGAAGAACTCACACTTCGAAAGCTTGCCGTACAGTTTCTCATTCCTAAGAGTCTCCAGAACTATCCTAAGGTGCTTCTTATGCTTCTCTGGGGTCTTCAAATATATCAAAATATCATCAATGAATACCACAACAAACTGATCCAGGTACTGTTAAAATACCTTATTCATTAAGTTCCTAAATACCGCCAGGGCATTGGTCAACCCAAATGGCATCACTAAGAACTCAAAATGCCCATACCGAGTCTTGAAAACTATCTTCGGAATATCTTCCTTTTTCACTTTCACCTGGTGGTACCCCAACCTCAAATCTATCTTGGTGAATACTTTTACCCCGCTCAATTGACCAAACAAATCATCAATCTGTAGCAACAGATATTTATTCTTGATAATGAGGTTATTGAGTGCCCTGTAGTCGATACACATGCGTACCGACCCATCCTTTTTTGGTACAAATAATACCGGAGCACCCTATGGCGATGAACTTAAGCGGATAAAGCCCTTGTCCTGCAACTCATCAAACTGCTTCTTTAACTCCGCCAGTTCACTATTGTTCACCCTATAGACGTGCTGTGATATCGGCTCTACGTCTGGCACTAAGTCTATAGAGAACTCCACATCTCTGTCTGGTGGCAACTCCGACAACTCCTCCGAAAAGACATCTATAAATTCTGCTATCAAAGGATATGGCGGCTCCTGCTCTTCCACCGAAGCTCCATAAAAGACTCCCTCACACTGCTCCACTGCTACTCTTGTGAACTTAAACTCTGGCTCTCCTGGTGTTTGAAACAAAACTTTGCCTCCATGATAATCGATACAAGCATGGTTCCTACTCAACTAATCCATCCGAGTACTATGTCGTAGCTAGTGGCATTATGAGTAGACACGCGCTTAACTTTCGGCCTCCCAAAGAAACTCTCCGATCCTTGCAAACATCACTGACCAAGATAATGCCATCCCCGGTCGTGATCTTGCAAATCCTTGCCAATGGTTCAGTCTTAAGATGATGCTTTAAAGCAAAAGATACAGATACAAAACTATATGAAGCACCAAAATTAAATAAACCATGAGCTGAAAAAGAATCAAGATAGACTGAACCTGAAATAACATCACCAACTGGCTCCTCCTCCTCAACTGTCAAGGTAAAAACTTTCCCCTTTCGCTAGGCACCTCTCTACTGCTGCTGGTTCTAAGCGAACTGCTACTGTTGTGGTGGTAGGGAAAGTCCTCACTGCTGTCCCGCTGGTGGTCTCACGGGTGCTCTCTGTGCCTGGGCCCCATCCTGAGCTGGACGAGCTGGAGCTCATGGACAAGCCCTCAACTGGTGGTCTCTTAATCCGCAGAATAAATATTGGCCCAATCTTATCCTGCGTGCATCCCATCCATGTTCTGGCTTCTTGCAGAATGGGCAAGGAATAGCTAGCCTTTGGATCTGGTGTGTCTGCTGCACTGGCGATCTAGCTGGTACATGGTACTACCGCCTCGGCTACTGGAAGTATCTTTGATGCTGTTGCTGAAAGTGAGGCCGCTTCGTTGGGCCCGTGCTAGTACTGGATCCTCCTATATCCCTAGGCCTCTTGGTGCCAAGCTCTAGATCATCCTTTTCCCGTTGTGTCTGCCTCAGAATCTTCTCAAAAGTAGCAATGGGGTTTCTATTCGTATGTAATTTGATCTCCTTGTTCAGACCCTTCTTGAACTTCCTGTCCTTCCCTCTGGGGTTCTGTCCCTCCACAAAGTGGCCTAATCTGTAATACTCTATCGCATACTCATCCACCGTCATACCTCACTGAACGAGGTACTGAAACTAGCTCTCTAGAGATGTCAGAACCACATCTGGTAAGAACTTTTTCTTGAGAGCTCCTTAAAAGCTTCCCAAGTAAGTTCCGGTGCTGAGATCCTGGTATCCATCCTAAACTAAGTCAATGCGATGTCAAACATCATGCTTCCTGCGGCCTCTACCTACAACCTCTTTGGAATATACGCCAACCGCAGGTTCCTCTCAATGTCTTCTATCCAATCATCAGCATAAAGAATTCTCTTAGTGCCTTTAAAATCTTTCGGCCCCATCCTCTTAAAATCTATGATTGTCACTGGCCTCGGCTGTTGTGAGGTGAACTGAGGTGGTGCCGTCTATGGATGGACTAAGACGACTCTCTCGACTACTACGAGCGCAATCTGGTGGGCATTCTCAATGCCCTATCTCATAACCTATGACTGACGTTATTGTGCCTCCATCATCTGCTAAAAGAGTACAAACTTCTGCGTCTGATCGACTGCAGGTGGTGGAGGTGAAAGATCCTCTGAGATTGTCAGTGCTGTCCTCTGTACCGGAGATGGAGCACCCCCGAAAGCTGCTGCGAAAATGCCCACCTGGATCGATGAAGCAGACCTCTAAACTGAAGCTGCTTGAACGATGCTTGCTGGTACTGCCTTCAGAGGCGACGAAGTGATCGACCTTGTTGACAATGCGCCTGAATACTAGGAACGCGTCTTCAGCGGTGTCCTGAAGATAGATTGAAACAAAGAAATTATTATTGAGTAAGATACGGTATCACCAAAGGACAAAATTATTCAAAGTAAAGCAAACATTCAATAGATAAGGATTTACAAATAAAAAGAACAGAAATTAAGTCAAATTGAAGTATTGCTATCTGTGATTGAGTATACTCTCATCTTATATCCTATTCCTGAAGTAGGCTTGTATTAGTACAACTAAGTCATCGTACTACTACGAAATCACTCTACTTGCGATTCTAGACCTGTATGGGCCACCACTAAAAATGTGTCACGACCCGCACCCGGAATAAGGGCACGAGTAGTGAACAATGCCCAGCCTATGCCGCAGCATCGGCGGTAGAACGCTGTAGGGGTCAACCATACTATCTAAATATCTTATACAATATATATATGGTACCTGTCAATATAATCTCAACTCCCAACGGAGAAATAATGTGGTATATGATAATGGTAAATAATACTCAATCACAAAATAAAACTAAAGGAGGATGAAAGCACAATATAGAATAAAAGTATCATATTCCAGTCCCAAAATACAAGGGACTAGGCCACGTGGCAATAGCCAGTTACGTACCATGGGGACTCCAGTCCGACTCTGAATATGTATAAGGATAAATGAGGGTTACTATCTAGATAATACGGTCTATATGTCTCTGTCTCAAACCATAAGGACATGTAATAAAGAAAGGATAACATATATAATGGTGTGCACCCCACACTACACTCGTCCAAATAGACTCACAGGTAATAATATGAGTCTACAAATACTGGGATATACTAGCAAAAAATAAGCAAAGATCATAATAGCTGAATAAAGAAGAAGTGAATACAAATATCGAGTAATAATACCTGTATAAAACTCATGTGCAGCTCCAACCTCCCATCAGCAATCGACCCTACAATCTGGCAGGGAACCAGGTCCTCAGAGGGACGTAACAAGGTACAAAAAAATATGCTATAGTAAAATAAAAAGGAAACATGTGATATGCCGGTGTAATATAGTATAACTACCTAAGTGAGACACAACTTTTGAAGACAATGTTCGATGTGTGGGCTTTCCAAAAATAAAATCGTAGCTCCGAGGCACAGAGACACACGGGGCATAACGTAGCTCCAAGCACAGAGTCACACGGGACGTACCGTAGCTCCGAGCACAGAGTCACACGGGTGATACTACGACTTATCTCTACATAAAAAGGGAATATAAATATATAGCACGTGCAAAGTAGCCCAAACGTCTGGTAACTGTCTTCCCCTCCCAATGCAGTCAACGAGTGCTTGCTGAACCTGAACCTTTATCTAACAGTCTCGTCATACTGAAGTAACTATCAACAATCATGATACTAAAGTCATCACAGATTTTGGTCATGCTGACACTATCAGGATACAGAAAGTTTGATACGATGACGGTGTCGAAATGTGTCCTAGGGTTCCAATATAACCAAGTAGGTACATCAAGGTGTTGCGAACATCTATCAATCGATAATAGACGTTACCAATGAACATCTGCACCCAGTTATGACCCAGATGCTAAGTAACAATTTAGATCCAAAATATGCATGATGCATAGACAAAATAAATAGTAAATCTGGAACTGAGATACAGGATGGCAAGATACACTTGCCTGGAAGCCAGGCAAAGATTTGAACCCGAACTCGCCAACGAAGTAGAAGTTCAAGATGGAAACTGGAGCAGATATCTTCGGATACTGTCACAAATATCATCAACAGTTTCAAAATGTGTGAGATACTCAAAAAAATATATATATATATATACGTCCAATTTGAACACAGGGGCAAAAATACAGTTTCTGGTCAACACGAAATCCATAAGTGGGCCCGTCTTGCATCAAAAAATATGCCAGAGACAAAGTTCTCCAAATTCGCCAAGTCTATGAGTCTAGAATGATGATACGAACCCAAAAGAATGTCCAGAACTGGATTCTGATGAGCCGATCACGAAATCGCCCTTCATGTGGAACCGTAGGGCCTACGAAACGACGTTTTGTCAACGTTCTCAGAATCGAGCCAAACTTGGATCACAGGACCAGCGTAACGCTGCGAACCGATGACGCATGTTTTATTATGAAATATCAGGAACATACAAAATTAGGACGAATCTTAGAATATGTTGATACGGTACACTTTGACGGATACATGTTGATTCCGGTGTGCACACACATCCAAATCAAGTTCCACGAAAGCTTATACATCCACGTTGACGAAATACGCCTTTCAGTGCAATCAGTGCGCTATGAGGTTGTCCGGTTTGTAGGGACCAACTCTGTATCAAAGATTTTCTAGTTTTATAAAAACTATTTTTCTCATAAATTGAAACTCTAATTACTAACAATAGAATGCAAGCTAAAATATTCTAATTGGACACATTGTAAAAGGGTTAAATAGGGTTCATACCTGAAGAATCAGTTCAAGGATCAGATGAGCGAGGAGGGAGATATCACTTCGTGAATCGGGAAGGTTGAACTCAGATTTCTGAACTCGGGTTCGAGTCGCAGTTTCTCGCGGCCGCGGGAAGGAGATGTTCAGCCATGGCGAGGCTCGGAGGCACTCGAGGGAGGCCAGTGTCAAGCCCCGAGGCGTCCCCCGAGTCGTGACTGCCGTGCGGGCCTGGGGTTGCGCCCGCACAAGGCTAAAGTATTTTGCATAGCAAGCACATATTCAGAGTACGCAGATAAATTGAAACACAGATTTGAAATATGGAAAAGTTCTCTTTATTGATAATGAACATCTATTACAAACTCCTGAACGAGTCAGCTAATATGTCGAACGGCTTACAAAAGTGTTAACTCAAAATGAGATAGCAGTCATGTACATTACATCCCTTTATAAACTCAAAATAATAAAGACCTCCAGGCTGGAGGACGGCTTTGCCACGAAGTTGCATTTGTGTATGAAGAGTTGCAAGCTTCTGGCTCCAAAAGGCTTCGAGGGCGCGGTGAAGATGCGCAAACAGCTGGACTGGATCGGAAAGACGACTTTGGCTCCTCGCTCGGTTCGCCTTGGTGCGGAGAACCTGTTTCAACGAGGGTCAGCATATCGAAATATGCTGGTGAAGGCGAGCTAGCCGAACTATACCAATCAACACGTTGTTTTAATGAAGCATACATATTTGTGGGTTTCTATCTTGCCTTAGTTCATTTACAAGTAAGCAGCATATAGAATTTTACTGAAATGAACGTGCCACCGTTCGGTGGATTTTACCTGACCGTCTGAATTACCTGCACAATACTTGCCATGCCTTCCCTGTCACGAAGACACAAGTTAGTATGCAACAGGTTTAAATATACAATTTAGATCACTGGCTTGATGCCACGAAGGGACGAGTTATAGTCACGGGATAGAAAACGATATGCGATGCAGGTTGCGAGCCCCGCCATATGCCGTTTACTTCCTCAATTCCAATTGACTAATCCATATGTTCCGTCTGGATCGGATCGGTCCCAGCGCCCTGGCGACCGTCCGCGAAACCTCCAAAACCTTGTGCACAAGTTGTCCGTGATCGAAGCGTTCGTTAAGTTTTCCATCAATCCATGCACGTTTCAAGATAATTTCTAGCACAATACGAGTTCCATATACAACAGTCTTTGCATAGTCTATATGATCCATCTATGGCAAAGAAAAGTGTGTTCCATATGCATAATAATATTTCATAGAGATATGCATTCTAACTAAACTTGAACATATAATGAACATTCCAAACAAACAAGCATGCATACAAGTGTTCGTTCACGAGTTTGATTGACAAGCAGTATTACCAAGTCTATTCTCTTTTATCTTGGTATCTTTTATTATTACTTGGTATCGTTTGATCGGGGCAACAAGGGCAACATGAATGCAAAAGTTTTGGTGTGAAGCTTGGAAGCAGGACTAGCTAATCGGGTTGGTAGCCACTCACGTAGAAGTTGGAAAGGAGAAGGAAAGAGACGCTTCACGTCTCCGCTCGCTAGCCGCCTACTGCTCGTTCACCTGCACACGAACAGCTCGATTAATACTTCTTCCTCTCTTTCCATTCTCGGAATAGAAGTGCAACTCAATGAACGAAAATAATGAAAACCATCGAAACCGTTCAAAGAAAACAAGCAAATCCCAAAACCAACTCAAAGCACGAAAGCAACATCGAAAACCGAGGCAATAAAAGATAGCAGCGGAGAGGTCCCTCCTGACTCTGCCGCTAAGCCGATCCTTGGGGCACGGTCCACTGAATGTGGGAATCAATTTTGAAGAAACAAATCCATAACGAGGACGAGTTCTTGTTTCAATCTATCCTGATCGAACGATACCGTCTTGTGTTTCTTAGCCGCGCTCTCCGCACCGAAAGAACGGGGCGCTACATCCTACCCAACCAATTGGAAGTTTCGTCCCAAAACTTAGGAATAGAGCCTACCTCTAAGAAACATTGCGTTGAGGCAGAATTTTAGAGGGGTGGGGACAATATTGAAATATGTGGCCTGGACCGCCACAGTTGAAGCACAGACCCTTTCTAACATGGCAGTTAATTGCGGTGTGCCCCAGCTTTTTACAATAGAAGCATAGTCCTTTATCCTGGTTCCCTTTATGCTGACCACCGTCGTTTTGACGCTTTGCAGCATTGTTCCCTCCGTCATTTCTTTGGCGTTTGTGACTGGATGTATGCACAGCGCCGGCAGCAACATGAGGATACTGTGGTTCCAGACATAGGGCGTGATTCATTACTTTACGCATTATTCCATACTGATTGTTGACTACGTTCGAATGGATGGCAGGGCGTAGTCCACCTTCAAACCTTCTAGCTCGACTCGCTGCATCAGGTAAATAGGATAGCAAATTTGGAGAGTCGGTTGAATTCGGCGGAGTATTGCTTCACTGTCAAGCTGCCCTGCCTCAGTTGTACGAAGTCGTTTTCCATTTGTCGTTGTACTGGAGGGGGTATAAACTCCTCTTCAAATGCGGCACGAAAGGTCGTCCACGAGATCGCCTCCTCTCCGTGATCAAATTGGAGAGATCGTCGATGCACGTTCCACCAATCGTGTGCGTTTAGGCGGAGCTGTAGTTGGACGCAGGCAACGCGCTTCTCTTCGGGGACCTCTAGCAG
Organism: Iris macrosiphon; assembly: GCA_036927795.1. Classification (NCBI taxonomy): domain Eukaryota; kingdom Viridiplantae; phylum Streptophyta; class Magnoliopsida; order Asparagales; family Iridaceae; genus Iris; species Iris macrosiphon. The sequence continues at coordinate 14,898,763 of JAYESA010000016.1, forward strand.
AGCAAAGTGATCTTCAAGCTCGGCTAGCCAATCTAGAGCTACCACTGGGTCCTTAGTCCCGTTGAATGGAGTGTTGCAGACTTTCTTGAAATGGCCCAAGTTGAAGGCAGTCACGTCCCTCGTCCTTGGGATTTGAGGCGTCTCCACTTCAAGCACGGGCTGTTCCACCGGAGTCGTTGCTGTTGCAGCGGAATGGTTGGCAGCCAAAAGTCTGAATGATCTATTGCAGGGTATCTACCTGCTTCTGTTGGACTGAGAATCGGGTCTCTAAATTGCTTTCAAACTTGGCTTGGCGAGCATCGTCTCTTTGTCGTTGCGATTCTAACATTTGCATCACCCGCTCTAGCGGGTCGACTTGAGATATGCCTCGCTGGCTCCGAGAGCTTCCCGAAGTGCCCGAACTACTTTTCTGTGTTTCGTTTGGTGCTTGCGCTGCAGATTGCGCTGGTACCATTCCTTCAAAAGAAGGTAAATTATATTAGAATCATAATGTATTATGGACTTATTACATGAACGTATCTCATTTTGGCCTAGCGAGTTCAAGAGTTCGCACAGGAATTTGATCGTTAAAGGAACTTTTCCAATACGAAGTCTAAGGAACTTGAATCTGTGCTCTGATACCATTATGTCAAGCCCCAAGGCGTCCCCCGAGTCGTGACTGCCGTGCGGGCCTGGGGTTACGCCCGCACAAGGCTAAAGTATTTTGCATAGCAAGCACATATTCAGAGTACGCAGATAAATTGAAACACAGATTTGAAACATGGAAAAGTTTTCTTTATTGATAATGAACATCTATTACAAACTCCTGAACGAGTCAGCTAATATGCCGAACGGCTTACAAAAGTGTTGACTCAAAATGAGATAGCAGTCCTGTACATTACATCCCTTTATAAACTCAAAATGATAAAGACCTCCAGGCTGGAGGACGGCTTTGCCACGAAGTTGCATTTGTGTATGAAGAGTTGCAAGCTTCTGGCTCCAAAAGGCTTCGAGGGCGCGGTGAAGATGCGCAAACAGCTGGACTGGATCGGGAAGACGACTTCGGCTCCTCATTCGGTTCGCCTTGGTGCAGAGAACCTGTTTCAATGAGGGTCAACATATCGAAACATGCTGGTGAAGGCGAGCTAGCCGAACTATACTAATCAACACGTTGTTTTAATAAAGCATGCATATTTATGGGTTTCTATCTTGCCTTAGTTCATTTACAAGTAAGCAGCATATAGAATTTTACTGAAATAAATGTGCCACCGTTCGGTGGATTTTACCTGACCGTCTGAATTACCTGCACAATACTTGCCATGCCTTCCCTGTCACGAAGACACAAGTTAGTATGCAACAGGTTTAAATATACAATTTAGATCACTGGCTTGATGCCACGAAGGGACGAGTTATAGTCACGGGATAGAAAATGATATGCGACGCAGGTTGCGAGCCCCGCCACATGTCGTTTACTTCCTCAATTCCAATTGACTAATCCATATGTTCCGTCCAGATCGGATCGGTCCCAGCGCCCTAGCGACCGTCCGTGAAACCTCCAAAACCTTGTGCACAAGTTGTCCGTGATCGAAGTGTTCGTTAAGTTTTCCATCAATCCATACACGTTTCAAGATAATTTCTAGCACGATACGAGTTCCATACACAATAGTCTTTGCATAGTCTATATGATCCATCTTTGGCAAAGAAAAGTGTGTTCCATATGCATAACAATATTTCATAGAGATATGCATTCTAACTAAACTTGAACATATAATGAACATTCTAAACGAACAAGCATGTATACAAGTGTTCGTTCACGAGTTTGATTGACAAGCAGTATTACCAAGTCTATTCTCTTTTATCTTGGTATCTTTTATTATTACTTGGTATCATTTGATCGGGGCAACAAGAATACAAGAGTTTTGGTGTGAAGCTTGGAAGCAGGGCTAGCTAATCGGGTTGGTAGCCACTCACGTAGAAGTTGGAAAGGAGAAGGAAAGAGGCGCTTCACGACTCCACTCGCTAGCCGCCTATTGCTCGTTCACCTGCACACGAACAGCTCGATTAATACTTCTTCCTCTCTTTCCGTTCTCGGAATAGAAGTGCAAGTCAATGAACGAAAACAATAAAAACCATCGAAATCGTTCAAGGAAAACAAGCAAATCCCAAAACCAACTCAAAGCACGAAAGGAACAAGCGACATCGAAAACCGAGGCAATAAAAGATAGCAGCGGAGAGGTCCCTCCTGACTCTGCCGCTAAGCCGATCCTTGGGGCACGGTCCACTGAATGTGGGAATCAATTCCGAAGAAACAAATCCATAACGAGGACGAGTTCTTGTTTCAATCTATCCCGATCGAACGATACCGTCTTGTGTTTCTTAGCCGCGCTCTCTGCACCGGGAGAACGGGGTGCTACAGCCAGCCAGTAGGGGGGTGCCCGCCGGTTGTCGAGGCTCTCTGGGGGTCGCCGGCGGTGCTATAGCAACAGCTAGAACGATAACGGCTGCAGCTATAGCAGCAGTAGGCGCATCAACAGCAGCAACTGCTGTGGCATCTGCTCGGCCGTAAGGGTGCCAGGACGGTGACTGTTCGTGGTGGCAGGTCAGTGGCAATGGCGGAGTTGGTTCATGGTGGTGAGGGCAGCGACTGGAGGCTCGAGCTTAAGGTGGAGGAGAATGGGCCGGAGGGGGTGGTCCGCGGTGGAGGAGTACCTGCTTGCTATGTTGGTGGCTGTGGGTGGCCGTGGCAGAGGAGTAGTAGCTCGTGGTGATGTCGGCTGCGGGTGACCATGACGGAGGAGTAGCTGCTTGCGGTGGTAGTGGCTGCGGGTTGCCGTGGTCGCGGAGTAGCTGCTCGCTGTGATGGTGGCTACGGGTAGCCATGGTCGTAGTGGGGGCAGGTGGTCGTGGGGATGCTCCGGCGAGTCGCAGGTGACTCCGCCGGGTTGAGTTTGAGGAAGGAGGAGAGAAGAAGAAGAAGAAGAAGAAGAAGAAGAAAAAAAAGAAGAAGAAAGAAGAAGAAGAAGAAGAAGAAGAAAGAAAGAAATTATGGCTGTGTAAATATGTAGAAGGAGGAGAGAGAGTGAAGGGGGATTCCTAGGTTTTTTTCTAGGGATTAGGGCCGACCACATGTGAGGGGGGTTGAGTGTGTGTTAATATAGAGTGAGTGTGTGGTTGAGATGGAGTAGGAATTTGAATCAAGGGTCATGATTTAACATGAGAGGGTTGTACATAGCATGGGGGGAGTGAGGATGAGTGACCGATCATGTGAGGTTAAGGGAGGGTTTTCTTCATTGGCTTTCACCAATAGGATGGTGACACCTAGCACCCTTTTTGCATTTAAGCCCCTTAACATTTGGGTGTTTGCACATAAAGAAAAAATAGTGAGAATTTGGTATGGAAAGTGGTGTTTGGTGTTTTGTAGGGTAAAGGGTATTGTGTGTTTCGTATGGGCCTCATGAATGGGTGTTGGGTTAAGTTGGGGTTAGGTTGGGATTATGTTAAGTTGGTGTCCCCAATTTAATTAAATGAAGTGTCATATGTACTCTTAAATTAAATGAAAGTACATAGGGTCTTAATTAGGAGTGACACAAAGGTCACGAACGGAATAGGCTTGGTATCAGTCTTGGACCTTTTAATTGGTTAGGCGAAACGGGTTGAGTTTGTGTCCCCAACTCGATGGCAACGATATAGGTACGCAATATAGGATTAAATAATTGATTTCATGACTAGAAAGTTGTGCAATTTAATTGGACCACAAGGTAATGTGTTTGTGAGTGACAGAAATATCCCGTGTCTAGGTTGGCTTGTCAGGTCAAGATTGCAAAGATTTGTTAGAAATTAAAGACTATTGTTGGGCTCCAAATATTGTAGCAACGGTTAGGTGCACCAAGGGTTTAAATTTAAGAACCAGTAAACGTAACCTAATTTCTAAAACTTAAACATCCTGATGCTAAACCAAATTTTTTAACCATATCTAGTCTACCAAAAATATAATTTGAGGGGGTTTATATCCTTTCCAACTTAGAAGAATTTTGTTTCCAAAATTAAAAGTAAAGCACGAATGAGAGTTATGAGAATTTTAAAAGTTAACAGGTAATCAAAATGCAGTACGTAAATTCGTACCTCAGTCCTCAAATAAATGTGAGAAATAATGTCGAATAGAATCCTCGTACTCCCAGGTAAACTCGTCCGGTGAATGATGCTTCCATGCAACCCTAACCAGTCGAATAGTTTATCCCCTCAAAATCTTCTTACTGCGATCGAGTATCCCCACTGGCTGCTCAGCATATGATAAAATGGGTCCGACTGTAATCTCTGAATGATCGAGCATGTGGCTAGGGTCTGCCACGTATCTCCTCAACCGTGATACATAAAATACATCGTGCACTCCTTCTAATGATGGAGGCAATGCAAGACGATAAGACACTTCACCAACTCGCTCAAAGATGTCAAAAGGTCCGATGTACCTCATACTCAGCTTGTCTCTGCCCACAAATCTGATGGTACCATGAGTAGGCGATATCTTCAAAAACACATGATCACCTTCCTTAAATTCCAAAGGTCCGCGGTGCGCATCTGCCCAATATTTGTCTGTCCTGTACTGCGCGCAGGTGGCGCAGAATCTGCTTCACGTTCTCCACTGTCTGTGTTACCAACTCTGGACCAAGTATTTGACGCTCTTCCACGTCACTCCAACATACCGGCGACCTACACTTTCTGCCATATAGTGTCTCATAAGGTTCCATCTATATGCATGCTTGGTAGCTGTTGTTATAGGAGAATTCCACCAAGTAGAGATGGTCCTCCCAAGATCCTCCAAAGTCGATAATGCACTCTCTCAACATATCCTCTAGTATCTGAATCGTGCACTCCGACTAACCATCAGTCTGTGGATGATATGTGTAAACTTCCTCACCCAAAATTAGGCCTACTTGGCTTAGATAGAGAAATTAGGACTAATTAGTATCTAAATAGAAATAGAACACGGTATTTATTTAATTATATAATATTTATATCACATAGTGCATCTTACCGTTGCTTCGATAATTGGAGCAATACACTATCTTTTACCTTCCAACAAATTTCACAACCTTATCCTAGACATGCCAGCCCTCCATTCTGACCTTTGTGTAACTTACAATTATGCTCTCTTGTGCTACATTTTAGTCACACAATATTTGTCGAAGACGTTTGTATTTAATTCTAAATAAATACAGCTTTCTATCCTTGTGCGTTCCAATCGAAATTGGAGACACAATCTTGACCATTTTGTGCAACCCAAATTTATAATAAATTTCTACTCTGAGCCCTCTACGTCCATGACACTTGTGTCCCACCTAATTTTATCTCCATATACTTCTAATTAATTCAAGAACACCTTGCGCATTAATTGTAATTAAATTAATTTAATTTCTATCTTTGTGCAATTTTCTAATTATTGGGCACTTTTATGCAAAAATGCATTAAGGTGTCCACACCATTAGACAATACATGAAGAAATCTAACATTCCCCTTCATAGGAATTTTTCTATAATTTTCGGAATGTGCAACGCGCAAACATCGCCCCCTTTATTTTAAACCTATCCTTGCATTTAAATAATGCAATTATGGCCTTCCAAACACCCCCATGTGAGGCAAGGCCTAACTCCAAGGAGGGTTGACCAAGCCCAAACTTTAAGGTTAAACACCTAAAAATCCTACATGTATAAATATTACTTTTTTTTCTTTATTTTCCCAAAACCTAAAACCAAACCAAATCACAACCGAATCCCTATTCATCTTCATCACCTTCCTTCAACCCCCCGACCGGAATCCCATCCTCGTAGGAGCTCCGCCTGGCATGGTCGATCTCCTCTATCACCCACCAGCACCCCCACTCGCCATCTCTACCTACGCCGGAGTCGAACCGCCATTACCTTCATCTTCTTCTTCCTCGCCGGAGTCGACACAGCAGCCACGACCCGCTGCCAAGCCGTTGTGCTCCGCCGGCCTCGACCTCCCTCTCCAGCATCATCACCACCTCTTCTCCTCATCCCGATCGACCTCCACCCCGACTACTTCTCCTCCCGTCTCTTCCCCGGCCATTATCCCCGATTGCTCCCTCGACGACTTCCCCCATGATCACCTTGACCCGACCGAGTCCCCTTCTAAACGACCACCGTCCCTCACGTCGACGCTACCCTGCTGAACCCATGACTCACCTCGCCTGAGACCCCGACCACCTGTACCTCACCACCAGCACCGCCATTAATGTTATCAACTTTTCCTTCCTCCTCCATGTCACCCTCCTCGACGTCTCCCCCGAGCTGCACCTCAGCCACATCTCCCTCCCTTGAACCTGAGCCTTCTCCTCCCTGCTCGACCACCTCCTATGGCCGGACCCCCCTCTCCCCTCGACTGAAACACCACCACCGTTCACCTCTCCTTTCCTCTTTCCGACCTACTCCTCCCAGCATCTCCAGTCGTCCCCACCCCCAGCACCTTGCCGTTGACCCACCGGCCCAGCCGAGCATAGCCCGTCTCCTCCTCCTGCCTGAGCTCCTCTGGCAGCCTCACCTTAGTCATCATCACCCCCTTCAACATCGTCATCATCGTCCACATCATCTTCCATATCATCACCATCATCCACATTATCCTCGTCATAACCCTAATCATCCCAGTCATGATCCTCATCATCACCATCGTCCCAGTCACCATCTACAGCATCACCATCACCTTAACCCTAATCACCATCATTGACCTAATCACCACCCTAACCATAACGATCATCATCATTATAACCTTAACCTAATCATCTCATCGTCATCACCCTCATCATCTTGTTCATCATGGACCCGTCACCCTTGCCAGACAACCTGCAGGCTGGCACGTCTAGGAAAAGTATGTAAAATTTATTTGAAAGCAAATGCTAGTGTAGCGCTCCAAATATTGAAGCAACGGTAAGGTGCACAAAGTGATACGAATAATGTGTACATTAATCTAAAATACTATGTTCTAATTCTAAATGGCTTCAAACTAACCCTAATCTCTTTATCTAATCCAAGTAGACCTAAATTTGGTCGAGGGGGTTTACAGTGGCTACGGGTGACCGTGGTCGTGGAAGGAGTAGGCAGTCGTGGGGATGCTCCGGCGAGTCGCAGGTGACTCCGGTGGGTTGATTTTGAGGAATGAGGAGAGAAGAAGAAGAAGAAGAAGAAGAAGAAGAAGAAGAAGACGAAGGAAATTATGGCTGTGTAAATATATAGAGGGAGGAGAGAGAGTGAGGGGGGATTCCTAGGTTTTCTTTCTAGGGATTAGGGCTGGCCACATGTGAGGGGGTTTGAGTGTGTGTTAATATAGAGTGAGTGTGTGGTTGAGATGGAGTAGGGATTTGAATCAAGGGTCATGATTTAACATGAGAGAGTTGTACATAGCATGGAGGAGAATGAGGATGAGTGACCGATCATGTGAGGTTGATGGAGGGTTTTCTTCTTTGGCTTTCACCAATAGGATGGTAACACCTAGCACCCCTTTTGCATTTAAGCACCTTAACATTTTGGTATTTGCACATAAAGGAAAAATGGAGGGAATTTGGTATAGGAAGTGGTGTTTGGTGTTTTGTAGGGTGAGGGGTGTTGTTTCTTTCGTATAGGTCTCATAAATGGGTATTGGGTTAAGTTGGGGTTAGGCTGGGATTAGATTAAGTTGGTGTCCCCAATTTAATTAAATAAAGTGTTATATGTACTCTTAAATTAAATGGGAATACATGGGGTCTCAATTAGGAGTGACACAAAGGTCACGAACAGTGTAGGCTTGGTGTCAGTCTTGGGCTCTTTAATTGGTTAGGCACAATGGGTTGAGTTTATGTCCCCAAATCGATGGCAACGACATAGGTACGCGATATAGGATTAAAGAATTAACTTTATGACTGGAAAGTTATGCAATTTAATTAGAGCACGAGGGAGTATGTTTGTGAGTGATAGAAATATCCCATGTCTAGGTTGGCTTGTCACGTCAAGGGTGCAAAGATTTATTGGAAATTAAAGGCTGTTGTTGGGCTCCAATTATTGTAGCAACGGTAAGGTTCACCAAGGGTTTAAATTCAAGAACCAGTCAACGCAACCTAAATTCTAAACCTTAAACAACCTAATGCTAAACCAAAATTTCTAACCATATCTAGTCTACCAAAAATATAATTTGAGGGGGTTTACAAAAAAAGAGAAAATAAGAGTCAAAAAATATCCATAAGTCCAAAATAATATATGCATGCTATGAACCTAGAATGAGACTAATACAATACCCCAAAAATATATATAACTAATCCTCCTGAGACACTGGCACTAGGTCCTCCTGCTCTAGGGGAGAATTCTCTAATGACTCACCGTCTTGAGGCCCGTAATAGGTGGGACACTGATCCACAAGACAATCATCTGAATAATGTATCCAGTCAGGATTGAAGCGAAGTACATACCTTTGAAAGCAGTTCCAAATACATAATGGAGCATATATAACAAATAATAAAAAAGAATACTACCCTAGCTAAGTATCACTACCTTACATGACTGACACCATAATAGTTACCTAATAACTAGTTATCTAAATACCTCATACACTATATATACATATAACTAACTGTCAATAGAATATATGATTTAATGCACTAACTTAGCTAATATACAAATCACCAACTAGCATTCTAACTAAAAATGCTATTGATACTAAATACTAACATAAATATATATGAACTGATACTTATGACCTCAGGTAACCCCATATCATACTATGAACTAATTGTTATCTAACTGTTATCAAAATACTAACTTCTAACTGAGACTATTTCTAACAGAACTAACTAATTCTAACTATACACTAACTGATAACTGGTGCTACATAACTAATCCTACTACACATACTGAGAATTAACTAACTGACATATATAAACTCTAACTGTCATTTACTGATACACTATCCCCAATACACACTTTGATACACCTAGAACACATCCTCACTTATACACCTCTACCCAGTCTTGACACCAAGTTTACAGCAAGGACGTTGTTCAATTGGAGAGCCATGTATCAGTATCGCACTCCAAATAATAGACAATACCTTATTTCACTTATCTGATACCATCAACTTACCTTCTAAATAAATACTCAGGTGTGCACACAACTCTTAATGCAACACTCCAATACTTGAGCTCTATCCTAATTGATCCAAAAGCACCCTGCACACACAGTGCATTGCTATCTGTGCTGTCTTCACAACAGGTGCTGTAATCTGATGCTTCTCACTGCTCGAGCACATAAGATACAAGGCAACTATGTCAAACACATTTTCGGATGTGCATTCCATCCCTCTTCAATAATTGCTACCCTCAAGTAATCTACTGTTGAACTTAATGTCTAAAATATCAACCCATACTCGAGCATTCCTAGGTACATATTGTTACTGCTACTGTTGCATGTACCTTGTTGCCCCCGATCATCCTTAACTCCTACAACAACCACTGCATGATGTTGTCACGACCTGTACCCGGGGTAAGGGTACTAGTCGGAAACAACGCCCAGCCTACGCCGCAGAATCGGCGGTAGAACGCTGTCTAGAAAGTCTATCTAATATAATGAACCACCAAAAGATAGTGTACTCAATCACAGAACTAAGATAGAATAAACACGAATCAGATAAGAATAGAATAGTCACAATACAACTCATGAGTCTAAAATAATACATCAATGAGTCTGAAGAAAAATACAGAAATATGCTGGAGACAAATCCAGTACAAAAGAATACTACAAAACTATAAAGCTACAACTCCAGGGTCAACTGTCTCAGTTGGGATAAGTCCCTCTTGAGCCAGGGTCTCAGAATCTAAATCCACAACATCCTGGGGTCCATAATAGGTAGGGTACTCCTCAGTGTCATCTGGAAAAATATATCCAGTCAGGAAAGGAGCAGAGTACAACCCTAACAGCAGTTCTCAAATAATGATAAAAACTATGTAACAGTAAGTAGCTGTGGATAAACAAGATGCATAAATAGATACAAGAAATGTATAGACAATAAGGAAGTACTGGAAAGAAATACAATAATGAACAATATGCTGATAGAACAAGAATACTAATGACTAAGTGTGTGAGTACTAGCTTTAACATGTGATCGGCTTAGGAACTTGCACAAGAGTATAATGGCCTGGCTGATTATACGTGCGGTGTATGATCAACACTCACAAGGAACAAGACATGCACAAGGAGGGTATGATCACATATCTACACTAAAATACTCCCCACCCTGACTGGTATAATAGATCCAACCACGGTACGTTATGGCACTAGATTCCCCAAGAAGATAGCTAGTCTCCCCGAGAATCGGTGTCTGTACATGTACAAGATAACCAATGAAACAATACTTGTACCATATACACCATATACCAAGGAATAACATCTCATGACGAGATCCAGATATACCAATCCGTGTAACCATAGTGTCAAGAGAACATGTATATCTACACTAGATACAACGAACATAGAGGATATCATAAATGAGAAACTATCAGAGAATGTACTCGCCTGAAGTCCAATGAACAGTCTCACAATGTCTGACTCGGTGCCTCGAAGACCTAGATATGGAATACCACATTAATACAAGGTCCTGGAAAGAGAACAAGTCAAACTAGGCAACTTCTAGGTCAATAAGTCAATTCTAAGGTAAAAGTCAACTATGGTCAACTCTAAAGTCCACTAAAGTCAAACATGGTCAAACCCAAAGTCAACCTCACAAGACATCTATAAAATAATATAGAGATAAACTACAATAATTTAGGAATCAAATTAGATTCAAAAAGAACTCACACAAAGTATACTAATAATACAATTAATATATACCCTAAAATAATATATACAACCCAACATTTATATAAATAACATAATATATTATTACAATTATTATTCCTCACAAAACACATATATATATACATATATATATATACAATTATAATATATAATATATACATTAAATCTGTCAAAGCGTCATTGAAAAACAGTGAATAAAATAGGATTAAATCAAAACAGTTTAAATAGTGACAGTCGGGACTGTCACCGAAGGACTGTCACCGAAACCCAAATAATAAACTGCCACTGCTTTGGTTTTCGCTGACAGTTAAACTGTCGCGGAAAAGCGTCGCAGAAAAGCTGCTGTTTCCCGCTGCTGCAATTAATGACAGGTTTGTCATTAATTGCCCGAAGGCTACAGCGGCTGCTATTAGTCGGCTAATTAATGACAGTTTTTACTGTCATTAATTCACTATCACTAAAACAAGTTATATATATATAATTATATATATAAAAACAGAATATATAAAACAATATATATATATATATATATATATAAAACAGTATATATATATATATATATATATATATATATATATATATATATATATATATATAAACCATTAATACAAAAATATACATATATATATTAATATACACATAAACTTATACCTTCAAATATTTAACAAAGAACATATAATTTACATGGCTAGAAACACACCTAAAATATTTACATTAATATCCAAATAATTACATAATAATTATAAATAATATAATTACACAATTAAACATACAAATATATTTTATAAAATATTTTATGTATAAATTATATTATTTAACAAGTAGTAACATATATATTTGCATGCAAGAAAGCTACATATTATATTGTACATTATATTAGCACACCCAAAATATAGATCTATGCTACAATAATTACTATAATAAATATACAAAATAAATATTTAATATCCATATATATATACTAATTATAAATGAAGAATTGAACCACAATTAATTAGATCTATGCAAAAATACACACAATTGGAGAGTATCTCACCGTATCCCACTAGATCTAGGATACGCATGCGACACGAGTCCAACACACAACCAAATGCACCCCGAAGGACACAAATAAATCACAAATAATATTTATGAATAAATCAAAGCATCAAAAGTAGATCTATGTGTCCGTGTCAAAATACGACATGTTCAAAGCCCCGTGTCGGAGGAAAACTCCCAAATGACACGTATCACCAAATAGTTGGGATACGAACCACAAGTATCCCAATATGGACACGACACTAGCCTCAAACACAAATCTCATGTTCAATTGATCTATAGGATCAATTGACACACACAACAAAATATAAATTTGGAATTCCAACAAAATTGACACAAAAAGCACCATAACTTTCTCCATGGGTTTCCTATGAACACAAAACAAAGTCCTATGGGTACTACATACATATAGGTTGATTTTACATGATTAAATCTCAGATTTAGAAGCTATTTAAATGGGAAAATCTGAATTATACCTATTGGGAGATGGATTCCCAATGAAACCTCCAATTGAGATGAACTTGCTTCCAAATTATAGATCCTTGCTCCTCTTTGTAGATCCTTGCTTCCTTCTTCTAGATCCTTGCTTTCTCCTTCTCTAATGGTGAATTGGGAAGAATTTGGAATGAATTTGGTAGGGAATTGGATTGGGAATGGAGGGAATTTGGTAGTGGGAGAATTCTAGATCTAGATTTGGAATGAGATGAGAGGAGAGAGAAATTTCCCCCCCTCTTTAATAGGCCGGCCATAGCCCCTCCTCCAAGCAATTGTAAAATGTCCAATGTACCCCTTGGGGCCTCTCATGAAGAAATAATTAAGGAAGGAAGCTTCTAGTCTAATCATTTAATTAATTTAATCCATCTCCTTAACTATGGGCTTTCTAAATGGGCCAAGTCTAACTAATTAATTCATGTTGGTCCATGGGTCCAAACTAAACTAGTTGGGTCCACTAAAATAAGTCTAAAATAATTAAATAATAACTAACAACAATTAAATAATACAACAAATAATTATTTACCATACACAATATTTATTTAAATAGGAAATTACCAAAATACCCTTTCCTAGAAAATGTGGTAGTGACAAGTCTACCCTCCTTAAAATAATTTCATCCTCGAAATTCAAAGACGAAAACTACCCCCAGAAAATCACAGAACAGAACTAAAGAATCACAACTAACTAATGAACAGAACATAACAATGAACAGAACATAACTAGAAATAACATACCTCAAGGTACAAACAAATATGGATAACGCTCTCGCATGTCATCCTCTCTCTCCCAGGTAGACTCCCCCGGAGAGTGATGCCTCCATGCGACGCGCACCAAAGGAATAGTCTGGTTCCTCAGCACCTTCTCTCTCCGATCCAGAATTCCAACTGGCTGCTCTGGATAGCTAAGAGTAGGGCCCACCTCTATCTCTGAGTGATCCAATACATGACTAGGATCTGCCACGTATCGTCTCAACTGCGACACATGAAACACGTTGTGCACTCCCTCCAATGCAGGTGGCAAGTCTAGTCTATAAGCAACTGCACGGACCCTCTCTAGAATAGTGAAAGGTCCAATGAATCGCGGACTAAGCTTTCCGCCTCCACCGAAGCGAATCGTGCCTCGTGTCGGAGAAATCCTCAGAAACACCAAACCACCCACCTAGAACAAAACACCACCTTAAGAACTTATCTATAACAAACAACCAAGAACAAGCACACAAAATAAAATCTAAACTATACCTCAAACTCCAAGGGTCTCCGATGGCTATCGGCCCAATGCCGTTGTCTGTCCTGTGCCACTCGAAGTCTGTCTCTGATCAACTGAACCTTCTCTGCTGCATCCACAACCATCTCTGGCCCAAGCAAAACTCTCTCTCCAACATCGTCCCAAGACAAAGGAGTACGACACCTCCGACCATATAGAGCTTCAAAAGGTGACATCTCTATACTGGCCTGGTAACTGTTGTTGTAAGCAAACTCTACCAAATGGATATGGTCCTCCCAAGAACCCCCAAAATCTAGTACACAAGTGCGCAACATATCCTCGAGAGTCTGAATAGTCCTCTCTGACTGCCCATCTGTCTGGGGATGATATGCAGTACTGAACTTGAGCTGAGTGCCCAAACTCTCCTGCAAACTCCTCCAGAAATGAGAAGTGAAACGACTATCTCGATCTGAGACTATGCTGACGGGAACTCCATGTATCCTAACGATCTGCCTCACATACATCTCTGCCAGCTTCTCCGTAGACAAACCCACCTTGAAAGGCAAAAAGTGGGCCGACTTGGTCAATCTATCAACAATGACCCAAATCGCGTCTTTTCCTCCTGGAGATCGTGGTAGTCCGGACACAAAATCCATAGTAATGTGTTCCCACTTCCACTCTGGAATGGGTAATGGCTGAAGTAAACCTCCTGGCCTCTGCCTCTCGGCTTTCACCTGCTGGCACACTAAGCATCTGGATACAAACTGTGCCACTTCCCTCTTCATGCCATACCACCATACACTCTCTCGCATATCCCGATACATCTTGTTAGCACCTGGATGTATGGAATACTGAGAGCGATGCGCTTCCTGCAATACCTCCTCGCGCAACTCCCCACTAGGCACACACAATCTAACTCCATGCCTCAAGGATCCATCCTCTGCAATAGTGAAATCATCCTCCAATCCTGCTCTCACCTGAGCTCTGATACTCCTCAAAGATACATCATCATACTGTGCTGCCTTGATCCTATCCATCAAATCTGAATGTATCTGCAATCCCCACATCTGCATAGCACACCCAGGAACAATCACCTCAATGCCCAAGCTCTCCAAGTCCTCCAACAGATATCGATCCTGCGTTAAGAATATAGCTACCGGATACCTGCTCAAAGCATCGGCAACTACATTGGCCTTCCCAGGATGATATTGCAAAGAGATATCAAAATCCTTCATCAGTTCCAACCACCGACGCTGCCTCATGTTCAACTCCTTCTGCGTGAAAACGTACTTCAAGCTTTTGTGGTCTGTGAAGATCTTCACACGCTCTCCGTACAAATAATGTTTCCACAACTTCAGAGCGAAGATGACGGCTGCCAACTCCAAATCATGTGTAGGATAGTTCTTTTCATGAGGACACAATTGCCTGGATGCATAGGCAATCACTTTCCCATGCTGCTGAAGAACACAACCTAAACCCTTTCCCGATGCATCACTATAAATAGTAAAACCTCCGGACCCTGATGGCAATGTCAAAATAGGAGCAGACGTCAACCTCTTCTTCAACTCCTCAAAAGCGGCCTGGCAATCTTCCGTCCAAACAAACTCCACATCCTTCCTTGTGAGTCTGGTCATCGGCTCGGCAATCCTCGAAAAATCTTGCACAAACTTTCTGTAGTAGCCTGCCAATCCCAAGAAACTTCTGATCTCTGCTACCGAACTCGGAGTCTTCCAAGATTCCACTGCTGAAATCTTCTTCGGATCCACTAAAATACCATCACCAGTCACAACATGCCCCAAGAATTCTACCTTGTCCAAGAAAAACTCATATTTGGATAACTTCCCAGACAACTTCTCCTTCCTCAGCACATCCAACACAATCCTCAAATGCTCCTCATGCTCCTCCGGTGTCCTCGAGTATATGAGTATGTCGTCGATGAACACCACCACGAACTTGTCAAGGTACTGGTGGAACACCTTGTTCATTAATTTCATAAATACCGCCGGTGCATTAGTCAAACCAAACGGCATCACCATAAACTAGAACTGACTATACCGAGTTCTAAAAGCAGTCTTCGGTATGTCCTCCGGCTTCACCTTCACCTGATGGTAGCCTGATCTCAAATCTATCTTAGAAAACACCTTCGCACCACTCAACTGATCAAACAGATCATCAATCCGTGGCAAAGGATACTTATTCTTGATATTGAGATTATTCAAAGCCCTGTAATCAATGCACATACGCACCGATCCATCCTTCTTCGGTACAAACAATACCGGGGCTCCCCATGGTGAAGAACTCGATCTGATAAACCCCTTATCCTGCAATTCGTCCACCTGCTTCTTCAACTCGACCAGCTCGCTGTTGTTTACTCTATAGACATGCTGCGAAATCGGTTCTGCACCTGGCACCAAGTCTATAGAAAATTCAACATCTCGATCTGACGGCAATCCTGGCAATTCTTCAGGAAACATATCCAAAAATTCTGCTATCAACGGATGTGGCAACTCCTTGTCTTCCACCATAGCTCCACAAATAATGCCTTCTTCCTGCTCCGCAGCTCCTCTAGCAAACTCGAACTCTGGCTCTCCTGGCGGACCAAACAAAACTCTACCTCCTCTACAATCTATGCTAGCACGGTGCCTACTCAACCAATCCATCCCGAGTACAATGTCGTAGCTCGGAAGTGGCATTACAAGTAGACACGCACTCAACTCCCGGCCTCCCAGAGTAACTCTCCGATCTTTGCAAATATCATTAACCAGGATAATGCCTCCCCCGGTCATGATCTTGCAAGTCCTAAGCAAAGACTCAGCTACCAAACTATGCTTTAGAGCAAAAGAAACAGATATAAAACTATGGGAAGCACCACTATCAAACAAAGCTAAAGCTGGAATGGAATCAAGAAGAATAGAACCTGCGATGATATCTCCGGTGGGTTTCTCCTCTTCGACTGTCATAGCAAACGCTCGTCCCTGCCGAGCACCTCCCTGCTGCTGATGCTGGACAAAATGCTGCTGTTGTGTCGGAAGCGGTCCCCTCGGTTGTGCTGCAGGTGGTCTCATCTGTGCCCTCGGAGCTGGAGCTTCTCCCTGAACTGCACGACGAGGACACTCCCTCAATTGATGCCCTTCAGTACCACAATACAAACAAACTCTCAGCCTCTTTCTGCAAACTTCCCAGATGTGGCCGGGCTTCTTACAGAAGTTGCATAGAGCTTGCTGTAACTGCCTCTACTGCTGAGGTGCCTGGTGAAAAGGTGCTCTAGCTGGAGTCTGGTTCTGCTGTGGCTGCTGGAAAGGTCTGGACTGGAAATAAGGACGTTTGGCAGATACTGCACTATCGTTGGCCCCCAAAAAAGAATCACGGTCTCTCTTGGTCTTCAAACCCAGATCCCGCTCAACCATGCGTGCCTCCGCAAGTATCTCCGAGTATGTCTCATAAAAAGACGGAATGAGAATCTTCACCTCCCAGTTTAGACCCTCTCGGAAACGAATAGCTCGAACCTCCGGCTCCCTCACCAGATACTCTGCAAATCGGCTCAGCCTACCGAACTCTGCAGCGTATTCCTCCACAGATATGCTTTCCTGAATGAGACTCTCAAATTGTCTCCCCAAGTCAAGCCTGTCTATCCGGGCGAAAAACTTCTTCTTGAAAAGGTCCCTGAATACCTCCCAAGATTGTCCTGCGTCAACTAGAACCGGCTCATTCCTGAACCAGGTACGAGCGACGTCGAACAGTTGAAGTCCTACCGCCTCAACCTTCAGATCTTCAGAAAGACGGGACACCCTCATAAGACGCTCAATGTCCTCGAGCCAATCATCAGCATAGACGATGCCCTCCGTCCCTTTGAAAACCCTAGGCTCCAGTTTCTTGAAGTCCTGAATGTTGCCTGGCCGAAGCTGAGCAACCTGAGGAACAACCTGCTGCTGGACCGGAACTCCTCTCTCAACTACAGCACGAGCAAGCTGATAAGCACTCTCGATGCCCTGCCGTAGAACGTCGGTCTGCCTCTGATGTGCCTCCGACTGAGCCCTCTGTGCCTCGAGCATCTCACGAAATAGAGTAAACATCTGTGACGCCTCTGCTGGCACAGGAGGTAGAGGTGGAAGCCCCTCAGATACAGCTGGCACAGTCCTCTGAGTGGGTGGTGGACCTCCGAAAGTAGCTGACACTCCAATCATCGGAGAAGTGACTGGTGCAGGCCCTCGGGATGTCGCAGACCTCTCAGAAACTGCTCTCCCTTGCTGTGATCTAGTCTTAGGCGGCATCCTGAGACAAAGCGAAAGAAAGAATCAATATGGCACAAGATATAAGATATTCAAGGAAAGGACAGTTTAAGAGATCAAGTATCTACGTCAAAGGAGAATAGTTGAATCAAAAGAATTTTCCTAGATGTGATTGAGTATCTCAGCCTATATCCTATATCCTATCGCAGGCTCGTAGTAGTACAACTAAATTGTCGCACTACCACGACATCACATACTTTGTGAAGCTAGATCTGCATGGGCCACCACCAAAAACGTGTCACGACCCGCACCCGGGGTAAGGGTACTAGTCGGAAACAACGCCCAGCCTACGCCACAGAATCGGCGGTAGAACGCTGTTTAGAAAGTCTATCTAATATAATGAACCACCAAAAGATAGTGTACTCAATCACAGAACTAAGATAGAATGAACACGAATCAGATAAGAATAGAATAGTCACAATACAACTCATGAGTCTAAAATAATACATCAATGAGTCTGAAAAAAAATACAGAAATATGCTGGAGACAAATCCAGTACAAAAGAATACTACAAAACTATAAAGCTACAACTCCAGGGTCAACTGTCTCAGTTGGGATAAGTCCCTCTTGAGCCAGGGTCTCAGAATCTAAACCCACAACATCCTGGGGTCCATAATAGGTAGGGTACTCCTCAGTGTCATCTGGAAAAATATATCCAGTCAGGAAAGGAGCAGAGTACAACCCTAACAGTAGTTCTCAAGTAATGATAAAAACTATGTAACAGTAAGTAGCTGTGGATAAACAAGATGCATAAATAGATACAAGAAATGTATAGACAATAAGGAAGTACTGGAAAGAAATACAATAATAAACAATATGCTGATAGAACAAGAATACTAATGACTAAGTGTGTGAGTACTAGCTTTAACATGTGATCGGCTTAGGAACTTGCACAAGAGTATAATGGCCTGGCTGATTATACATGCGGTGTATGATCAACACTCACAAGGAACAAGACATGCACAAGGAGGGTATGATCACATATCTACACTAAAATACTCCCCACCCCGACTGGTATAATAGATCCAACCACGGTACGTTATGGCACTAGATTCCCCAAGAAGATAGCTAGTCTCCCCGAGAATCGATGTCTGTACATGTACAAGATAACCAATGAAACAATACTTGCACCATATACACCATATACCAAGGAATAACATCTTATGACGAGATCCGGATATACCAATCCGTGTAACCATAGTGTCAAGAGAACATGTATATCTACACTAGATACAACGAACATAGAGGATATCATAAATGAGAAACTATCAGAGAATGTACTCGCCTGAAGTCCAATGAACAGTCTCACAATGTCTGACTCGGTGCCTCGAAGACCTAGATATGGAATACCATATTAATACAAGGTCCCGGAAAGAGAACAAGTCAAACTAGGCAACTTCTAGGTCAATAAGTCAATTCTAAGGTAAAAGTCAGCTATGGTCAACTCTAAAGTCCACTAAAGTCAAACATGGTCAAACCCAAAGTCAACCTCACAAGACATCTATAAAATAATATAGAGATAAACTACAATAATTTAGGAATCAAATTAGATTCAAAAAGAACTCACACAAAGTATACTAATAATACAATTAATATATACCCTAAAATAATATATATAACCCAACATTTATATAAATAACATAATATATTATTACAATTATTATTCCTCACAAAACACATATATATATACATATATATATACAATTATAATATATAATATATACATTAAATCTGTCAAAGCGTCATTGAAAAACAGTGAATAAAATAGGATTAAATCAAAACAGTTTAAATAGTGACAGTCGGGACTGTCACCGAAGGACTGTCACCGAAACCCAAATAATAAACTGCCACTGCTTTGGTTTTCGCTGACAGTTAAACTGTCGCAGAAAAGCGTCGCAGAAAAGCTGCTGTTTCCCGCTGCTGCAATTAATGACAGGTTTGTCATTAATTGCCCGAAGGCTACAGCGGCTGCTATTAGTCGGCTAATTAATGACAGTTTTTACTGTCATTAATTCACTGTCACTAAAACAAGTTATATATATATAATTATATATATAAAAACAGAATATATAAAACAATATATATATATATATATAAACAGAATATATAAAACAGTATATATATATATATATATATAAACCATTAATACAAAAATGTACATATATATATTAATATACACATAAACTTATACCTTCAAATATTTAACAAAGAACATATAATTTACATGGCTAGAAACACACCTAAAATATTTACATTAATATCCAAATAATTACATAATAATTATAAATAATATAATTACACAATTAAACATACAAATATATTTTATAAAACATTTTATGTGTAAATTATATTATTTAACAAGTAGTAACATATATATTTGCATGCAAGAAAGTTACATATTATATTGTACATTATATTAGCACACCCAAAATATAGATCTATGCTACAATAATTACTATAATAAATATACAAAATAAATATTTAATATCTATATATATATACTAATTATAAATGAAGAATTGAACCACAATTAATTAGATCTATGAAAAAATACACACAATTGGAGAGTATCTCACCGTATCCCACTAGATCTAGGATACGCATGCGACACGAGTCCAACACACAACCAAATGCACCCCGAAGGACACAAACAAATCACAAATAATATTTATGAATAAATCAAAGCGTCAAAAGTAGATCTATGTGTCCGTGTCAAAATACGACATGTTCAAAGCCCCGTGTCGGAGGAAAACCCCCAAATGACACGTATCACCAAATAGTTGGGATACGAACCACAAGTATCCCAATATGGACACGACACTAGCCTCAAACACAAATCTCATGTTCAATTGATCTATAGGATCAATTGACACACACAACAAAATATAAATTCGGAATTCCAACAAAATTGACACAAAAAGTACCATAACTTTCTCCATGGGTCTCCTATGAACACAAAACAAAGTCCTATGGGTACTACATACATATAGATTGATTTTACATGATTAAATCTCAGATTTAGAAGCTATTTAAATGGGAAAATCTGAATTATACCTATTGGGAGATGGATTCCCAATGAAACCTCCAATTGAGATGAACTTGCTTCCAAATTGTAGATCCTTGCTCCTCTTTGTAGATCCTTGCTTCCTTCTTCTAGATCCTTGCTTCCTCCTTCTCTAATGGTGAATTGGGAAGAATTTGGAATGAATTTGGTAGGGAATTGGATTGGGAATGGAGGGAATTTGGTAGTGGGAGAATTCTAGATCTAGATTTGGAATGAGATGAGAGGAGAGAGAAATTTCCCCCCCTCTTTAATAGGCCGGCCATAGCCCCTCCCCCAAGCAATTGTAAAATGTCCAATGTACCCCTTGGGGCCTCTCATGAAGAAATAATTAAGGAAGGAAGCTTCTAGTCTAATCATTTAATTAATTTAATCCATCTCCTTAACTATGGGCTTTCTAAATGGGCCAAGTCTAACTAATTAATTCATGTTGGTCCATGGGTCCAAACTAAACTAGTTGGGTCCACTAAAATAAGTCTAAAATAATTAAATAATAACTAACAACAATTAAATAATACAACAAATAATTATTTACCATGCACAATATTTATTTAAATAGGAAATTACCAAAATACCCTTTCCTAGAAAATGTGGTAGTGACAGATGTGTACCCTGGATGCACCGATTATTTCATCCCTGCTGATTTTTATCTTAATTTCCTAAAATACACAAGCCTCTATTAATACACATTGATGCTAATGCATCCACCAACATGTACATACACAATGTGCGCTGATACACAAGTATCAGTACCCCCATTGCCTTATATCTTGTATACTTCACCACAGCATACTTGATACACAGGTACCACCAATATACACCGACAGTGAGTGCAACTCTTTCCCCCTAACATATGTTCTACTAGAGCACGCACTGAACAAATCCACACACACACACACTTAACACACATACAGACATCACACTGATCTCACAGTACCTCACTGCCTAACACAATGCAAAGTCTCAAGCACAATGCTAACTTACTCTCACAATCCCTCGAATACCCAGGGTGTATTACACACACACAGTCATTACTTATGCACATGCATCTAATACACATATATATCTATCAACACACATCCACACTCTTAATTATCTATTTATACATACAAAGCTATGTATAACCATATACACATAGATATACACGATCAATACATACATACATACATATATATATATATATATATATATATATATATATATATATATATAAGTGTCAATAATCAAGCACTTGGTGTGTGTAATTATGATACTCAATAATACGTGTTCAATCAAGTGTCACTATTCACCAATTCTACATAATAGACCCTCCAAAATATCAAATAAAACTAAAAAATAACTATTACGACTTGTTACAAAATGAATTGAAGGGAAATTCACAAAACACACAAAATAGAGCTTTGTATCACACGATATCGCACCGTAACGTGATACGACTTACTCGTGTCCAATTATGGACACGTATCTAGTCCTACAACCCCGATCTAAGTATATTTAGACTAAAATGGTCCTATGACACACAATTGATGTGTCAATCTCATAATCCCCCTAAAATATATACAATTCAACACATAGAATTCATAATACATAACCAATTGATCTAGAAATTGTTCCTATAGGTATTCCTATGCCATGGGGTGATTCCTAAGGGTCAAATGCATGATTTAGAAGCCACAATAAAGAGAAATTTAGAAATTACCAATTGGGAGATAGATTTCCAATAAAAACTCAAGTTGACACGATCCGGAAATGATCTCTCCACCAATGATCCTTCTTCTTGTGCTCCTTGCTTCTACAAGCTCCAAAGCTCTTTTAATGGTGAAAGTGAGAGGGAATAAAAGTGAATTAAGAGGGAAAATTAATGGAGAAAAAAGTAGAAAATTGGGGATCTAGAATTTGGATCTAAAAAATAAGAGCAAATAAAGAGAGGAGAGAGAAAGAGAGAGAGAGAGATAGAGAGAGAGAGAGAGAGAGAGAGAGAGAGAGATAACCTTATAGTGTCCTATTCCTCTATCCTCCTTCCCAAGCAATGTATAATGTATAGGATGCCCCTACTTGTTAGTTATGGATAGGATTAGGTAAGGGCTAATTTGGAAAGTCTCTAATTAAATCCAATTAGCCTAATTCTCCTTAATTAATTAGTGGGATGGACTATTGAACTTGGTTCCATGTTGGGTTCACTAGTTGTCATGATAATTCTAGTTGGGCCTACAAGAATCAAGTCTAATTAATAGGCTAGGACTCTGACTAAAAATATATGTTACAAGGCTTTAAAAAAAATACAATATTCTAATAAATAGTAACTAACACAACCATTAAATAATATTTAGAACTCTGATATTAATATTATTTTCCCAAAATTAAATCATTAGACCAAATTACCAAACTACCCCTAGTTGGAAAAGTGAGGGTGACACTTCAGTCATTTCTCTCTGACACACATTACTTCGACACTTGTTCAAATAGTAGACTTTTATGCCGGAGCATGCGACTTAGAGGAGCATATGGCCTGGGATCGTATGCGGCTTGAGGTAGCATGCGGCCCACAGTCCATGCATCAAGTTGATCATGCTCCTGATCTGTGTATACGGCCTGTCCCACGCGGCAATCCATGCGTGCACTTCTCATGCACGTATGTTATCCTGTGAGACCCTAGTAATCTATGTACACATTCTATGATTTCTTGGGTTCAACTATTTTATTTAGAATATTTTTTATCGTAACCTATGTGGTTGAATGTGGCTTCTTGCTTGTGTTATTCTAAAGAAGAGTGAACTTAGAACTGGATATGTGCTAGAACTGACTATGTGCATAGTATGATTATATGCTGTAGTAGACCATGTTGTAACCCAGAGTAAACTTAGATTAGTAGATTAACTTATTATTTGGTTCGTTGGATAGAGAGAGGGACGTAGTTCTGCTCCGGAGACGATCAGCAATCCCGGTCCTTGTTTGGTTTAAGGATTGTAGATCTGCTCCATAGTGGTTCACACTCCTCCCCCTACTAACATTCGTCGATAAAATTATAAATTTGAGGATTTCACATAAATTTAGGCTTCCAATTGATTGATAGTCTGTGTACATAATTTGTGGATATTATATTTTTGACCAAGTGTCCCAATGTGATAAGGCTCATACGACCAACTGTAAGTTTGGTGATTTAACTTGATTTCTTGTATCTGTACTGATACATTTACTACGTGCTATGTGTACATGTATTATAATATGCACTGAGGTATGATATAACTTTCTACGTGCTATGAGATTATATTTTTTGGGTTGTGCATCAAGAATGCCTCATATACTATGCGACATGTGATATTATCATATTATTTCTCTGGTACGGGCATGGTATGTGGGTCAACTACCAAAACGTGGCTAGGACTTGATTGCTTATTGCATCACGCTCGGATGAATCCAGTTTGAGCTATCAAGTAACAAAGTGGATTTGTATCTAGCGTGGACTGTACCATGGTACAATATATAGGAGGATTGATCATGTGACCACGCTATATGATTCCAGATAACCATAGGGTTAACTAGACAACTAAAATTTGTAGAGCATTAGGAGGGACACAATTCTGAGATCGTGCTTAACTAGCAACCCTTAGTCATATGAGGAGTGAAGGTTGGCCCCCATGGATATTTTTTATATCCACATTAGTGGATGGCAATATATGATTATTATATTATACTATATGTTCTATGCGATCTTAGCACGGTGGCCTTCCAAGGGGCCGGTACATACTACTATGTGCTACACGGTGATTCATGGCTCGGTAGTCCCTTCTAGAACATAGCTCTACCCGAGGATTCCAATATTGCATTATTCGGCTGAGATAACTCAGACTCCATATAAAAAGCCATAGGATTGATTTGCCGATTTAAAATAGAACGTGCTGGTAGTCTAGGGACATAAAATTTTATGGTACGACGGTTCTACCCTTATCCTTGTTTGTTATAGGGTTGCGCCAATATGTCACAAAAGGTCATGTACCAAAGCTGAATATTATATCTATATCTTAGCTTGTATTGTGGCATATGTATTCTGGATTGTATTGATGTGTTTTATCTTCGTCATGTTCATAATTGGTGAGTCGTACCCTATCTCAGAGTAGTGCTATACCTTTTGTCCTTATTTTGTTGTAGAGGTGTCCTACTGCTCCGATGAAAGGTCATACGCTTGCAGTTGTGGCACGACTTTCTATTTTTTGTACTTTATTGGTTTTACTTTATTTACTTGTGCTCCTTTGTGGCACATGCTCTCGGGGCCTGACCCCGCTGGTTTTGTTTGGACAGGTTTAGTAGCAGAGCCTAAGGATCATGTCCTGTATCTGACCGATGATGCACACCAAAAGGATGTCCATTGAGGAACTTGAGTGGGTTTTTTCTCCTCCACTATGAGTATCATTTTGTATTACCTTTTGGTGTTTAGCCCACGGTGCTTGTTAGCCGGTTTATCTGGACATTAGTTTTTCTACATGATTGTATATTATTCAGACCACCACTGACTTACAGTCATATACTCTTGGCAATATACTAGTGTATCATCCTGTATAATTAGTTTCATGATCATTCTAATAGAGCGTCAGGCACGCCTAACTGCTTTATCTTACATACGCAATCTTACTATTTGTTGGTTGATGATTGGGACATAAAGATCCTTAACCCTTGGTGACTTGATTGTAGTATGCACCCCCTTATCTCTAAACATCCTTAGCATATTGCAGGTTACTTCGGTATTCCATAAGATATGGTTGGCTAAGTCACTCCTCCGCTCTCCAGTATTCTAGTTCTAGGGTATGACAATGTTTTAGTGGTGGCCTATACAGGTCTGTCTTTTCATACTTGTATGGTGTCTTGTTCAAGGAGTCTCAATCAAAACTATTTTATTTAATATCCTAAATTTGTCTTATTCGACATCGAGCTTGAACTATCAACAGTTTGCTTTATTGTTCTTTCATGTCCTGTCATTTGATGTCTTGGTATCCTTTTTCTTTCAGGGGCACCTCTTCCCCGCCTATTAGAGTAGTAGATGTGGTTAAACAACTAGCAAAGCAAGATTCTATTGAGCGCCAACAAGAGACAGTACTTTCTCAAGATCAGCTTCAAGTAGAGCCAATGGGTGGGAAACATATACCAGAGATCCTAGTACCCCCGGCAGTTCCAGTAACAGTAGTTATACTTGATACCCTGACACTGTTAGAAATTATCAAAGGTATAATGGCTACACAATAGCATCAGATAGCAGTGCAACAATACCAGCAGCTTCGACAACAAGAGCAGAACATCCTGTTAAAACAAGTACTGCAAACAGATCAAGAGGAGAGTGAAGAATAAGATTATAGGATGTCATACAGATTCTGTCGACTCAACACAAGCTATTTTGATGGCACAGAGGATGCAATAACGGCGGATGCTTGGCTTCAAGATATTAAGACAATTATGATGGCAGCCAAGATTCTAGCAGAGGAGCGGGTTGATCAAGTCCGATTACAATTACAAAATCTTGCTCATAACTGGTGGACGACGGAGGAAGTCGGCTTGAGGCATCCTATCTCTTGGGACAACTTTAGGACTGGTTCAGGGCCAAATACTTCGGAGTAGTGGCATAGTACGATTTGTAGCATAGATTTATTAATCTCAAGAAATTTGTCAGAACCGTAGATTGATACGCAGTAGAGTTCTGCAGGCTAAGTAGATTTGCTCCAACTATGGTGACGATGGAGCAAGAAAGGTCTATGAGATTCCAGCAAGGGCTTTATCTCGAGATTCTACAACTAGTTGAAGGACATGACTATCAGACATTCGATGCTATATTGATAGCAGCCAGGAGACATGAGCTTACCATCCATAGGTTAGCTTCGAGGACTAGTGGGAATAAAAGGTTCCATGCCCAGAACAAAGGTGGAGGACCAACACCCGTCATTCGTATTGGCACCACGGGGGCCAGTGGCATCCGACGAGACAATAAAAATTTGGCAACAACAGCAAAAAAATATCAACAACGCCCGAAGAATCCCATAGGATTTACCTATTGTGGCAAAAGAGGTCACACTCAGGATGTGTGTAGGATGGCAAGTAGAAGATGTTTGATGTATGGAGGCTCAGACCACATGATAGCTACTTGTCCGCAAATGCATAAGCAGGAAGGATCATACCAGCAATACCCGGCATTGCCAGCCCCAGGGACAGTTTCGTATTAGGAGCTAGCATTAGTAGTATATCCATTAGCCTAACATCCGATGATGATGCAAGCACATGTGTTTCACCAGAGACAACGTTAGTTTGGTTAGCAGAGACATCCTCATGACAAAGTTCCAGTAGCATTGAGACATGAGCAAGCTGAGTTTGGCGTGCTAGAACAGATGTTAGCAGAAGGTGGTCAAGTCGAGGGTGGGATTTGAGTTTTTCCAATTTTATCTATCTTTTGGGTTTCATATATTCGACGAATGGAGATAATTTTTGTCTTACTCATCTGCCTTCGTATCTTATAATACATGATGTATGTCATATGTCCCGACTGCGAAGGCATGTCCTAGGCTGGAGACAAATCTAGTACAAATCTAGTACAATAAACCTATCTACTGAGCTACAGGTATTGGATCATCTGTCTCAACTGGGATGAGTCCCTCCTGAGCCAAAGTCTCTGGCTCTAAGCCAACTACGTCCTGAGACCCATAGTGAGTGGGATACCACTCCTTAGTGTCATCTGAAAAAAATATATCCAGTCAAAAAGGAGCAAAGTATATCTCTAAAGGCAGTTCCAATAAATGATAAAAACTATGTATCAGTAAATAGAGAGCATCAATAGGAGAAACAGAGCATGGCAGGAGAATACTGGAAAAGAAAATATGAAAAATATATACAAGAGATACAACCAACATATATGGAATAAGAAATTCAACTATCTAAATGAGTTAGCAACTGGGACAACATATGAACCACGGCCTGGCTAGTCATACATGCGATGTATGATTAACACTATTAAAGAATATCAAGAACTCCGAGAAAATAATCACATATCTACACTAAATAATTTCTACCCCCGACTGGTATAGTGGATCCAACCATGGCACGCTATGACACGAGATTCTATGAGAAGTCGCGACTCTTCTCATGAATCAGTGTCCATACTAGCACAAGAACAACGGGGATTGCACTGTTTCCCATTTAAATCAAAAGGAAGAACTAAGAGGACTTGGTTTTGATTAACAAACTTAAGAGTACATAGTAGAGTCCTAAGAGACAATCTAAGTATAAATTTGTTTTGATTTAGGGGTGACGATGGAGGGTTAGGAGTGTAGCAACTCTCTTTACTTCGTGGATGATCTGGACGCAGAAACTTCTCTCCTTGGTTCTAGTATGAATCCGTAGATAGCCAGCTAGCCCTTTGTATGGGTGTGGTACCTTGCTATTTATAACCGCCCTGTGGATGTTCTATGGATATCGTATATGCCCGTGCTTGGTGGCCGCATGGGGTTCCTTCAGCAGAGTACGGCCGTAACGATTGCCGTATGGTGCGGGCAAGCCGCCACTTGGGTCTGGTTAGGATTTTCAGTTTTAAAGAGATCTCGGGGATGTTGTGTACATAACTCGGTCAATTAGACACTTGGTCAACACTAACTGCGTATGAAATCGTCTTCGATTGTAAAAAAAATCTTGTGAGTCGAGAGCCTCATACTGTTGTAGTCGCATAGAATCTCTTGTTTGGCCTTGGTCAGAATAACCCTCTAGCCATGTGGATGAGGCTGCATGGGTCTTGAAGCTGCATACGTACTCTTGTTTGGCCTTGGTCAGGTGGACGCTCTGGCCGCATAATGTCGAGGCCACATGGGTCTTGAAGCCGCATACGTAGGACACGTGGCATGGTCCGTCTGTCAAGACAATTAATGCACTGATGTGACTTATTATCTTTTTATGATTCATCATCTGCACATATTTTGAAGCATATCAGGATGATGAGTGAGGTGTCAGAGCTTTTGACAGACATCAAAATATGGGTCAGGGGGTCTTATGCGACCGCCCTACTCTGTGGTCATTTAGACCGCATAAGGGAACTACATGGAGTTGAAGTTGCATGGGGCAGTGACGCAGGAAACGCATAGAGTTTGGAACGCATTGATCCAGAGACGCATGGAACACATAGAGTCTGGGACATATTGGGCTAGTGATGCATAGAACACGGGGTATGGGACATATTGGGCCAGAGACGCATGGATCTTTTGTCATTTTCTGCATTCGTGGCATTGGAACAGTTGTATTCTGCCAGAAGTAATTATGACAAAGCTGTCAGCACAGATTCTAATCAGCGGTGTAAGATTCAAGGCGGTTAAAATGACTGTCTATTTTGTCAGAGTCATAAATGCTCTGATATGACTGTAGGGACGATGCGTCACAGGAAGGTATAAGTCTCAGGATGTCATGCATTCGAGAATAGTATGGTTCTCAAGATGTCATGCATCCAAGGTTGTTACGTGTCCACAACTGTTATGCGTCTACTGTGGTTATGCGTATCTGACTGGAGCTCATAGAGGGATTTTTATGCTTTTACATGACCCTCTTCAAAGTTTTTAGACTTGGCTAATTCTGGAATACTTTGAATAAGAAGTATGAATCCAACACGAATTAACTATCTATTTTTGTCATGTTGATGCATGTAGAGGTTGTCGCATGGAGGGCTCTACCATGATGTCAAATCTGTATTAAATAGCGAGATTTGATTATATCTTTGAGTCGGTCCATTGGAATACCGGACCATCTGGTAACACGGGACTCGAGGCATCGATTTTTGAGGTATCAGGTTCATCTTATTAACCGCTCGGTTCATGGTCTCGATCCCTTCACATGGTTTCAGAGCCTATAAATAGGCAGTTATGGGGAGAGAGAGAACTTTTATCTCTTCGCTTCGTTTTCTCTTTTTTCTGTGAAGGATGTTGAAGGCTGCGACTCTCTTTGTCGAAGAGTTTATCAGGGGAGGTCTCGCTCGCTGGTATTTGATAATAAACGAAAGAAATAGAAATAAGGTTTATACGAAACCCGCTCTTTGGTTTACAAACAAGATTGTACAATTAATCCTATACGAGGATGTCAAGTACAATTTTTAATCTGGGTAAATATTGCTATAGGAGTCTGATCTGCAGTCGATCACTTTGTCCCTTGGACCACACGATGATGAAGAAGTGCCGTAGAAGACAGAAGGCAGCTTCGGAGGTTGCGAAAGAGAGTGGATGCTCGATGCCAAAGTCGTCGATCACTACTCTTTGCCTGAGCTCTGGATTCTTCTCTCTCTGACCCTGTTTTTCTCCCCTTGGAATATTTGACCTTGGTTCTGATCTTCAGTTTTTTGACCTTTCTTCGACCCTGGACCTCTGTTGATAGAGGTCTCTATTTATAGGGTTTTGGAGACAGTGACCACTCAGTCGGCGTAGAAGCTGGGTAGTGGAAAGTATAGCACCTTTTACGCCATGGTTACAATAACTGTTACCAATGTATAAATGATCTTTTGAATGAGCGTGTGACGCATGTCCCATTAAGAGATAACGCGTATAACTGCTGCGAAGATCACGGCATAAAAGCCACGTAGGTAGTTATCCCTCGCGTAGAAAAGGTTGGCATAGAAGCCAATAACTGTCACCCTGGCGTAGAAGCCAAAGAGTTATCAAACTGACATAGAGGCCGAGCAGGCGTAGAAGCCGAGTAGGCATAGAAGCCGAGTGGGCGTAGAAGATAGCTGATCTTCCTCCCCTGACTAAGGCCTTAAGCGAATTCTGGACCGAATAGCCTTAATACGCATCAATGCAAATATGGCCTGAGCTGGCATATTCCAAGGAGATAGCGTACAGCGTGCTCCCATAGCTGAGAATAGCCCGATGGCGTAATGTGCCAAAATGATGATGCGGACGTTTTAGCTGAAATTACCGCTTTTGGGGATATAATCAAATCTCTTGCATTAAATGCAGAGATCTGCCATCATCCCGTGCATTAAATACAGAGGCGTGTCTTGAAGATCTGCCACCATTCTGCGCATTAAATGCAGAGACGTGCCTCGAGCTCTGTACAAAGAGCAGCTTTTAGCGTGGCAGTTTGTTTGTCTTCTGCAGAGCGTAAGAAGCTCACGTCTGCCTGTGTAAAACTAGGCAGCGTATTCCAGAGGTGTATCTCAAAGATCTGCCATTATTCTGCGCATTAAATGCAGAGACGAGTCTCGAAGATCTGTCACCATTCTGCGCATTAAATGCAGAGACGTGCCTCGAAAATTTGTCACCATTCTGCGCATTAAATGAAGAGACGTGCCTCGAAGATCTATCACCATTCTGCGCATTAAATACAGAGACTTGCCTCGAGCCCTGTACGAAGAGCAGCTTTTGACGTGGCAGTCTGTTCGTCTTCTGCGGACCGTAAGAAGCTCACGTCTGCCTGTGTAAAACTAGGCAGCGTATTCCCTTGTATGCGTAAAAGCAGTTTACGCCAAGGAAATGGCACTAAACGACAGTCTGGGTCGCTGTGTCGTACCATCATTATAACTGTCGTCTGGGTAATCGTGCAGTACTCTTTGTCAGGTGTCAGACGTCAGTTTCACTGCATGATTTGACAGGTTTATTTTGGGGAATACAAAGCGTTTCTCGTACACTTCAATGCTGCATTAAAGCGGATGAGTTTTATGCCATAAAGGCGATATGGCCTCCTTTTTACGCTGAAGCAGCCTGGATATACTGCATTATGCGGATAGTCCTTGAGCTTATATTTTATGCTGTACTTAGCGAAAAGCTCTGTTGCACGCCGATGGCTCTGAAGTCATCTTTTTACGCTGCCCAGCATCAACATGCTGCGTATAGCTATCCAGCGTATTTTTCATTTTTCTACAAGACCCCCTTCAAAGCTTTCAAATTCCTCATAATTTGAAACGCTTTGAATGAAGTATGAAACGGTCAAGTCTGACACGTTCTTCATGGCTGACTTCTTGGCAGATTATAGGGGATTTGTTGGGATTCGATGTGATCTCTTTTGCCTATATAAAGGCTGAGGAGTTAAGCCGTTCTTTCCACATTTCCTTCACCATATAGAGATGATGGCCGGAGTTCATCGGGTTGACTTGAGGAAGAAGAAGACCATGTTCTTCCAGCATGTAAGGAGCCAAAAAAGAAGGCATCTCCGAGCAAATGTCCTCTGCAACGATGGATCATGGAAGGATATCATAGCTTCCTTTGCTCGGAATAATCAGCAACTTTGTATGGCAGTTCGTTCGGGAGAGAGGAAGGGTCTCATTCGACCACACAGCTTGCAAGCTGTATCTTCTCCTGTCGTTCATGGACGAGAGCAGACAAACTAGCTTTGTCCTCGAGTATTGAGTTGGGTGTGTCACGCCCCAGTCCCAAAATACGTAGGACTAGGAACACGTAAGCATGCCAGTCGCAAGGATATGTCAACTCCAATATATGGAAACCAAAATCTACACGTACGCTGTAATATAAAAATTAATCCACAAGTGGTATAAACATATGTCACAAGTCACAGGATATAATCTAAATCTCATCCACAGAAAATCAATATAAATGAATAACCAGCATCTATATAACTAGATCTCTACATAAGTATCTAAGGATGATAGTTGGATGGAAACAAATCCACTACCAACTCGAATATAAGAGCAAATACAAAATAAGTACACCACAACAACACCATAAAAGAATACCAGCTAGCAATCACGGCTCGAAGAGAGGACATCCACGAAACATATATAACCATCCAAATCTGTGCTCCTGCAAAATGCTCAAGAACAAATATACCTGGCAGAGGACCAGGTCCTCAGAGGGACGTAACAAGATACAGAAAAGCGAGCCAACTTGAATACAGTAAACATGCATATAATTTGAAAATAAATAAGTACGCTGTACAAGACAATCTATATGAATACAAATGAGGACAACTTTTCAACTATGGGCAGGGGTAGGCTACTCGATCTAATCCTCATAACTCATGCGCTCGTCAGTGGACATCATCAGCCGACATACCTCTGGGATAGCGACCCTCGGACTCCATCAATCGACATACCTCTGGGGTAGCGACCATCGGACACGACCACCATAGTGCGTGCTAGTGACTATGGTGTTACCAGAGTGGTTAAAAGCCCATACGCCTAATGATTGTCCTCTATGATACTAAGTGCCATGTGTGTGTCAACATATCTAATACATAGTAATGACTGAAAGAAAACTACACATGCAAGAATAAATAGAAATACAATAAATGTACAGAAATATACTAAGCATGCAAAATACTGTAAGTAATTTGGCAAGGTATCTTGCCTGGGGTCCTGCTGCTGGTATGAATCAGAGTCCAAGTCACAGTCCAAATAGCCTATGTATTACAAATTTATCACGTCAAAAGATAATTTATTTTAATTTATTTAATTCTAGAATAATTACTCTAAAATCCTATTTTAATCTTATTATTCTGATTTTTATGTTAATTCCTAAATTTTGTCCAAAGAAACTAAATTTTATCAACTCGAGACTCATGGCACGCAAATCGAGGCGATCTGTTGACCGAAAAGTCAACTGACACAAACTCAACTTTCATGCATGATTTCCTGTAGATTTCAGCATTAAAAAATATTCTAGAATTTATGACTCATCCGAATTCAAATTCGTTTGGGAATTATGGCACATACAAATTTTGTATTGTGCACCGATGGTTAAATTCTAACCTAGAAGTTCTATAGAATTAACAGTATATAAATACTTCAAATTAAATTCTGAAAAAAACATATGTCAATGATCTCGACATTAGCTTTCCGAAACTTTAAACGGTTCATGATTCTGATTCCTGATTCTCTCGGAATCGTGAAAATATTAAAACATATCTATTTTCGGACATGCTGTGCTCTACGAATTTTTCAGAATTTAATACTCATAATTTCGTAAAATAAATTATATAATCAGAAAGCTAACCTCAATATATTTCTAACACAAGAAACTATGTCTCGTTTGGAGTTCGGAGCTATACGCAATGGCTTATGGAAGATGAAGGAACCCTAGATGACAATTCTCCAAAATCTCTCTCTCTCTCTAAAATAATGGGATAATTAGGGTTATAATAATATATATATATATATATATATATATAGGGATGTACCTGCGGCTGAATGGATATTTATAGGCTGACACATGTCAGAATTTGATTGGATGATTTTTGTTATATTATTTGTTTTTGATTTGCCTTTATCAAAACATTATTTAAGTTATTTTAAATCTAAATAACTCCAAATAAATATTAAAAATAATCATAAAAATTTGGAAAAATTACATAAAATATATTTTGAACCTATAAACCCTAGAAAAATATTTGGGACATTTTATATTCATAAGTTTACTACTATAATTAGGAGAATCTCTAAATATTAGTTTTATCCATTTAACTAAAAATAAATACTAACATTATTCCAAAAATTCTGAAATAATTTCAAAAAATATATAATAATATTATAAACACTAGAAAATAATGTGGGTCCATTCTATATTCCTGGGCTTGCACAATAAATTCTACAAGTCTTAAAAATTAGTTATTAGTCTAAATAACTCCCAATAAATACTAAAAGTATTCAGAAAATTCCCAGAAAATTCTAAAAAATATATTTGACTATTTAGAACCTAAAATAAAATTTTGGAATAATTTTAATTAAGTTCAAACATAAAATAAATTCTTCAAAGTTCTAGAAAATTAGTGTTACTAGTTTTTAATTAACTAAAATTTATGGAAAAATCTCAATAATCTAAAATAGCCTAAAAATAATTCTAAATAAATATTTATATAAGTAAATATACTAAAAAAAATTATTTTCTAATTAAATAAGAAAATACTCTAAATAAATTCAACATCTATAATAAATATAATAATATAAAATATACACAAAATACCTATTTTGGGTGAGGGAGTTTACAATCTACCCAACTTAAAACAATTTCGTCCTCGAAATTAAAATAAGGCATAATTTGTTAAATCCTTCACATTCGTACATAAGGTACGTCAATCACAATCTCTTCCAAAAATTTAAATAACAAAATCTATTCAAATCTATCACGATCACTTCAAAATTAAGATAACCACTGTTTAAATCAAAATTCAACCTGTCGTAATCTCTTCTCGATTTTTTTTTAAATAATCAACATTCAAATCTAACTCAAGTCTATATGACATCCCACATCAAAATTTATATCACCATTTCCAACTATCATAATCTCCTCTAGACTTTGAACAATAAACAATTCTAATCAAATCTTATTTCTATTCTCAAATTAAGAATTTTGTACTCTTCAAATATTTAAACTCAATTTACATCCTCAATATTTTAAATAGGTGACCCAACAATCAAAATTGAACTTTTAATTCAAATCATCAAATTATAAAATTTAAATCTAATTCACCAATTGTTCAAGTCTAAAATTCTATATTTATCCTCAAAATTTAAATCGATGATTCATCCTTCAATATTCAAAATTTAAATCATGTGCTCAAAGTATAAATATTGGGTCCTCAATATCAAGATTTTAAAATTCGTTAAATCCTTATTATCCTAATCCTTCTTTTAAAATTTCTCAAAATTAAAATGACTTGAATCTCCCAATCTAATCTTACTTGATCACAATCTAAAAGAAATTTCTCTCAAGTTGGCAATGCACTGCTACCCAACTTAGAATTTACCCATCTATCACAGAAGGCTATATACTTTAAGAAAAATATTCCTTAATTTATTTACTCATGTCATTCAATCCTCAAAACTTCAACGCCGATTATATCATATATGATATGTCCTTAATTACAAAAGAATAATCTTCAAGTATGTGATCGGCCTACGGGGTATATCTAGTACTCTCTGTGTATCAAACTTATACCAAGCACGAGATTTCGTCTTTCTGAAATAAGGGAAGACGGAGATCAATAATAAAGAGTTCAAGGACGAGGTAATAGAATAGAAGTATCGGGATCAAGGTGTTTAAAGAATTCAAATGGGAATTGTTAAAGTAGTTGTGGATTAAAATCCTATTTTGGTAATTCCTATTCACATGCCCGTATTAGTACAGTTATGTAGCCGATACGATACGCTCAGACATGACTAGGGCAAGTATATTCGTCTACCAATCAGTACATATCTTAATCCATGTAAAGTAGTATTACGAAGGGCGAATCAAGTGCACTAAGGTTAGCTAGACCTTAATATACTGATTCTGAAATATATTAGTAGGCGTCCCCAATAATACATATCTCATGATCAAGCTCGATAAAAGAGTAAGCTTGCAAAACTAGGCTATAATAGCAGCATAAGTCAAGGTAGTGCAGCAAATATAAGTACGCTAGATGATGATGAAAGGAGGTACAAATTAATTCAAGTTCACAAAACAAAACAACTAAGCAACAATAATAAAAGACTCTACAATCCCTATAGTTATCATATAACCTCCTTGTCTATGTCGCTAGTCGACCAAATATGGGCAAGGACCTCTAACTTCTATTGTCTGAATAACCAATGTCGTCTTATGCTAGTATATAATTAATGTTGTTCAATCACACTTCAATAATAGGTCAAAAGACTATGTGATACTAGGTTGTGAGGTATACTACCCAACTTAAAATAATAAACTAATACTGTGACAGTCTTAAGGGTACCGTAGAAGCTCCTGTTAAGGTCTTCGAGAAGGAATCTTGGTACTTTTTAGGGTATCCTCTTATATTACATAGGTCATGGTCGTCTTAACTCTTAATCATAGTGCAAGTGTCAATAGTAAGAATGGGACAGTTACTGGCCTCAAGGGAAAGGGAATATAACTCGTATTGAAGTGTGGTATGTAACACCCTGTTCCGCTCAAGCGGACTGCCGTCTCAAACGGCAATAGTGCAACTGTTCCGACCTGCTTTGCCTCAAACAAGAAGCAAAAGATATCCAGACTTGTCTCTACAGGAATCCCGGCTTGGACATTCAGAGGCTCGCTTGACGTATCGCTCTACCGAGGCGAATCATCGCTAAGGTGGGTGGCTACGGTGAACTTGTCTTTGCTTAGCCAGCACACATAAAATCTGGAATATTCATGCTAGTCGCTAGGTGATTCACCCCCTGCATGCTAATAAGAATCCAACGCACCTAGCTAAGTGAATAATCCCAACTTGTATTGCTTGCTAGAACATGGAAATAAAATATGCATATATTTAGACCCTCGCATGCTAAGTCCCTTAACGGTTTCATCTCTCGGCTTACCTTCGGGTCCGAGCAACCGTGTCTGCTTATGTTCCTTAGAACGCGTGCTTGCCTGCTTTCGAATGTTTAACGTGATTGTATTGTGCATACATTCTTGTTAGCCAGGAGACTATCAAATAGTCCTTCTGTGCATTTGAACCTGCAAGTATCCGGGACCGTTAGGTCACCCAAGGCAAATCCCCGAACCAGGGGATTGCATCAAGCAAGAATGGATATGGAATATGAATTATACTTGAATGATAATCATAGCTTTCGTGTGCATCTGAACGAGGATCGTATTTGTACTGATTAAATCCCAGCTCGTGGAGCAATGTGCTCGTTCAGAATAAGTTTATTTGTTTGTGTTCCATGATTATCATGTCAAGCTTTGGATTTGGATAGACCCTGACCTGCATGTCGTGGACACCTTGTGCACAAGGATTTTTAGCTTCCACGGACGGTCACCGGGGCACTGGGACCGATCCGATCCGGGCGAAAGAGTTTGTATGGTCGTTAGTCACGGACGGAGTGTTATGTAGCGAGGCTCGCCACCTGCGTTGCATATCATTCTTAGCCCCGAGACCATAACCCGTCCATAATGGCTACGCCAGCGACTTTCGTCATATAGATAAGTCATCCTCGCTTAGCGGCTATCCGCGTGCGAGTCATTACATAGCATCAATGAACTGAACACCTGAACGATCTGAAAATAACGACCCTCATGTTTGCATATGCTATGCTCCTAAATGTTTATACTTACCGTGCTTGAATTAATCATGTTTGCCTTGGACAGGGATGAAGAAATGGTAAATTGGTAAGTCTTGCCGTGTTTCCTCAAATATCCCACGGCGCACTGTCCGACACGATAAGCTATTCAATGTTTGCATAAAACTGATCCTAAGGCAACTAGAAAGATAACTTAATAGTTTTGCACGAAACCTGTATTACGTGTTTGGATTTGTCGAGCGGGCGAGTAGCTTCCCCACCAGTGCATTCAATGTACTGATAATCCACCAGTTTGTGTGCAGGGTGCGGGAGAACCTCGTTCGGTACGGACGCCTCCAACGTGCGTGCTAAGGCGTGGACATCACTCCGAAGCAACGGTGCGTCCGGAACTGAAGCACATATACAAGACATAATGTTGTGAACATAGCCCGAACTCGCCTGATCATCGCCTGTAAAATTATTCCATAATTGTAGCCACTTGGCACGCTTATGTTTCAGAGAGAGAGGCTTGAGCGACTTGTAATCTCGGCTATACGCCGCCTGTAACACATGTTCATATCAATAAAAGAGCTTGCTTTACTTCAACTTGTGTTCCAATGCTTCTGCTATATTTGTCGACTCAGTGAACTTGTTACCGATCGCCTATGCGTTCATGACTCCGCTGCACTCGGACAATCTGTGCGACTCTGTGGCTTAGAACTCTTGTCGCCAGCCAATGAACCATGGCCTTGCACGAGCGTGGCTCACGCTCGTGCGGTATCACGCCCGGTTGGGTTAAGCGATCGTTCCGCGGAAGCGCTGGCGAGGGTGATTACCGCCTAGCGGGAACGGCCGATTGCCTGCGGGAGATCGGGGCGTGACATGTTGGTATCAGAGCCTGGCTTCTACGCCTTTAGACTTCGATTCGATATCTCTATTTCGAAAGCTCGTTCGTGGGTTATGTGCACGCTCTCTCTCAATGCCTCGATGGGATGTTCCAACAATAAGTCTAAATACTTTCAAAATGTGTTTTGATTGATATGATTGCTTGTCTGGTTGTATGCTGCGAGTGGCCTTTGTGCCAACCTGTGCGAACCCTTGAGAGTTTTGCTAGTAGCTTGTCCGATTTTTACTAACTCTAAGTTTGGTTGAATGCATCTATTCGAGGGACGCCTTGAACTAGTGCACCATCCAAGACTTAGGAAAAAGGTAAAACTCGAGTGCTGAGACTTCGCTATCACTAAGCTGGTTGACGTGTTCACGCTAGAGGGGCCCTTCGAAAGTGCGCACGATCCAATCTAAGCGATATGCTGATTTTGACGCTTGTGCAAGTGAACATCCAAATGAACAAGTACAATGACTTGTCTAGGATTGCCTCAACCCTAGATCACTGCTTATCCTTAGTAAGTCTCAAGGACGAGACTTTTTCTAAGTTGGGTAGGATGTAACACCCCGTTTCGCTCAAGTGGACTACCGTCTCAAACGGCAATAGTACAACTGTCCCGACCTGCTTTGCCTCAAACGAGAAGCAAAAGATATCCACACTTGTCCCTACAGGAATCCCGGCTTGGACTTTCAGAGGCTCGCTTGACATATCGCTCTAACGAGGCAAATCATCGCTAAGGTGGGTGGCTATGGTGAACTTGTCTTTGCTTAGCCAGAACACATAAAATCTGGAATATTCATGTTAGTCGCTAGGTGATTCACCCCCTGCATGCTAATAAAAATCCAACGCACCTAGCTAAGGGAATAATCCCAACTTGTATTGCTTGCTAGAACATGGAAATGAAATATTGCTTATATTTAGACCCTCGCATGCTAAGTCCCTTAACGATTTCATCTCTCGGCTTACCTTCGGGTCCGAGCAACCGTGTCTGCTTATGTTCCTTAGAACGCGTGCTTGCCTGCTTTCGAATGTTTAACGTGATTGTATTCTGCATGCATTCTTGTTAGCCAGAAGACTATCAAATAGTCCTTCTGTGCATTTGAACCTGCAAGTATCCGGGACCGTTAGGTCACCCAAGGCAAATCCCCGAACCAGGGGATTGCATCAAGCAAGAATGGATATGGAATATAAATTATACTTGAATGATAATCATGGCTTTCGTGTGCATCTGAACGAGGATCGTGTTTGTACTGATTAAATCCCAGCTCGTGGAGCAATGTGCTCGTTCAGAATAAGTTTGTTTGTTTGTGTTCCATGATTATCATATCAAGCTTTGGATTTGGATAGACCCTGACCTGCATGTTGTGGACACCCTATGCACAAGGATTTTTGGCTTCCGCGGACGGTCACCGGGGCACTGGGACCGATCCGATCCGGGCGAAAGAGTTTGTATGGTCGTTAGTCATGGACGGAGTGTTATGTAGCGAGGCTCACCACCTGTGTTGCATATCATTCTTAGTCCCGAGACCATAACCCGTCTATAATGGCTACGCTAGCGACTTTCGTCATATAGATAAGTCATCCTCGCTTAGCGGCTATCCGCGTGCGAGTCATTGCATAGCATCAATGAACTGAACACCTGAACGATCTGAAAATAATGACCCTCATATTTTCATATGCTATGCTCCTGAATGTTTATAATTACCGTGCTTGAATTAATCATGTTTGCCTTGGACAGGGATAGAGAAATGGTAAGTTGGTAAGTCTCGCTGTGTTTCCTCAAACATCGCACGGCGCACTGCCCGACACGATAAGCTATTCAATGTTTGCATGAAACTGATCCTAAGGCAACTAGAAAGACAACTTAATAGTTGTGCACGAAACCTGTATTACGTGTTTGGATTTGTCGAGCGGGCGAGTAGCTTCCCCACCAGTGCATTCAATGTACAGATAATCCACCAGTTTGTGTGCAGGGTGCGGGAGAACCTCGTTCGGTACGGACGCCTCCAACGTGCGTGCTAAGCCGTGGACATCACTCCGATGCAACGGTGCGTCCGGAACTGAAGCACATATACAAGACATAATATTGTGAACATAGCCCGAACTCGCCTGATCATCGCCTGTAAAATCATTCCATAATTGTAGCTACTTGGCATGCTTATGTTTCAGAGAGAGAGGCTTGAGCGACTTGTAATCTCGGCTATACGCCGCCTGTAACACATGTTCATATCAATAAAAGAGCTTGCTTTACTTCAACTTGTGTTCCAATGCTTCCGCTATATTTGTCGACTCAGTGAACCTGTTACCGATCGCCTATGCGTTCATGACTCCGCTGCACTCGGACAATCTGTACGACTCTGTGGCTTAGAACTCTTGCCGCCAGCCAATGAACCATGGCCTTGCACGGGCGTGGCTCACGCTCGTGCGGCATCACGCCCGGATGGGTTAAGCGATCGTTCCGCGGGAGCGCTGGCGAGGGTGATTCCCGCCTAGCGGGAACGGCCGATTGCCTACGGGAGATCGGGGCGTGACATTTTGGTATCAGAGCCTGGCTTCTACGCCTTTGGACTTCGATTTGATATCTCTGTTTTGAAAGCTCGTTCGTGGGTTATGTGCACGCTCTCTTTCAATGCCTCGATGGGATGTTCCAACAATAAGTCTAAATACTTTCAAAATATGTTTTGATTGATATGATTGCTTGTCTGGTTGTATGCTGCGAGTGGCCTTTATGCCAATCTGTGTGAACTCTTGAGAGTATCGCTAGTAGCTTGTCCGATTTTCACTAACTCTAAGTTTGGTTGAATGCATCTATTCGAGGGACGCCTTGAACTAGTGCACCATCCAAGACTTAGGAAAAATGTGAAACTCGAGTGCTGAGACTTCGCTATCACTAAGCTGGTTGACGTGTTCACGCTAGAGGGGCCCTTCGAAAGTGCGCACGATCCAGTCTAAGCGATATGCTGATTTTGACGCTTGTGCAAGTGAACATCCAAATGAACAAGTACAACGACTTGTCTAGGATTGCCTCAACCCTAGATCACTGCTTGTCCTTAGTAAGTCTCGAGGACGAGACTTTTTCTAAGTTGGGTAGGATGTAACACCCCGTTCCGCTTAAGCGGACTACCGTCTCAAACGGCAATAGTGCAACTATCCCGACCTGCTTTGCCTCAAATGAGAAGCAAAAGATATCCAGACTTGTCCCTACAGGAATCCTGGCTTGGACTTTCAGAGGCTCGCTTGACGTATCGCTCTACCGAGGTGAATCATCGCTAAGGTGGGTGGCTACGGTGAACTTGTCTTTGCTTAGCCAGCACACATAAAATTTGGAATATTCATGCTAGTCGCTAGGTGATTCACCCCCTGCATGCTAATAAGAATCCAACGCACCTAGCTAAGGGAATAATCCCAACTTGTATTGCTTGCTAGAACATGGAAATAAAATACTGCTTATATTTAGACCCTCGCATGCTAAGTCCCTTAACGGTTTCATCTCTCGGCTTACCTTCGGATCCGAGCAACCGTGTCTGCTTATGTTTCTTAGAACGCGTGCTTGCCTGCTTTCGAATGTTTAACGTGATTGTATTGTGCATGCATTTTTGTTAGCCAGGAGACTATCAAATAGTCCTTCTGTGCATTTGAACCTGCAAGTTTCCGGGACCGTTAGGTTACCCAAGGCAAATCTCCGAACCAGGGGATTGCATCAAGCAAGAATGGATATGGAATGTGAATTATACTTGAATGATAATCATGGCTTTCGTGTGCATCTGAACGAGGATCGTGTTTGTACTGATTAAATCCCAGCTCGTGGAGCAATGTGCTCGTTCAGAATAAGTTTGTTTGTTTGTGTTCCATGATTATCATGTCAAGCTTTGGATTTGGATAGACCCTGACCTGCATGTCGCGGACACCCTGTGCACAAGGATTTTTGGCTTCCGCGGACGGTCACCGGGGTACTGGGACCGATCCGATCCGGGTGGAAGAGTTTGTATGGTCGTTAGTCATGGACGGAGTGTTATGTAGCTAGGCTCGTCACCTGCGTTGCATATCATTCTTAGTCCCGAGACTATAACCCGTCCATAATGGCTACGCCAGCGACTTTCGTCATATAGATAAGTCATCCTCGCTTAGCGGCTATCCGCGTGCGAGTCATTGCATAGCATCAATGAACTGAACACCTGAACGATCTGAAAATAATGACCCTCATGTTTGCATATGCTATGCTCCTGAATGTTTATACTTACCGTGCTTGAATTAATCATGTTTGCCTTGGACAGGGATGGAGAAATGGTAAGTTGGTAAGTCTCGCCGTGTTTCCTCAAATATCGTACGGCGCACTGCCCGACACGATAAGCTATTCA
This sequence comes from Iris macrosiphon, assembly GCA_036927795.1. Lineage (NCBI taxonomy): Eukaryota > Viridiplantae > Streptophyta > Magnoliopsida > Asparagales > Iridaceae > Iris > Iris macrosiphon. The sequence goes on from JAYESA010000016.1 coordinate 14,941,837, forward strand.
ATGTTTGCATAAAACTGATCCTAAGGCAACTAGAAAGACAACTTAATAGTTGTGCATGAAACCTGTATTACGTGTTTGGATTTGTCGAGCGGGCGAGTAGCTTCCCCACCAGTGCATTCAATGTACTGATAATCCACCAGTTTGTGTGCAGGGTGCGGGAGAACCTCGTTCGGTGCAGACGCCTCCAACGTGCGTGCTAAGGCGTGGACATCACTCCGAAGCAACGGTGCGTCCGGAACTGAAGCACATATACAAGACATAATGTTGTGAATATAGCCCGAACTCGCCTGATCATCGCTTGTAAAATCATTCCATAATTGTAGCCACTTGGCACGCTTATGTTTCAAAGAGAGAGGCTTAAGCGACTTGTAATCTCGGCTATACGCCGCCTGTAACACATGTTCATATCAATAAAAGAGCTTGCTTTACTTCAACTTGTGTTCCAATGCTTCTGCTATATTTGTCGACTCAGTGAACCTGTTACCGATCGCCTATGCGTTCATGACTCCGCTGCACTCGGACAATCTGTGCGACTCTGTGGCTTAGAACTCTTGCCGCCAGCCAATGAACCATGGCCTTGCACGGGCGTGGCTCACGCTCGTGCGGCATCACGCCCGGATGGGTTAAGCGATCGTTCCGCGGGAGCGCTGGCGAGGGTGATTCCCGCCTAGCGGGAACGGCCGATTGCCTGCGAGAGATCGGGGCGTGACATGGTACAAGTTACGCAATTTAAAACTAAGCACCAGGTCTCAATCTACAAGAATAACTTAACTATCAAGTTCTAACTACTAAGCACACAATTTCAAAATTCAAGATTACAACTATAATCCTAGCAAACTATGTGTCCTTAACAAAGAAATAAATTACTTGGCCTACTATCAGAAGTGTCAGGTGGCACGAGTTGAAAGATAAAGAAAAGAAGGAAGTAATTTGGTCGTCGCACAATTAGCGAACGCTATGGTCACAGGGGAACAATATATGAAAATAGAGGGGCTCTAGATAGCATCATGGTTTTCCAAGGGAAAGGGGTATGCTAGTCTCTGTGTTTGAGGTATGATTAGGAAAATATTCTATGCATTGCTCTTGGCTTTCTAAGGTACTGTCTGCTTATCTCAAGACAAGAATCTAAATTTATGGTTCTCCAATACTCATCTAACGGCGTGGGTTAGGTTCAGTCATAATATTCACTTTGGTTTTCTATTGGTTTCTCGATGCTAGGGGCAACCATAATGGTAAACTTCTAACTAACTCTAGTAGTGTCTATACTACTCTCAAGTCCTCATAACACATCAGGAGGTAATGGTAAACCAATTCTAGAGATAAGGAATTCTAGGGTTCACTATACATCCTAAACTTAGTGGTGTGTCAGCACTCTAGTTGTACTCTTAATAGGAAGGTTACCCTACTTATCATCTAACAACAGGAACTTTTATATTCTAGGAGAGACTATACTAAAGGAACTATTATGGGAGTACAAGAATCAAGCAGGATGCAATTATTCAAATAGAATAGATTAGAAGAAAGATGAGTCATAGTCAATTGTGGATGAGATCCTATACTCTAGTCCTAGGTGCAGGCTTGTTCGGTACAGTAACATAACCGAGACAATATGCTCTCGACCTGCATGGGCCACCATAAAAACATGTCACGCCCCAGTCCCAAAATACGTAGGACTAGGAACACGTAAGCATGCCAGCCGCATGGATATGACAACTTCAATATATGGAAACCAAAATCCACACGTACGCTGTAATATAAAAATCAATCCACAAGTGGTATAAACATATGTCACAAGTCACAAGATATAATCTAAATCTCATCCACAGAAAATCAATATAAATGAATAACCAGCATCTATATAACTAGATCTCTACATAAGTATCTAAGGATGATAGTTGGATGGAAAAAAATCCACTACCAACTCGAATGTAAGAGCAAATACAAAATAGGTACAACACAATAACACCATAAAAGAATACCAGCTAGCAATCATGGCTCGAAGAGAGGACATCCATGAAACATATATAACCATCCAAATCTGCGCTCCTGCAAAATACTCAAGAACAGATACACCTGGCAGAGGACCAGGTCCACAGAGGGACGTAACAACATACAGAAAAGTGAGCCAACTTGAATACAGTAAACATGCATATAATTTGAAAATAAATAAGTACGCTGTACAAGACAATCTATATGAATGCAAATGAGGACAACTTTTTAACGTATGGGCAGGGGTAGGCTACTCGATCTAATCCTCACAACTCATGCGCTCGTCAGTGGACATCATCAGCTGACATACCTCTGGGGTAGCGACCCTCGGACTCCATCAATCGACATACCTCTGGGGTAGCTACCATCGAACACGACCACCATAGTGCGTGCTAGTGACTACGGTGTTACCAGAGTGGTTAAAAGCCCATACGCCTAATGATTGTCCTCTATGATACTAAGTGTCATGTGTGTGTCAACATATCTAATACATAGTAATGACTGAAAGAAAACTACACATGCAAGAATAAACAGAAATGCAATAAATGTACAGAAATATACTAAGCATGCAAAATACTGTAAGCAATTTGGCAAGGTATCTTGCCTGGGGTCCTGCTGTTGGTATGAATCAGAGTCCAAGTCACAGTCCAAATAGCCTATGTATTACAAATTTATCACGTCAAAAGATAATTTATTTTAATTTATTTAATTCTGGAATAATTACTCTAAAATCCTATTTTAATCTTATTATTCTAATTTTTATGTTAATTCCTAAATTTTGTCCAAAGAAACTAAATTTTATCAACTCGAGACTCATGGAACGCAAATCGAGGCGATCTGTTGACCGAAAAGTCAACTGACACAAACTCAACTTTCATGCATGATTTCCTGTAGATTTCAGCGTTAAAAAATATGCTGGAATTTATGGCTCGTCCGAATTCAAATTCGTTTGGGAATTATGGCACATACAAATTTTGTATTATGCACCGATGGTTAAATTCTAACCTAGAAGTTCTATAGAATTAACCGTATATAAATACTTCGAATTAAATTCTGGAAAAAATATATGTCAATGATCTCGCCATTAGCTTTCCGAAACTTTAAACGGTTCATGATTCTGATTCCTGGTTCTCCCGGAATCACGAAAATATTAAAATACATCTATTTTTGGACATGCTGTACTCTACGAATTTTTCAGAATTTAATACTCATAATTTTTAAAAATAAATTATATAATCAGAAAGCTAACCTCAATATCTTTCTAACGCAAGAAACTAGGCCTCGTTTGGAGTTCGGAACTATGCGCAATGGCTTGTGGAAGATGAAGGAACCCTAGATGATAATTCTCCAAAATCTCTCTCTCTCTCTAAAATAATGGGATAATTAGGGTTATAATAATATATATATATATAGGGATGTACCTGCGGCTGAATGGATATTTATAGGCTGACACGTGTCAGAATCTGATTGGATGGTTTTTGTTATATTATTTATTTTTGATTTGCCTTTATCAAAATATTATTTAAGTTATTTTAAATCTAAATAACTCCAAATAAATATTAAAAATAATCATAAAAATCTGAAAAAATTACATAAAATATATTTTGAACCTATAAACCCTAGAAAAATATTTGGGATAATTTTATATTCATAAGTTTACTACTATAATTAGGAGAAGCTCTAAACATTTGTTTTATCCATTTAACTAAAAATAAATACTAAAATTATTCCAAAAATTCTGAAATAATTCCAAAAAATATATAATAATATTATAAACCCTAGAAAATAATATGGGTCCATTCTATATTCCTGGGCTTGCACAATAAATTCTACAAGTCCTAAAAATTAGTTATTAGTCTAAATAACTCCCAATAAATACTAAAAGTATTCAGAAAATTCCCAGAAAATTCTAGAAAATATATTTGACTATTTAGAACATAAAATAAAATTTTGGAATATTTTTAATTAAGTTCAAACATAAAATAAATTATTCAAAGTCCTAGAAAATTAGTGTTACTAGTTTTTAATTAACTAAAATTTATGGAAAAATCTCAATAATCTAAAATAGCCTAAAAATAATTCTAAATAAATATTTATATAAGTAAATATACTAAAAAAATTTATTTTCTAATTAACTAAGAAAATACTCTAAATAAATTCAACATCTATAATAAATATAATAATATAAAATATACACAAAATACCTATTTTGGGTGAGGGAGTTTACAGGGTGAAATACCTCAACTCAATCTGTTATGGCGTACGGAGCATGGGCTCTGCATGGTTTAGGCAGGCCCAGTTTTGTATCCTCCTGCCATTTATCATTTTCTTGTTAATCGGTCGCGAAAACCGACTAACTACTGAAGAAGACGGAAGAAGATCTCCACCAATACGAGAACCTGGCAGAACAGATTCTGGGGGTGGCCTTCCGATGACGATGAGGAAATCCTTTGTAGACGGGATTTCCCTCATACGTAATCATGAAAATGAAGAAAAAACCCTCTGTAGACTGGATTTTCCTCATATGTAATCATGATTTAAATAAAATCGTCTTCTTCTGTGTATATGATTATCTTGCCATATACTTTGCTGTGAAGTCTGAATATGTGTAGCTTCGACACGTCTGGTAACTTTACGCTAACTCTGATAGAAAGAGTATTAGGTCCCGTCCTGTCTTTTACGCACAACTAAGGATGCGCAGAAAGCCGCTTAGGATTTAAGTCGAGTATTCGAACTGTCCTGTTGTTAGGAATGGAGAGTTGCGTAGAATCCTGAACTGTCACTTCTGATAAACAGAGTTTTTGTTCAGACCATCATCTTCAAGAATGATTTCTCGAAAATCCCTTGGAACAGGGCGAGAAATGGCTGTCAAACTGAGTCGCCATCTTGAAATGTAGATGAAATATTCAGACTGGATTCTGGATGAACTTCCAATCGCCCCAAGGAGAAGAGTCATTTTCAATGTTGAACTCTGTATACTTCGGGTACTTGGGATATTTTGAGGTCAAGAAGGAGTATCTTCTGTGTGAACTCTTGCAATTGACCGCCTTGAGAATTATTCAGATATACGCGTTCTCTGGCCTGCGTATTCTCAGATATGCGGAAATTCATAGATCTGTAATGTGGATGAGCATAAAATCATAAGTTCGTAGCCTCTCGAGCATAAAAGCTGCTGCGCATGAGAGCAACCGGGTGTAGAAACTGTAGATTTGTAGCCTTTGAAAAGAAAAATCTTCCGAGCGTGAAGTTGTGGATTTGTTGCCTCTGAGCGTAAAAGCCACTGAGCGTAAAATCATAGATTTGTAGCTTCTAAGCGTGAAGTCGTAGGTTTGTAGCCTCTCGAGCATAAAAGCTACCAAGCATAAAAGCATTCGGGCGTAAAACCATAGGCTTATAGCCTGTGAGCGTAAAACCGTAGATCTATAGCTGTCGAGCGTAGAAAGCTCCTTAGCATAAAATCACAAATCTGCTTTGCACGAAAACGTTTCGAATTCGTTGACTGTCTGCCTTCTCTGAGTAATAGGATGACGTAGTCTCCAATCATAACCGAATATTAAATATTGGATTTGGTTCGGGATTCGAGAAGTCCATCCGAACTCTATATATACCCCAAGGCTTTCAGAGAACACATCGACTTACCCTTGTTCAAGTTTCGATTCCCGCACCATCGCTCGACCAAAATCGACCCCGTCTTTACCGGTATGATCCTGACCTATCCCTTTTCCAATTTCGTAGATTAGTTTCTATCGTCCAACGTACAAACCTAGGTAAAAATCAACGCCAAATCGAGGAAAAACCATGATATTTAATCTCATAATATATGTTACAACCACCCCTGTTTATGGACTCGTATCTCCCACCACAGAGATCCAAATTTAGTTTTTCTTTTTGCTATACGAAGACCACCTAACCTAGATTATTTTCTATCAATTATATTATTTTATTTGATGCTGTATGAAGAATTAAATTAGGATGAAAACCCACAAAAATCTATTTTTCGAAACACAAAAATTTATGATATGGAGCGCGCCCCGCCAAACGGGACCGCCCCGTCGTGTACCAAGTGTACCGAAAGGTGCACACGGTATACCCAGACGTGTGAGATTTTATGAAAACTAATTCGGACGCGTGTGCGCGTCAGTATCAGCCCGTATCCGCAGAAATTCTCCCTATCGTGACTTTTGCAAAACCTTGTGCCCTTTAGTGCATGCTCGTCAGAATATGACAAAACTTGCACCACTAGACTCGTGATATCACGCTGGTCCTGTGACCCAAGTTTTACGCGATTCTGAGACAGTTGACCAAGTCACCTATTGGCGGCCCCCCCGGTTGACTTTTTGGGCAAAATTGTGTTCGGCTCACCAGAATCCACATTTGGACATACCGTTGAGTTCATACTGACATTTAGAGTTTGTTTGACCTATAATTTGTCCCATTTAGAGAACGTTACCCCTGGCACACTTTTTGGTGCAAAGTGGCCCACATGTGGAGCCCGCTTTGACCTAAAATTACCGTTTTGCCCCTGTGTCCAAATTGGACGAAAGATTAGTGCTTTCTAGCTATCTCGTTTATTCTGGGAATATTGGTGATATTTATTTCAGCATCCGGAGACGTTCATTCTGAGGTCGTAGTTTCTGACTCTTGATGTTTGACATCTAGACGTTACATTTTGTAGCTTTCTACCAGGCAAGTATACCTTGCCTTGTTGTACTATTTAAAATTTATTATTATTTTAGTTGCATATTTATTATTTTAGTTGCATATTTATTATTTTAGATTATATAACTGTGTGCGTTCGAGAGAGACTCGGGTGTAGTCAACGAAGGCGTTGATGTTAGGACTTATGTCTGACCTAGTGTCTAGTAGACCCACCTAAAGTTATGGAGTTAGCGGTATGACTCCCAGGCCATGACACATTTCTTACACGTGTTGTGAGTCTTATGTAGGGCACGAAATTGTGTACGCGGTTGGCCACTTGTACGTGTAGGTCGTGCGACGGATAGAAAATAACTGCTATTAGTAATGCATGTTAGAAGACTTAGCAGTTATTAGTAGTCGGAGCATAGACTATTGTTGTACGAAATTCCAATCCTTGTCCTTGTTTGGTTGTAAGGTTGGACTATTGTTCTAACGATAGACTATGAGCCAGAGTTAGGACACCATACTTGCACTCCGTCTCGGTGTAGTAGCTATAGCGTGTTGTGGATACAATATGCATAGATCATTGGGCGGGGAGGACGACTAGTAGGCGTATGGGACACCCACTTCCTTTATACTGCTGCCACAATCGACGGAGTAATATGGACGATATATACTATACTGTTGCCACGTTCTTCGGAGTGATATGGATGATATACTACACTGCTGCCACGTTCTTCAGAATGATATGGATGATATATTATACTACTGCCATGCTCTTCGGAGCTGGATGTTATTATATTACTGAGCGCCCTCCTATGGGGGCATATGTGGCATATACTAGCCAGTTGTCATGATTGGTAAATTATGTCAGCATATGTCTAGCCTACACTTTTCCATACACTCAAAGTTGTCCTCAATTTGCATTCACTTAGATGGTTAGCGCACCCCTTTATTTATTTAGTATTTACTTTATGGCATGCTTCTATGTATCTTGTTATGTCCCTCTGAGGACCTGGTCCCTTTCCAGGTGTAGATGTTCATGAGTATTCGCAGGAGCGCAGATCCGGACTTGCTACGCATATTTCGAGGAGGACTTCTCTTCGAGCCATGATTGTTTGTTGATATTCTTATATTGTATTTATCTTGGTTATTCTATAATCTAGTTCGGTAGTGGATTTGTTTCCACCCGACTATCATCTTTAGATACTTTATATTGAGAGCTAGTTTCATAGTTATTGGTTATTATATCTATTTGATTCTGTGGATGAGATTAGATTATACACTGTGACTTATGATAGTTTTACCACTTGTGAATTATTATTTATTATACAGCGTATGCGTGTGTTATGGTTCCATACATTGGAGTTTCTATATACATGCGGCTGGCATGCTTACGTGTCCTAGTCCTACGTATTTTGGGGCTGGGGCATGACACATGGGTCAGTTCTATACCACTTTCTATCAGAGGCTCGCGTAATGGTTAGTGATGCATTTTGGCAGTTAGTCGCATGAGCAGTGTCTTGAGCTCGACGAACCCGTACTGCCTTAGACATCTTTAATTTTGCACTCGCAGGTGTGTAGTAAGAAGAGTCAAGATCTGGGTTTTTACCACTCCAGTTAGGTCACATAGGATCTGCGTCGCGTGAGATATGGTCAAAAATAGAAGTTATATTGCCGCATACGACTATCTGCCTGCGGTTGTGAGTTGGTGTCGCATGAATATTATGCAGCCTCCCTCTTGGACGAATAGGCCCTGCCCCAGCTCCAGAACGTCTGGCATCGTAATATTTTCCTTTGCCAGGTTCTGAGTGCTGAGCAGTTCCTGCGCCAGCCACGGATGCCGCATAGACGTAGATTTCCTCGGCAACAGTTCGAGAGGTAGAGATCGCCTCCTCCGCAGTTGGGCTGGGCTCTGTGGCCTTTGCTACCCACATTTTGTGGCTCTTCTAGGGCTTTGCTTGCCTTGGCGAAGGATTCACACTTCCTTCAGAGAGCATTTCCTCGAACGCTTGCTGGTCGAAGCGAACAACCAGCATCTTTTGCGTCGAGCCGAGTTTGGCTGCATCGTATTGCGTCACTAATTTCTCAACAAAGAAGAATTCGGTCCCCAGTAGAGTCGCCATCATGATTGTGATTTAAATTAAAAGGAAGAACTAAGTGGACTTGGTTTTGATTAACAAACTTGAGAGTATATAGTGGAGTCCTAAGAGACAATCTAACTATAAATTGTTTTTGATCTGGGGGTAATGATAGAGGGTTAGGAGTATAGCAACTCTCTTTACTCCGTGGATGATCCAGACTCTGAAACTTCTCTCCTTGGTTCTAGTATGAATCCGTAGATAGCCAGCCAGACCTTTGTATGGGTGTGGTACCTTGCTATTTATAGCCACCCTATGAATGTCCTATGGATGCCGCATATGCCCGTGCTTGGTGGCTGCATGGGGCTCCTTCAGCAGAATATGGCCATAACGGTAGCCGCTGGTACGGACAAGCCATAATTTGAGTCTGGTTAGGATTTTCTTTTTTGAAGAGATATCGGGACTGTTGTATACATAACTCGGTCAATTGGACACTTGGTCAATACTAACTGCACGAGAAATCGTCTTTGATTGTAATAAAAAATCTTGTGAGTCGAGAGCCTTATATTGTTGTAGTTGCATAGAAGCTCTCATTTGGCCTTGGTCGGAATGACCCTCTGGCCATGTGGACAAGGTCGAATGGGTCTTGAAGCCGCATACGTAGGACACGTGGTATGGCTCGTCTGTCGAGACAATTAATACACTGATATGACTTATTATCATTTTTTGAGTCCTCGTCTGCACGGATTTTGAAGTATCTCAGGGTGATGAGTGAGGTGTCAGAGCTTCTGACACATATCAAAATATTGTCAAGGGGCTTATGCAAACGCCCTGCTCTGTGGTCGTTCATACCGCATATAGAAACTGTATAGAGTCAAAGTCGCATGGGGCCAGTGACTCAGGGAACGCATGGAGTTTGGAACACATTAAGCCAGAGACGCATGGAACACATAGAGTCTAGGACACATTGGACCAGAGACCCATAGAACACATGGCGTCTGGGACGTATTGGGCTAGAGACGCATGGATCTTTTATCGTTTTCTATATTCGTGGCATTTGAACAGCTGTATACTACCAGAAGTAATTATGATTAAGCTGTCAGTACGGATTCTAATCCGCGGTGCAGGATTCGAGGCAGTCAGAATGATTGTCTATTTTGTCAGAGTCGTAAATGCTCTATTATGACTGTATGGATGATGCGTCATAGGACGGTATGTGTCTCAGGATGTCATACATCCGAGGGCATCATGCGTCCGCTGCTGTTATTTTCTACCACGGTTATGCGTACCTTATTTATTTGTTGACTGTAAACTGGAGCGCATGGAGGGATTTTCATGCTTCTATACGCACAAGAGATACGCCAGGAACTACCGGGAATAATATCTCATGACGGATCCAGGAATACCAATTCGTGTAACCAAGTATCAGGGAAGTCAAGGATATCTACTCTAATACAAGAAACATAGAAGATATCATAAATAAAAAACTCTCAGAGAATATACTTGCATGAAACTCGGCGAATAATGTCGAAGATGTCCAGAACGGTGCCTTAGAGACCTAAATATGGAATGTTACATCAATACAAGATTTTGGAATAAAAATAAGTTAAACTAGTCAAAATCTAGGTCGTATAGCCATTTCTAAGTTAAAATAGTCAAACTTGGTCAAACTAGCTATTTCTAAGTTGTATGAGTCTATCTCTAGGATATTGGGTCCATACACTATGTAACTAGACTATACTAGTTATATTAAGATACTAGGATACACCGTATCATACGATACGTAATATCTTATATATAAAAATACTATACAAGATAAAAAAATATAATATATACTAATATTCTTAGCTAAACTAGTACTATTGGATACCTTGGCTTTGAACCAACTTGGTATCACACCATTCTAACCCATCTTGACTCAATACCTTGAGTTAACTCCATTACCTTATATTATTTTGGTAACACAAGGTAATTCTTAACTTAGCTAACCCTATGAGCTAACTCCTATATATATACCAATATATGTAACACTAATGTATATATAACTAATATTAATAACTTGAGGTACTTAATAGTCAAAACACATAACTAATATATACCTTTATCAATACTAACATATACAAGTATCTAATACATTAGTTAACTTACATAACACACTAACCTCATTGTTCACTAACACTATCAGACAACTACTCATACTAATGGGTAACCAATCTGACATCTCATAATAACAGTAATATGTAACTTACTAACATCTAACTCAATAACCAACTAACATATCACTATAAACCAACCTATCCCACCTAAACAACCAACAGTCACCTCAACACCATGTTGCTGCTGCTCCTTCTTGCACCATGTAGCTAATGCTGTTGCTCCTTGTTGTTCTTACAACAGTAGGCTCAAACTGTTGCTGCTGCTAACAAACTTTGATGTGCATACAGTGCACATCATACTGTGTCTGACCCCCCTTGCAACCTGCACCATATCTCCTATCTAACTGAGCATCAGTCATAGGGCAGTGCACATACCAGACTGCACCCCAATTCCTAGTTAAAACTGCTCAACTTCCATTCGACCCAAAGCACGAAAGCAGTCACCAAAACATATACTTCATAGTCACATGGTTAAGTAGGACTGAAACTGAGAGTACCCTTCCAAATATACTAACTGATACATCTAAACAATATTCTACTTACATATAACTATATCAAAAGACAGTCATATATATATATATATATATATATATATATATATATATATATATATATATATATATATATATATATATATATATATATATATATATATCAAACTCTATTAATACTCAAATCATATATCTATACAAATACTAAAGATGCAAATACATATTATTAATTAAATAGCTATATAGCTACTAGTTATGAATCAACTAACAATTAGAATACTAGGGAATACAATGTGCTAGCATGGCAATTTAACAAACACAAGGAGTGCATCGTCCCGTATCACACTAGGTCTATGATACACTTGTGATACGGCTCCAACACATCACCAAAAGTATCTCGAAGGACACGAGCAAGTCTAATATCATAACTAGAAGTAATACGAAGAGCTAGCAACTCATCTACGTGTCCGTATCAAAATATGACATGCTCAAACCCCTGTGTTGAAGAAAACCCCCCAAATTAACTCGTATTCCAAAAATGTCATGATACGACCGACACGTATCCAATTATGGACATGACACTAGTCTCACACAATCAAACACATATCAATTTGGTCTAATTGACAAACACAAGATGTGTCAATCTCAGAATTTTCCTAAAATTAACACCAAATACATCATAACTTTCTACATGGGCCTCCTATGAACCTAATTTCTCTTCCTATGGGTAGCCCTAGTATATGAGAGTGTTCTTAATGATTAAATTATAGATTTAGAGTCTAATTAGAAGGAAAATTCTGAGATATACCTATTAGAAGATGGATTCCCAATGCAAGTCTTCAATTGGAAGTAAGGAGCCCTCAACTTGTGCTCATTCCTCTTTCTTGTAGATCCTTGCCCCCTCCTTGCTCCAATAGTCTCCAATGGTGAGTATGGAAGAAATTGAAAGAGAATTTGGGTAGGGATTGATGTAAGGATGAAGGAAAATGGAAGAGAAAAATTCTAGATCTTGAATAAAATAAAATGAATGAAGAGAGAGAGAGAGAGAGAGAGAGAGAGAGAGAGTCTCTCTCCTCCCCCTATGGCCGGCCCTTGCTTGAGATGCAAGAAAGTATAAAAAGTCTAAACTATCCTAATGGGCTTTTCATGAAGAAAGTAATTAAGGAAGGAAGGTTCTACTCCTAATGGTTTGGCTAATTAATCACCAACTTAATGAATTGGACTTATTTGTTAGGCTCAAGTCTAACTAGAAATAATATTGGTCCAAAAGTCATGTCTAATCTACTTAGGTCCACTAACACAAGCCTAAACTATAATGTAACATCTTACAAAAAATAAATAATGCAAGAAATAGATATACAACATGCACAATAATTATTAAATTATGAAAATGAGCAAAATATCCTTCCTAGAAAATATCTTAGTGACAATTTCCTTGCTTGGTGATCAGCTCGACTAGCTTAGCGAATTTTGAGGATAATTTTTCTAAGGTAGGTAGAGATGTCACACCCGTTTCCAGATTTGGTATTCTTAAATTTGTGATATTTAAAATTTTCTCTGTAGATGTATTCATGCTGTATTTTACATATTGATTCATGTTAATTATGATATATTTTATTTAATTATATTCCTGTTTATTGTGGGAGACTACCTGAGACCAGTAGTTAACACCTTAACAATTTCCATAAACCCGTGCTAGGACTCGTATGTAGGATGGATACCTGTCCCGGTTCACTCTTAGAACCACTAAGCCTATTTTGGATGGTTAGGATTGCATGAGGATTAGTCATGACTAGAATACCCTTTTCTCTTCTTGTGTGTATATACTCCTCTTTATCTCTCCTCTCTTTTATTTTTTTATTTTTCTTTACTTCTTCCTTCATCTTCCTCCTTCCTCAAGAGCCCCCAACTGAACCCTAAGCCCTAGCCATAGACTTGATTCTAGGAAGAGGTTTGTTAGTCCACTAAGACAAGTACATCTTGCTCAAAGTGGTGACGCCGTAATTTTTTAGATTTTTTATATGATTAGTAAATTAAAATGTATTTGATAAAAAATATTCTTCTTGATGTCCTCATTAGTTTTATTTCTTGGAGTTTTAGGTTTTTATGAATGGTTTTGAGTAGATCTGAGTTTTAAAGTTAGGGTTTTCATGGGTTCCAAAACTTTTTCTTGGTTTTGATCTATTAAAACGTGATATTTTTGAAAAATATTTTTTGCTGTTGATGGAGCACTTCATTTTGAGCATTTTGGCTTTTGGTTTACTTGATTCAGAGTTAAAATAAAAATTTTATGAAAAAAATAATTTTTGAATTTTTAGAGCTTTCTACCATGGCTAAACGTTATTGTCTGGAGAAGATGAAGTTCTCATGCGGCCAGTGCAATATGCGGGCAAGACTTCCATGTGACATGACCCTTATACGGCTGGACTCATTGCCTCATAGCCAACCAGTATGCGTCCATTTCGTTGGAAGCATGACTGACCATTACACAGTATTCTAGAGCTAAGTAATAGAACTCCTTATGTTTTGTTCGATGGACGGATGGAAAATTTACTAAGTCCAAGAGACCTACATGCGACATCGACCTCTATGCGGCACCAAACCATATGTTGCACGCAAGCATATACGACAAGCAGATTATGCAGCCACTTTCCTTGGACGCATGACTCTAAAACCTTGGCACATCTTTCTATGATTTTTTCTTTTCTTCCTGACACACTTTATGCCTTGTCACATCCATCACTTCAGTCACTTCTCTCTGAGACACATCATCTTCAGTTAAATTTATGATCGGCTTGGGTTAATCATTGTCTACTATCAAGGCTATAACACAATCATATGAACAATATGATTGGATATTGTCTACAAGTAACACAATCATGTAAGATTAGCCATTATTTATAGAGTAACACAATCATATGTAAAGTGTATGATTGGCTATTGTCTACATGATGCAATACAATGTTTAAGGTTCTTGATTACATACCTATCTAGCACTTTCTCTGCCCCCGACTGGTACAATAGATCCAAATCACGACACATCATGACACGGTAATCACTATACAAGGTCTATAATAAAAGCACGATGATCACGGTCTATATAATCACGAAGAATATTAATGTAATAACTGGAAAGTAACATCTCAGGACGGAGATCCAAGTATACCAATCTATGTACCATCATGTCAAGAATCAGGTAAAATATTACTAAATATTTATTTTATAATAATTATTAAATAATAAAAACTATCAGAGAATATACTCGCCTGAGGTTTGGAGCATTAAATATCAAACAGTGTTTATACTGGAGTCCAAGTGACCTATATATGATGTATCAAGGTCAAATAGTATTTTAAAGTCAACAATATATTTAATTAACTCAAAACTAGATTTCTAGGTCATAGTAGTCAAACAAGGTCAAATCTAGGTCAACACAGTCAAACTAGGTCAATTTCTAGTTTCCAGATTGATTTTACCTATTTACAAGGTTTATAAAGTTATACTATGTCTTAACAAGTCAATATTTATGCTAACTAGGTCAAACTAGTCAATACTAGTTAATGTTAGGTCAAAACTAGGTTTCTAGGCTATACTAATAAGTTCCTAGCATATATTACCCTAATATATAAATCTACCTATAATTTCTAGTAATACATTGGCCTATAGCTATTTGCCTTACCACGTATCACAGTATCTTAACCTGTATCATATATTTACCTAATATCTTAGCTTGTATCTCAAATACCTTAACTTTTAGTCAATACCTTAGTTTTAGGGTCAATACCTTGGCCTATAGCTATTTACCTTATCCCGTATCAAGGTATCTTAACCAGTATCACACATTTACCTAAAACCTTAGCCCGTATCTCAAATACCTTAACTATGGGCCACTACCTTGCTAATACTATGTTTTAAAGTCATACTAGTTAGCTATGATATAATAATATCATATATAGTATATAGATATACTAATATATATAATAACTTAGTCTAACACTTAATACCTAGCCAATACCTTAGTATTACCTCATTACCTAGCTATTACCTTAGTATTACCTCATTACCTTAACCAATATCTCAACATATTATCCCATATCCTAGTTTCTAGACTAATACCTTAGTTAATACCATTACCTTGACCAATACCCAATACCTTAACTCATACCTTGGTACATAACCCATTACCCAAGCTAGAACTACCCTTACCATGGTATCTTAATTCAATACCTAAATATCACAACCTTACGTTAGTATCCTAGTATTACCTTATACTAATTCTAATATTTTTGTATCTTGGTATTCTAAATACCTTGATACATCCTAGGATACCACACTCTAATTTATCCCACACATATCCTACTTGTTTGTATATGGTACTATGGTACCACATTAAGGAACATATGATACCACCCCCAAGATACTAACCCATGACAATAACCTTCACTTACCTTACATCCAAGATACTCATCCTACTTTTGACACTTGACATCTTGATATTTACCCATTATCTAGTTCGAATACCCAATATCATAGTATCTTGACCAATACCTTATCCTCCTTGATACTTACCCAACTAACTCTAATACTAATACTTGATACCAAATATGATACCTTACTCAAGCCCCAATACCCAATTACCCTAACTCATGATACTTGAATGTCATGATACCAATATCCTCATGGTACCCAAGTATCACACTAGTACCTTGCCCCATACTTTAATACCTTGACACATAACTTACATATACTTGGCTCACTTGATAACCACTTGTATCAACACTAACACATATTAACTAATACTAATATATATATATATATATATATATATATATATATATATATATATATATATATATATATATATATATATATATATATAAACTTGACAACCTATGATACCTACACTAACTTGATATCATACTACCTAGGCTCATTGGATACACAAAATACCTATATCGTATAGTCAGTTCTCTACTTATAAACAATACTATACCGATTATACCTATTCAATAAATTTTAGGGTTAGATTATGTCATAAGCCTTCGTATCAAAATTTTGAAACTTTAAATGGATAGAATTTTCGTGTCCGAAAGCTCCCAAAATTGCAAAAATACCAAAACGTATTCGTCTTTCGGACACCTGATACTCAAATAGTTTTACAAAAAGTTTTAGAATGAATTTGGCCTATTAATTTATATATTTGAAAATCTAACTTTGATATGGTTGTTTTAAAAAAATGAAAGATTAATCGGAGTCATGAGTTAGGAGTTATGGCATTTCTAAGTTGCTAAGACTGCTAAAAATGAGGCTGAATACTATGACAAATTTGGACTATTTTGGACAAAAGAACACATGTATACACCCAATTTATGAAATTTACCACTACGTATCTTGGCATATCATGATAGAGACTTTATGTGTCCAATTTTGGATATAAGAACACATTCACACCATCAAATAAAATTAATAGTTCTCATTAGTACACATTACACACACTCAATGGACACAATTAAATTTTTTCCTAAATTGAGCCCCAAAATTATGACACCAACTTAGATCTACCAAATTGAGGTCTCTTAGTACCTTGATCTACCATTAGAAAGTCAAATATAACCATGGTAAGATTTTTACATAACCAAGGGGTGTTCCTAACTATGAATTTGATAAAATTGAGAGAATTACCTAGTATTTTGGTAGCCTCTTTGAAGAATTCCGAATTTGGACACGGAAGAGATGAGTCAGACATAATCTCTTAGCAAGCTCCTCTCCTAAGGATCTATATGAGCTCTTTATTTCTTTAGGCCTTCATGATGGTGAGAATGAGTGAAAATGAAAGTGGATTGAGTAAAATTTGTAGGAAATTTGGTTTGCTTGGGAATGAAGAAGCTTTAAAAAAAATGAGACTAATGAGTAAAATAAAATAAATGTATGAGCCCTAAATTAAACTTATCTCTTATAGTAAGGTTTGGTCATGCCAAAATATCAAGTTTGTCCCTCTCTATTTGTCATGAAAGGAATCTAATTAACTAAAAGAAGGAATCTCTACAACTAAGAGAAATATTTTCTTCATGACAACTAAGTTAATTCTAAATACTAAAGTCACGACTAACAATAATTAGCACTAACTAAAATTTGCAAATTCTAGTTGGCAAGCCTCTAACTAACACTAATCTAATTCTAGGCAATCACTAATATAAAATAATATGAGTCTTTAATCCGGAGGGAAGAATTTTGGGATGGAAACAAGCTTGATGGGAGGAAGGTTCAAGGATAGCCCTTCCATTTCTTTTATGCACCATATGCTCTACTTTGGAAGCACTAATTTCAATCTTCCTACTTTCTTTGCTGCACACGAATCACGGCCACAGTTGCTTGAGCGACCTTGCGTATAAAAAATTTAACATGCAAAATTACCAAAATATTCCTATGGTTGAAAGTGGTAGTTATAGTATTGCATTAGAAATCCATCTTCCAATAGGTAAAATCTCTATTCCCATAATTATTTTTATTCTAAATAGTGTAATAGACCCCTAGGGACCTTACCTTGCTAAGGGCTACCCATAGGAAGAAGAACTAAGTTCATAGGAGGCCTATAATGGAAGCTACATTGACTTTTGTGGCCAAATTAGAAAAATTCAATATTTGGACCACTAGGTGTTTGTAGTAATACCTCATAGGTGATTTTAGGTTATAATTCATGATTTTTAAGTGTGTACGTGTCCATAATTGGATATGGGGAGTGCGTATCACGATACGTCTTGATACGGAATCGTAAGAGGGATATTTTTAATGTATTTATAGTCCTAGCAAGTCAAATTCCTTATATTATATTAGAATAGCTATCTCTAATAGTATTTGTGTTATAATTACTATATATATATATTATGTTACTGGTAATTTGGTGGTGTAGCTTGGTTATTGGAGAGATATACTATAGTGTATCATAATATTTATTATGTGATACTAGTTTGTGCATGCCAAGTGTTTGATTAGGAGCTTGTGCTATTTGGGTATTGTGTGTATGCCTATTATTAGAGTTTCATTAGTGTGGGACTGTGACCAAGGTGAGTGTTGGGTGTATCCTATATTTGATGGTGCATATGATTTACTAGTGTGATACACATGAGGAGAGTTTGTGTTCAGATGTGCTTGCACCTGAGAGCACCACATGATGCGATAGGTTCAGTCCCATGTGCATGGCAGGGTGTGCAATGCATTATTATTTTGTAGTGCATAACATGTGCATGGGGTCGAGAATATCATGTCATAGAAAAGTGTACTGCAGTGTTTATGTGATTCTGTGAGGGGCAGGTAGTGGCCTTGGGTGTCACGACCCGATTTCGTAGAATCGTTGAGGCGTCCCCCGAATCGTGATGCCGTGCGGGCCTGGGGTTGCGCCCGCACAAGGCTAAAGTATTTTGCATAGTAAGCACATATTCAGAGTACGCAGATAAATTGAAACACAGATTTGAAACATGGAAAAGTTTTCTTTATTGATAATGAACATCTATTACAAACTCTTGAACGAGTTAGCTAATATGCCTAACGGCTTACAAAAGAGATGACTCAAAATGAGATAGCAGTCCTGTACATTACATCCCTTTATAACTTCAAAATGTATAGACCTCCGGGCTGGAGGACGGCTTTGCCACGAAGCTGCATTTGTGTATGAAGAGTTGCGAGCTTCTGGCTTCAAAATGCTTCAAGGGGCGCGGTGAAGATGCGCCAACAGCTGGACTGGAACGGGAAGACGACTTCGGCTCCTCGCTCGGTTCGCCTTAGTACGGAGAACCTATTTCAACGAGGGTCAGCATATCGAAACATGCTGGTGAAGGCGAGCTAGCCTGACTATACCAATCAACACATTGTTTTAATGAAGCATGCATATTTATGGGTTTCTATCTTGCCTTAGTTCATTTACAAGTAAGCAGCATATAGAATTTACTGAAATGAACGTGCCACCGTTCGATGGATTTTACCTGACCGTCTGAATTACCTGCACAATACTTATCCTGCCTTCCCTGCCACGAAGACACAAGTTAGTATGCAACAGGTTTTAATATACACATTGGGATCACTGGCTGGGAGCCATTATGGACAATAGTCATTAACGAGGATGTTTGCAACGAAAGCACGTGGTGCGCTGCAAGCATCCCGTCAATCACGTGAGACTAAACGTTGGGTTCCGCCCGGACCGGATCGGTGCCAGTGCCCCAGCGACCGTCCACGAAACCATTTATCTTGTACACAAGTTATCCGTGATCAATCGTTCATAACACGTTAAATATTTATGCAGTTGAGGCAGCACGTTGTACAAGACAAGTAATATTGCATGATTCATTTTGCATAGCCTCCTTGAATAATTTATGCTTGACTCATTTATAGAAGAAGATAAATTCTAACTAAAATTGAAGCATATATAGAATATTTCAAGCGAACAAGCATGCAAGTAAGTAACCGTTCACGAGTTTGATTGACAAGCAGTATTAACCAAGTCTATTCTCTTTTATCTTGGTTTCTTTTATTATTACTTGGTATCGTTTGATCGGGGCAAAGGAGTGAAGCTTGGAAGCAGGGCTAGCTAATCGGGTTGGTAGCCACTCACTTAGAAGTTGGAAAGAAGAAGGAAAGATGCGCTTCACGACTCCGCTCGCTAGCCGCCTACTGCTCGTTCACCTGCACACGAACAGCTCGATTAATACTTCTTCCTCTCTTTTCCAATCTCGGAATAGAAGTGCAAGTCAATGAACGAAAACAATAAAAACCATCGAAACCGTTCAAGGAAAACAAGCAAATCCTAAAACCAACTCAAAGCACGAAAGTAACAAGCGACATCGAAAACCGAGGCAATAAAAGATAGCAGCGAAGAGGTCCCTCCTGACTCTGCCGCTAAGCCGATCCTTGGGGCACGGTCCACTGAATATGAGAATCGATTTCGAAGAAACAAATCCATAACGAGGACGAGTTCTTAATTCAATCTATCCCGATCGAACGATACCGTCTTGTGTTTCTTAGCTACGCTCTCCGTACCGGGAGAACAGGGTGCTACATCCTACCCAACAAATTGGAAGTTTCGTCCTGAAACTTAGGAATAATGCCTACCATTAGGGATTATTGAGGCAGCTCAGTGGGCAGGCAGGAACGGTATGATTTGGATCCCCACAAATGAGGCATTGCCCAAGTTTCTTGTGGCACTTTTCTGCTGTGTGCCCTGGTTTCTTACAATAAGAACATGGTTGCCCTGGGTTTCCTCTTCGAGGACCGCCGTGGTTAGGGCACTTTGTAGCGGTGTTTCCTCTATTGTTGCCTTGGTGTTTGTGATTGTAGGTATGCACAGCGTCGGTGGAAACGTGAGGATACTGCGGTTCAAGAGATAGGGCGTGATTCATTACTTCACGCATTATCCCGTACTGATTATTGACCACGTGCGAATGGATGGCAGGGCGTAGTCCACCTTCAAACCTTCTGGCTCGACTCGCTGCATCAGGTAAATAGGCCCTAGCGAATTTGGAGAGTCGGTTAAATTCGGCGGAGTATTGCTTTACTGTCAAGCTGCCCTGCCTCAGTTGCACGAAGTCGTTTTCCATTTGACATTGTACTGGAGGGGGTATAAACTCCTCTTCGAACGCGGCACGAAAGGTCGTCCATGAGATCGCCTTCTCTCCGTGATCAAATTGGAGAGATTGTCGATGCACGTTTCACCAATCGTGTGCGTTGAGGCGGAGCTGTAGTTGGGCGCAGGCGACGCACTTTTCTTCGGGGACCTCTAGCAGAGCGAAGTGATCTTCAAGCTCGGCTAGCCAATCTAGAGCTACCACTGGGTCCTCAGTCCCGTTGAATGGGGTGTTGCAGACTTTCTTGTAATGGCCCAAGTTGAAGGCAGTCACGTCCCTCGGCCTTGGGATTTGAGGCATCTCCACTTCAAGCACGGGCTGTTCCACCGGAGTCGTTGCTGTTGTGGCGGAATGGTTGGCAGCCAAAGTCTGAACGATTTGTTGCAGGGTATCTACCTGCTTCTGTTGGACTGAGAATCGGGTCTCTAAATTGCTTTCGAACTTGGCTTGGCGAGCATCATCTCTTTGTCGTTGCGATTCTAACATTTGCATTACCCGCTCAAGCGGGTCGACTTGAGATATGCCACGCTGGCTCCGAGAGCTTCCCGAAGTACCCGAACTACTTTCCTGTGTTTCGTTCGATGGTTGCGCCACAGATTGCGCTGGTACCATTCCTTCAAAAGAAAGTAAATTACATTAGGATCATAATGTATTATGAACTTATTGTATGAATGTATCTCATTTTGGTCTAGCGATTTCAATAGTTCGCACAGGAATTTGATCGTTAAAGGAACTTTTCCAGCACGAAGTCTAAGGAACTTTGAATCTGTGCTCTGATACCACTATGTCATGACCCGATTTTGTAGAATCGTTGAGGCGTCCCCCGAATCGTGATGCCGTGCGGGCCTGGGGTTGCGCCCGCACAAGGCTAAAGTATTTTGCATAGCAAGCACATATTCAGAGTACGCAGATAAATTGAAACACAGATTTGAAACATGGAAAAGTTCTCTTTATTGATAATAAACATCTATTACAAACTCTTGAACGAGTTAGCTAATATGCCTAACGGCTTACAAAAGAGATGACTCAAAATGAGATACCAGTCCTGTACATTACATCCCTTTATAACTTCAAAATATATAGACCTCCGGGCTGGAGGACGGCTTTGCCACGAAGCTGTATTTGTGTATGAAGAGTTGCGAGCTTCTGGCTTCAAAATGCTTCAAGGGGCGCGGTGAAGATGCGCCAACAGCTGGACTGGAACGGGAAGATGACTTCGGCTCTTCGCTCGGTTCGCCTTAGTACGGAGAACCTATTTCAACGAGGGTCAGCATATCGAAACATGCTGGTGAAGGCGAGCTAGCCTGACTATACCAATCAACATGTTGTTTTAATGAAGCATGCATATTTGTGGGTTTCTATCTTGCCTTAGTTCATTTACAAGTAAGCAGCATATAGAATTTACTGAAATGAACGTGCCACCGTTCGGTGGATTTTACCTGACTGTCTGAATTACCTGCACAATACTTACCCTGCCTTCCCTGCCACGAAGACACAAGTTAGTATGCATCAGGTTTAAATATACACGTTGGGATCACTGGCTGGGAGCCATTATGGACAATAGTCATTGACGAGGATGTTTGCAACGAAAGCACGTGGTGTGCTGCAAGCATCCCGTCAATCACGTGAGACTAAACGTTGGGTTCCGCCCGGACCGGATCGGTGCCAGTGCCCCAGCGACCGTCCGCGAAACCATTTACCTTGTGCACAAGTTGTCCGTGATCGATCGTTCATAACACGTTAAACATTTATGTAGTTGAGGCAGCACGTTGTACAAGACAAGTAACATTGCATGATTCGTTTTGCATAGCCTCCTTGAATAATTTATGCTTGACTCAATTATAGAAAAAGATGAATTCTAACTAAAATTGAAGCATATATAGAATATTCCAAGCGAACAAGCATGCAAGTAAGTAACCGTTCACGAGTTTGATTGACAAGCAGTATTAACCAAGTCTATTCTCTTTTATCTTGGTTTCTTTTATTATTACTTGGTATCGTTTGATCGGGGCAAAGGAGTGAAGCTTGGAAGCAGCGCTAGCTAATCGGGTTGGTAGCCACTCACTTAGAAGTTGGAAAGAAGAAGGAAAGAGGCGCTTCACGACTCCGCTCGCTAGTCGCCTACTGCTCGTTCACCTGCACACGAACAGCTCAATTAATACTTCTTCCTCTCTTTTCCAATCTCGGAATAGAAGTGCAAGTCAATGAACGAAAACAATGAAAACCATCGAAACCGTTCAAGGAAAACAAGCAAATTCCAAAACTAACTCAAAGCACGAAAGCAACAAGCGACATCAAAAACCGAGGCAATAAAAGATAGCAGCGGAGAGGTCCCTCCTGACTCTGCCGCTAAGCCGATCCTTGGGGCATGGTCCACTGAATATGGGAATCGATTCCGAAGAAACAAATCCATAACGAGGACGAGTTCTTAATTCAATCTATCCCGATCGAACGATACCGTCTTGTGTTTCTTAGCCGCGCTCTCCGCACCGGGAGAACGGGGCGCTACATTGGGAGTCTATAAGTTATGTTAGGGGGTACTCATTCTGCATTAGTAGTAAAGGAATTTCAGTACAAGGGATGCATCAGACCAGTGCATAGTCAAGTAGGGATAGTGAGTGTATTTGTTCGCTGCTGTGGTGTGTATAGGCTTGAAGGGGACTCGGGTATGATACATAACAACATATTAGGGGGGGATTTGAGGAGCTCGGGCAGAACAGTAAGGAAGAAAAATAATATACTTACTAGATCTTAGTGTATATCAATATATATGGGGATCAATAGGCAAATATCGGCAGGAACATCTAGGTTATGTGGAACTGCTCTGAGATCAGAGAGATTTTTACTTGGTTTCAGTTGGAAGTGCATACAACAACATTGAGGAGAACTGCTAGAATTGATGCAGCACAATAAGGGTGCAGTATAGTGTAAGTGTGAGTTTGTGGTTAATTTATTCGAATGTGTAGTGTTAAGAGTAAGGTGATACTAGTGTTCAAATTCAGGTAGGTGCTCAGTTGTGAGTGAGGTAAGTATTAAGGTAATAAGGTGTGGTTCAGTTGCAACTTGAGGGTACTGACTTAAAGTGTACTGCAGATTTCCGTATTACATCCTGAAAGTATTGAGAGTATTAGAGTTGAAGGGGCATGTATAGGTGTAAGTGTGTATTGATAGGCTATGGGTGTACTAGTGTGTGTGCAAGTAGAGTGGAAAGGGGATGTTTTGAACTACAACAAGAGCACAACAAGAAGCAACATCATATATGAGTTAGAAGGAGGAGCTCGTGTGCCAGGTTCTGGGCCTGCAAGCAGCACCTCAGTTCCAGGCAAGTGATGTATTGATCCAGTGAGGAAATTGTGTTAGTAGTGTATCTAACGTGGGGAAACTTGTGTTGAGTGAGGTTTGAGAATCTTTGAGGTAATGTGTGAGGTAGAGGAGTGTAAGGGTGGTATTTGATGCTAGGGTGCCTGTTGTAGTAGTAGTTGTGGACTGCAGTGTTAGTTCATAGGTAGTGCTTAGTATATCAGGATACATGGTAGTTTAGTTAGTATTCAAGGTTAGGATTAGTTGAGAAAGTTGGTGTTATAGTGTAGGTGTCATAACTGGTATTTTAAGTAAGTGATTAGTGTAGGTAAAGATAGAAATAGTTGGTATCTGGATACCAAGTGGTTGAGGGTATCAAGATACAAGTGTATCCATAAAGATGAGGGCTAAGGCATGTTGCAGAGATATGGGCAAGGTCTTGAGTGTTGGTGGGTGTCATGTGTAGCTTAAGTGATTGTGCAAGAGGTAATAGTGATATATAAGGTGTATCAAGAGTGTCTAGGGTGTGGTATTTAGTGTGGATTAGTATGTTATTAAGGTAAATGTTGGTAGTGTCTAGATACTAATATTTGACCAAGGTATTAGATATTATCTTGAAGATGTGTGTAGGTAAACTAGGATATAGGTAATTATTTAAGTTATTGAGATGGATTAAGGTAATAGCTAAGGTATAGTCTGGATACTAAGTAGATAACCAAGGTTTATATTGATATGTTAAGGTAAATTTAGGCATTACAGTATTGGGTATATCATGAAAATTAAGTACTAAGATACAAGGTATTGAAATAAATAATGAGTTAGGTAATGGTATAAATAAACCTATGTTTTAGATATAATATCTTAGAGAACTATATTAGCTAGTATACCTTAGATATTAGCAAGGTGTCACGCCCCAGTCCCAAAAATACGTAGGACTAGGACACGTAAGCATGCCAGCCGTATGGATATGGCAACTCCAATATATGAAAACCAAATCCATATGTACGCTGTATTATGAATATCAATCCACAAGTGGTATAACATATATCACAAGTCACAGGATATAATCTAAATCTCATCCACCAAAATCATATAGAAATAAATAACCAGTATCTATGAAACTAGAACTCAATAAGAAGTATCTAAGAATGCTAGTTGGATGGAAACAAATCCACTACCAACTCAAATATAAGAGCAAATACTATATAAGTACAACACAATCAAACACAATATAAGTGTACCAGCTAGCAATCACGGCTCGAAGAGAAGACATCCTCGAAACATAGGTAACCATCCGAATCTGCGCTCCTGCGAATACTCAAGAACAAATACACCTGGCAGGGGACCAGGTCCTCAGAAGGACATAACAAGATACTTAGACACATGCCAATAAAGTACTAAAATAAATATCCAATGGGTCGCCTAACCGTCTAAAGTGAATGCAGTTTAAGAACAACTTTCCCCACAAGTAAGCTATCTGGTTGAAAACTGGGATTTGGCATGGTTCTCTTTTGAAGATCCAGGGGCCCAAAGGCACGTCGTCTTTTGAACGGCGGAGGCCCGCCAATGTACATAATATATATATATGGGTCATCATCGCCCGTTTCTCCAGTGGAGAATCCGGGTGCACAGGAGAAGTGCAAAGGAGCTCAAATGCGGTACTTGTTGTTCTCCCCACCCCATGCTCTAAGCATGTCATATCCATGACACGATAAACCTCTAATAATTGCCAAGTCTACTAGCATGCAAAGTTTCTAACAGCAGTTATTCCTAACGCACGGCCCATACGTACAGGAGGCCAGACCTGTCACGCAGTCCGTGATCTCTATATGAGACTCACACTCGTGTAATAACTGTGTCACGGCCAATGAACCTAATGATGATACATGATAATGGGGTAGTATCGTGAACAAGGTCAATGCAATACATAAATAAAAATATATCGCGACGATACCGTCACGCGCATTTTATATAACAGTTTAAAATATATGAACTAAAGGCAGAAAATAAAGATGCATGCAACATATGGAATATAAATAACAGTACAATGGCAAGGTATACTTGCCTTGCAAGGAAGCTGCAATGTACCAATAATCTGCTCTAGAAATCGTACAGAATAAATCCAATATCCTATGTACACATAAATATAATACAATAGAATCATTAGTCTTTACACTAGCACATACACAACCACATTTACACTGGACTCAGGGGGTATACTAGGGGTAACACTAGTCATCTAACACGGTCAATTACGTGTTGAATTATGCGGGTGTCGCGTCTTCAAGTACTGTACGAAATCAGTCAGTCAACTGACAGGTGTCTATGCCAGTACGTTAATGTACGCAAGGCGGACAAATTCACAAGTTCTTAAGGTCAACATGGTTAAGGTAAGTATGGAATAGTCCACGGTGTCCTAGGGTCGTATAGTCTGAATATTTAGTCATGATTATCAATTAGCATTTACTTACATATATATTCATATAACTATATAATAATATAACCATCAATTTATTTTCATAACTATTGGAATACATATAGCAATTACGTATAAAAATATATATACCAAACTGAATAATATTTGCGTACATGTAAATGTACGAACGCGCGTTGGGTTCTCCGACTCAGGGTCTGATGTAAACTAACCGTGGTGGCTAAATACTAAGGTCCTACTGGAATACTGTCAGAAAATGTACTCATCTGGGTCCAGCTGCTGGTATGAATCAGAGTCCAAGTCACAGTCCAAATAGCCTATGTATTACAAATTTATCACGTCAAAAGATAATTTATTTTAATTCTGAAATAATTACTCTTAAATCCTATTTTAATCTTATTATTCTGATTTTTATGTTAATTCCTAAATTTTGTCCAAAGAAACTGAATTTTATCAACTCGAGACTCATGGCACGCAAATCGAGGCGATCTGTTGACCGAAAAGTCAACCGACACAAACTCAACTTTCATGCATGATTTCCTGTAGATTTCAGTGTCAAAAATATGCTGGAATTTACGGCTCGTCCGAATTCAAATCCGTTTGGGAATTATGGCACATACAAATTTTGTATTGTGCACCGATGGTTAAATTCTAACCTAAGAGTTCTACAGAATTAACAGTATATTAATACTTCGAATTAAATTCTGGGAAAAATATTTGTTGATGATCTCGACATTAGCTTTCCGAAACTTTAAACGGTTCGTGATTCTGATTCCTGGTTCTCCCAGAATCGCGAAAACATCGAAATACGTCTATTTTCAGACATGCTGTACTCTACGAATTTTCCAGAATTTAATACTCATAATTTCGTAAAAAAATTTATATAATCAGAAATCTAACCTCAATATCTTTCTAAAGCAAGAAACTAGGCCTCGTTTGGAGTCCGGAGCTATGTGCAATGGCTTCTGGAAGATGAAGGAACCCTAGATGACAATTCTCCAAAAATCGGCTGAAGAAAAACCCTAGAAATTAATATCTAAACTATTATATATATAGAGGAGAGAGAGAGCAGCCGCGGCTCAGATAGCGCCACGTGGCAGCCATCTGACGCTGCCCGCTCAGATCTAACGGTCTGGGTTCGCTGCGGCTCGGCTCAGCTGAGTCCGAGTCGAACTCTGACTCGGCTCGGCTCGGCTCGCACCCACTCAGCAGTCACTGACAGGCGGGCCCGGCACTGTTCACTGCTGGAGGCTGACAGGTGGGCCCCCTGTTTGCTGACTGGGCAGAATTAATTACTTTTTGGGTTTTCTTTTTCAGAAATTAGTTTTTAATTCAGTTTTTCATAATTAACTCAAAATAAATGCTAAAAATAATCAGAAAATTCTCAAAAAATTCTAGAAAATATATTTTATTATTTAGAACCTAAAATAAAAGTTTGGGATATTTTTAATTAAGTTTGAACATAAAATAAATTCTTCAAAGTCCTAGAAAATTCGTATTTCTAGTTTTTAATTAACTAAAAATTATGGAAAAATCCCAATAATCTAAAATAGCATAAAAATAATTCTAAATAAATATTTATATAAGTAAATATACTAAAAAAAATTTATTTTCTAATTAACTAAGAGAATGCTCTAAATAACTTCAACATCTATAATAAATATAATAATATAAAATATACACAAAATACCTATTTTGGGTGAGGGAGTTTACAATCTACCCAACTTAAAATAATTTCATCCTCGAAATTAAAATAAGGCATAATTTGTTAAATCCTTCACATTCGTACATAAGGTACGTCAATCGCAATCTCTTCCAAAAATTTAAATAACAAAATCTATTCAAATCTATCGCGATCACTTCAAAATTAAGATAACCACTATTTAAATCAAAATTCAACCTGTCGTAATCTCTCCTCGATTTTCAAATAATCAACATCCAAATCTAACTCAAGTCTATATGACATCCCACATCAAAATTTATATCACAATTTCCAATTATCATAATCTCCTCTAGATTTTGAACAATAAACAATTCTAATCAAATCTTATTCCTATTCTCAACCTAAGATTTTTGTACTCTTCAAATATTTAAACTCAATTTACATCCTCAATATTTCAAATAGGTGACCCAACAATCAAAACTGAACTTTTTAATTCAAATCATCAAATTGTAAAATTTAAATCTAATTCACCAATTGTTCAAGTCTAAAATTCTATATTTATCCTCAAAATTTAAATCGATGATTCATCCTTCAATATTCAAAATTTAAATAATGTGCTCAAAGTATAAATATTTGGTCCGCAATATCAAGATTTTAAAATTCGTTAAATCCTCATTATCCTAATCCTTCTTTTAAAATTCTCCACATTTAAAAGGACTTAATCTCTCAATCTAATCCTACTTGATCACAATCTAAAAGAATTCTCCTCAAGTTTAATAATGCAATTTTTACCCAACTTTGAATTTACCCATCTATCACATAAGGCTCTTACATTTAAGAAAAATATTCCTCAATTTATTTTCTCATGTCATTCAATCCTCAAAACTTTAACACCAATTATATCATATGTGATATGCCCTTAATCAATTATGAAAGATAGTCACCAAATAATGTGATTGGCCTATGGGGTATATCTTGTACTATCCGTGTATCACTTATTTCCAAGCACGAGATTTCATCTTTCCGAAACAAGGGAAGACGGAAAGCAATGGAAAAGAGTTCAAGGAGGGGTAATAGAATGGAAGTATGAGAATCAAAGCGTTTAAAGAATTCAAATGGGAATTGTCAAGACAGTTGTGGATTAAAATCTTAATTTGGTAATTTCCTATTCGCATGCTCACATCGGTGCAGTTATGTACTTGATATGATATGCTTTGTCGTATCTAGAGGGTAAGTATATTTGTCTACTGGTCAACTATACATCTCAATCCACGTAAAATACTATTGCGAAGGGCGAATTAAGCGCATTATGGCTAGCTAGACCATAATACACTGATTCTGATTAGACAATTTGTATTAGTGTGGTTGATCAGGCCCCAATAACACATATGTCATGAACAAGCTCGATATAAGATTAAGCTTGCAAAAACTAGGCTATAATAGCAGCATAATTCAAGGTAGCACAGAAAATATAACGCTGGATTATGATGTGAGAAGTTACAAAATAATTCAAGTTCACAAAAGCAAAAACAACATAAGCAATAACAATAAAAGACTCTACAATCTCCACAGTTATCATACAACCTCCTTATCTAAGTCGCTAGTCGACCAAATAGGGCAAGGACCTCTAAATTCTATGGTCTGAATAAACAATGTCGTCTTATGCTAGCATACAATTAATGTCATTCAGTTACACTACCTCGATGGGTCAAGTGGACTATGTGATACTAGGTTGTGAGACATACTACCCAACTTAAAAGAATTAAACTAATACTGTGACAGTCTTAAGAGGATCCTACAAAATAATCTTGTACATGTAAATAAAACAGAAACTCTTTATTAGGGTATATGAGAAAAGATCTTGGTACTTATTAGGGTCTCTTATTATATTATATAGGTAAGGGCCACCTTAAGTCTTAATCATAGTGCTCATAGAACATGTGTCAATCGTAGGGATAGAAGAGTTACTAGCCGTTTAAGGAGAAAGGGATCTAACTTGTATCGAGGTAGGGGTACAAATTACGGGGTATACAACTAGGGGTAATCATCATAATCTAATTGAATAACTCAACTATCAGGTTCTAGCTACAAGGTACACAATTCAAAATTCAAGATTACAACTATGACTATAGAAAACTATATATCCTATCGTAGAGTATAATCACTTGGTCTATGATCAGAGGTGGCAGGTGGCACGAGTTAAAAGATGAAGAAGAAAAAACATGATTAGTCATCGCACAAATAACGAGCGCTAGGGTTTCAGAGAAACAAATATATGAAATTAAAATAGAGAGGCTATAGGTAATGTCATGGTTTCCTAAGGGGAGATGCTAAGCTACTCTCTGTGTTTGCGGTATGATCAAGAAAATACTATATTCATTGCTCTTGGCTTCCTAAGGTGTTGTCTACTAATAATAAAGACAATGATCTAAGTTTCTAGTTCTAATATTATCTAACTATGAAGGTTAGTTCAGTCCTAATGTTCAATATTGGTTCTCCATTGGTTCCTCAATACTAGGGTCAACATTATGGTAAAACTTTTAACTATCTCTAGTAGTGTCTATACTACTCAAGTCTTCTTAATACATCAAGGGGTAATGGTATACCAATCTAAAGATAAGGAGTTCTAGGGTTCACTAGATATTCTAAACTTAGTGGTGTGTCTATATTCTCATTGTATTCTTAATAGGTGTGCTACTCTAATTATCATCCTAATAATAGGGGTTCCTATATTCTAGCGGAAGGCTATATATACTCAAGGAACTTATTAGGAAAGTACAGAAATCAAGCAGGATACAATTGTTCGAATAGAGCAGAGAGGAGGAAGATGAATCATAGTCAATTGTGGATGAGATTCTATACTCTAGTCCTAGGTGCAGGCTTGTTCGGTATAGTAACGTAACCGAGACAATATACTCTCGACCTACGTGGGCCACCACTAAAAACATGTCACG
This sequence comes from Iris macrosiphon, assembly GCA_036927795.1. Classification (NCBI taxonomy): domain Eukaryota; kingdom Viridiplantae; phylum Streptophyta; class Magnoliopsida; order Asparagales; family Iridaceae; genus Iris; species Iris macrosiphon. Next base: position 14,973,157 of record JAYESA010000016.1, read on the forward strand.
CCCCAGTCCCAAAAATACGTAGGACTAGGACACGTAAGCATGCCAGCCGCATGGATATGGCAACTCTAATATATGGAAACCAAATCCATACGTACGCTGTATTATGAATATCAATCCACAAGTGGTATAACATATGTCACAAGTCACAGGATATAATCTAAATCTCATCCACCAAAATCATATAAAAATAAATAACCAGTATCTATGAAACTAGAACTCAATAAGAAGTATCTAAGAATGCTAGTTGGATGGAAACAAATCCACTACCAACTCAAATATAAGAGCAAATACTATATAAGTACAACACAATCAAACACAATATAAGTGTACCAGCTAGCAATCACGGCTCGAAGAGAAGACATCCTCGAAACATAGGTAACCATCCGAATCTGCGCTCCTGCGAATACTCAAGAACAAATACACCTGGCAGGGGACCAGGTCCTCAGAGGGACATAACAAGATACTTAAACACATGCCAATAAAGTACTGAAATAAATATCCAATGGGTCGCCTAACCGTCTAAAGTGAATGCAGTTTAAGAACAACTTTCCCCACAAGTGAGCTATCTGGCTGAAAACTGGGATTTGGCATGGTTCTCTTTTGAAGATCTAGGGGCCCAAAGGTACGTCGTCTTTTGAACGGCGGAGGCCCGCCAATGTACATAATATATATATATATATGGTTCATCACCGCCCGTATCTCCAGTGGAGAATCCGGGTGCACAGAAGAAGTGCAAAGGAGCTCAAATACGGTACTTGTTGTTCTCCCCACCCCATGCTCTAAGCATGTCATGTCCATGACACGATAAACCTCTAATAACTGCCAAGTCTACTAGCATGCAAAGTTTCTAACAGCAGTTATTCCTAACGCACGGCCCATACGTACAGGAGGCCAGACCTGTCACACAGTCCGTGATCTCTATATGAGACTCACACTCGTGTAACAACTGTGTCACGGCCAATGAACCTAATGATGATACATGATAATGGGGTAGTCTCGTGAACAAGGTCATTGCAATACATAAATAAAAACATATCGCGACGATACCGTCACGCGCATTTTATATAACAGTTTAAAATATATGAACTAAAGACAGAAAATAAAGATGCATGCAACATATGGAATATAAATAACAGTACAATGGCAAGGTATACTTGCCAGGCAAGGAAGCTGCAATGTACCAATAATCTGCTCCAGAAATCGTGCAGAACAAATCCAATATCCTATGTACACATAAATATAATACAATAGAATCATTAGTCTTTACACTAGCACATACACAACCATATTTACACTGGACTCAGGGGGTATACTAGGGGTAACACTAGTCATCTAACACGGTCAATTACGCATTGAATTACGCGGGTGTCGCGTCTTCAAGTACTGTATGAAATCAGTCAGTCAACTGACAGGTGTCTATGCCAGTACGTTAATGTACGCAAGGCGGACAAATTTACAAGTTCTTAAGGACAACATGGTTAAGGTAAGTATAGAATAGTCCACGGTGTCCTAGGATCGTATAGTCTGAATATTTAGTCATGATTATCAATTAGCATTTACTTACATATATATTCATATAACTATATAATAATATAACCATCAATTTATTTTCATAACTATTGGAATACATATAGCAATTACGTACATAAATATATATACCAAACTGAATAATATTTGCGTACACGTTAATGTACGAACGCGCGTTGGGTTCTCCGACTCAGGGTCTGATGTAAACTAACCGTGGTGGCTAAATACTAAGGTCCTACTGGAACACTGTCAGAGAATGTACTCATCTGGGTCCAGCTGCTGGTATGAATCAGAGTCCAAGTCACAGTCCAAATAGCCTATGTATTACAAATTTATCACATCAAAAGATAATTTATTTTAATTTATTTAATTTTGAAATAATTACTCTAAAATCCTATTTTAATCTTATTATTCTGATTTTTATGTTAATTCCTAAATTTTGTCCAAAGAAACTGAATTTTATCAACTCGAGACTCATGGCACGCAAATCGAGGCGATCTGTTGACCGAAAAGTCAACCGACACAAACTCAACTTTCATGCATGATTTCCTGTAGATTTTAGCGTCAAAAACATGCTAGAATTTATGGCTCATCCGAATTCGAATTTGTTTGGGAATTATGGCACATACAAATTTTGTATTGTGCATCGATGGTTAAATTCTAACCTAAAAGTTCTACAGAATTAACAGTATATAAATACTTCGAATTAAATTCTGATAAAAATATATGTCCATGATCTCGACATTAGATTTCCGAAACTTTAAACGATTCATGATTCTGTTTCCTGGTTCTCCCGAAATCACAAAAACATCGAAACACGTCTATTTTCTGACATGCTGTACTCTACGAATTTTCCAGAATTTAATACTCATAATTTCGTAAAAAAAATTATATAATCAGAAAGCTAACCTCAATATTTCTAACGTAAGAAACTAGGCCTCGTTTGGAGTCCGGAGTTATGCGCAATGGCTTCTGGAAGATGAAGGAACCCTAGATGACAATTCTCCAAAAATCGGCTGAAGAAAAACCCTAGAAATTAATATCTAAACTATTATATATATAGAGGAGAGAGAGAGCAGCCGCGGCTCAGATAGCACCACGTGGCAGCCATCCGACGCTGCCCGCTCAGATCTAACGGTCTGGGTTCGCTGCGGCTCGGCTCAGCTGAGTCCGAGTCGAACTCTGACTCGGCTCGGCTCGAGGTCGGCTCGGCTCGGCTCGCACCCACTCAGCAGTCACTGACAGGCGGGCCCGACACTGTTCACTGCTGGAGGCTGACAGGTGGGCCCCCTGTTTGCTGACTGGACAGAAATAATTACTTTTTGGGTTTTCTTTTTCAGAAATTAGTTTTTAATTCAGTTTTTCATAATTAACTCAAAATAAATGCTAAAAATAATCAAAAAATTCTCAAAAAATTCTAAAAAATATATTTTATTATTTAGAACCTAAAATAAAAGTTTGGGATATTTTTAATTAAGTTTGAACATAAAATAAATTCTTCAAAGTCCTAGAAAATTCGTGTTTCTAGTTTTTAATTAACTAAAAATTATGGAAAAATCCCAATAATCTAAAATAGCATAAAAATAATTCTAAATAAATATTTATATAAGTAAATATACTAAAAAAATTTATTTTCTAATTAACTAAGAGAATGCTCTAAATAACTTCAACATCTATAATAAATATAATAATATAAAATGTACACAAAATACCTATTTTGGGTGAGAGAGTTTACACAAGGTAAGCCTATTATGAACCTAGAATCAAGGTATCGACCTAGTTGACCTAGTTTGACTAGTATGACCTAGTTTTGACATAAAAATTATATTTTAGCCTATTTAAACACGTTTAACGCTTTATTACACCAAATAAAATAAAATTTTATATATAGGTTATTTGCCATTAGAAGTTTTGAATGTTTGAAATAACAAACAAAGAAGTTCAAAGAGATCTAAGTAGAAAATCTAAGTACAATTTTTTAAATTCTGGGGCGTGACGATGGAGCTTGAGCGTGGTAGCGTCTCCTTTACTCCGTTGACGGTCTGATGAGGGAATGCAGATGCTTTCTCTTATTTTCTCTCTCCTGATCTTGTGTGCACGTACGCAGCTCGCCGAGCTGGTCTGGTCTCTCTAAAGAAGAAAAATAACCAGCCAAAAGAAGAAGCCCCCCGGGAACGTCCAAGTTGCCCATATTTATAGCCATCGTGCTAATTGGTTATAGATGTCACATATGACTCTGTTTGGTAGCCATATAGGGATCCATTAATAGAATCGGTAACAACTGTAGACGCATACGGTGGGCAAGCTACCATGTGAGTCTTAGTTATAATATGGTGTTGAAGAGATCTCGGTGTTGTTACGTGCCTGACTTGGTCAGCTGGACACGTAGTCAGCACTGATTGTACGAGAAATCATCTTCGGATGTAACAGAAAAATTATGGAAGTCGAGTGCTACATAACGTCTTTGCTGCATATGGTCGTGGCTGCATACGTTATCTCGTTTGACCTTGGTAGGATGGACACTTGGGCCGCATGATGGCGAGGCCGCATGGGTACGCAGCTGCATGTGAGCTATCGCCATAGCCTTAGTCTGATGGATACTCTGGCCACGTAATGACGAGGCCGGATGGGAATGTAGTCGCATGCGATCTCTTATCTGGCCTTGGTCGGATGGATACTCTGGTCACATGTTGATGAGGCCACATAGGTCGGTAGCCGTATATGATGACTAGTTTGCATGGGGACTGTAGCCGTATATGATGACTAAGCCACATAAGATCAAATCCGCATAGGAGAGGATATGTGGCATGACGCATCTGTCATAGCTATTAATACGTGATGTGACTTTTTATCTTTTTGCATGATGCCCTTGCACAAGTCTCGAGGTGCTCAAAACTTTATATCAGACATCTAAGGCTGTGTCAAGGGCTCTTTATGCGGCCTTCTTATTCTGAGACTGTTCAGGCCGTATGAAGGCTATTATGCGACTTCTATCTGGCCGCATAGATGATCCTCTTATGCGGCTCCGAGGAGGCATGAGCTTTATGCGCCCTACAGATTTTATGCTTCTACAAGACCCCCTTCAAAGTTTCCAAAATGACAAGTTTGGAATACTTTAAATAAGAAGAATGGTAGAGCATTTTTGGCCGCATAGGGGTGATATGTCGCATAGCCATGTTACCGCATAGTGAGTTCTGCCAGGTTGTCAACTCATTATCTCTTGACATGGGACTCGAGAAATCAGTTTTCGAGGAGATTAAAGAGGATCTTGCAAATCGAGACGTCAGGCTCATATCATTAACCGCTCGGTTCATTACCTCGATCCCTTCATGTAGTTTTTGGAGCCTATAAATAGGCAGTCAGGGGGAAGAAAACTTGTATCTCTTTGCTATCTTTCTCATTTTCCTTCAAAGGATGCCGCAGGCTGCGGCCTTTCTCACCGAGGAGTTTGTTAGGGGCGGCCTTGATCCGTGGCCCCCTGACTTTGCTGTTTTGCCTGGAGGTAGTGGAGCTCCCCATTTTTGTGTTGGGATGCCAAGGACACAGATACACTAGTGCATAGTCTTTCTGGGTAGATGAGAAATCATCTATAATACGCGCAGACTCTTTATACAGCCTTGCCGCATGGATGGAAGATTATCACAAACATGCACGGGCTTCTCTCATGAGTTTGTCGTACGGATGTGCAACCATCATGCGGCATCTAAGACTCTACCGCATGGATGAACAACCATCATGTCTTTGCCGCATGGATGAAGGATCGACCTGGACATAAGATAATCATGTCTTTGTTGCATGGATGAAGGCTCGATCCGGACATGCTACCACCATAGCTCTGTCGCCTGGGCTTTTTATTGTCTTTGTTTTCTAATGTTACATGTTTTTCTTGTGCAGGCTATGTTCTCCCTCATGCGGCACATGATGGAGTATGGAAGAATATCATAACAACTGTTGTTCGGGGTGAAGACCAACCTTATGCGGCAACTTCTCATCAAGAACTGATCCAGGAGACGAGAAATATTTGCCAAGAACTTATCCAGGAGCGAGGATGAACATCCTGCATCATGTACGGAGCTTTCCTTCTTCGTGTAGCGTGCTAGCTGTGTTTCTCTCCTCTATGCGGCTTGCTACCAGCCAGGGGTCTGCGGTATAGATGACAAGATTTGGATTAATTGTCATTCCTATCGTCGTCTTCCCGCCTGGTTGTAGAGCGCCTGATCCTGGTTCTCTCTTGTTGTCCATCAGTATGGATTCTTTTTCCTATAATAAGTTTTTTACTATGAAGGGATGATCCAGAAAGCATTGAGCTCTGCTGCTTGCTCTACCTATGCTGGTTGCCATAACAGCACGGAGGCAGCGCCTGGATGGAGAAAGTTATGATTATAGAATTTTCCATCGCATGTACTCACAATCTTGAATATTAATAAAAATTCTTAAATGTAATAAATTTTTATTATATGTACTCATGATCTTGAATATTAATAAAAAAGTTAACATTTTTTAGAACTTCTTTTTGCACCTGTCGTTTTGCATATTGTGGACTTTGGATATTGTACTAGAGGTAATACGGACATAGCACAATACCTCATTCTGTTGAGGATATCCTACTAGGATCTTAGGTGGACCTGTTACTTCTTGTGCACTGAGGACAAGTAATAGGTTCGAGATAAAACCCTATTAGAGGTGATATGGACATGATAGGTTTTGTGGCCCCATTACTTCTTGCGCACCCGAGTACAAGTAATAGGTTTGGGACAAGCCCTGCCTGAGGTGATATGGACATGGAAGGTTTTATAGACTTAACACTGCTGGCGTACTTAGAGTTAAGTACGGATGGTAAGTTGAGTTGACAACTGATATCAGAGGTAATATGGACGTGATAATCGATAGCCAAACTCGGGAGATTTGCTCAGACGTAATATAGACGTGGCAAAATTGGCTGGGGAGAAGTGTTAGGGAAGTAGTTCAGAGGTAATATGGACGTGAACTTATGTCCAAAAAACTCACCGAGGAGTAGTTTGCTGAGTGTGCTCTATCCGGGAATGTAGATAGACCTGAGGGTTGCTCCTCTAAGGAGATTGTTAGGACGATAGCTCAGAGGTAATATGGACGTGAGCTAGCGTATAACAAGACTAGTTTGGGTGGTCCCGGCGGGAGTGTATAGATGGACCTGAGGCCTGCTCCGTTGGAGAGATTGTTAGGTTCCATTACCTGTTGCGTACTCAGGACTCCTGAATAAAGACAATGGCTTTCACAATAATTTGTATAGAAAGGGAAATTCCTTATATAGGCACTCCTTGGGGAGGAAGGACCAAGAATGTAGACAATGTACATCTGGGTTGCCCTGCTGGAGATAAGGGGAGTATATGTCTTACTTAGACATAGTATTTTTTTAAGAACTTGTCGTTGATAGGTATCATGAGCAAGTCGTCGTTAGATTTAGCAAGCCGGAAGGTGCCATTGGAGAATACGGACTCCACGACGAACAAGTCTTCTCATTTAGGTTAAAATTTGTCAACTGTCATGTGGGTCATAACCATCGACCTTCTTACTTCCAAGACGAGGTCACCCTCTTAGTAAGTCATCTTCTTAACTCGTTTGTTGAATGCTCCTGAGAGATGCGCTTGGTATAGCTCAATATGTTGTTGAGCTAAGAGAGATTTTTCGTCGAGTGCTTATAACTCTTGCAGCCGTAGACGATAATTATCTTCAACGATTAACTAGTTTGAGAGAGCTACTCAGAGCGAGGGAATTTGGATCTCAAGGGGAAGGACTGCTTCGCTCCCGTAGACCAAGGAGAAAAGTGTACTGTCGGTTGGTGTCCAGACTGTTATTCGATAGGCCTAGATACATTCGCCGAGCTTCTCATTCCAGTCGTGCTTATTGGAAGAAAAAACTTCTTGAGGAGCTTGATGATGGTTTTGTTGAACACCTTTGCCAAACCATTTGTAGCTAGGTTATAAGAAGTCGAGACTACATTTTGAATTCGGTTCATATCACAGAACCGATAGAAATTATGGCTTACAAACTGTGCACCATTGTTATGGATGATTCTTTGTGGCAAGATAAAGTGGTATATGATGTGATGCTTGACAAAGCTGATCACGTTTGATGTATTGACTTCAGCGAGCAGAACAACCTCTGCCTACTTAGAGAAGTAGTCGGTGATGGACAATATGAACCGATGTCCCTTAGATGAAGGTGGCATAAACTATCCAATAAAGTACATGCCCCAGACTTCGAATGATCAAGACGTAATAGTCGAGTGTAGGAACTCCGAGGGTTAGTGGATGAAGTCAGCATAGATTTGGCATGCTTGGCATTTTCTTGCGTAGTTGACGACATCTGCCACCATTGTCGGCCAATAGTAACCCATTCTTCGGAGACAATCCTTTAGATTGGGTTCGGGCTGACGGGCACCGCAAACTCCGTCATGAGCCTCATGGAGAGCCTGCTTCACTTCTGCATTTGATAGGCATCGTAGTAGAAGACCGTCATATGAGCGGCGATACAATATTTTAGTAGCCGTATCATAATAGAACCAGAGAAAACATCTTCTGATGGAAGTGGCTTCCTTTGCATTCTCGGGGAGCATTCCATAGACTGCGTAGTTGATGAATAGGAGTTTCCAGTCTTGGATATTGGTTTCTGCTTTTTTGGCATAGCTTAGACATATGCAGAGGTTATTTTTCGGGCAAACTAGCTCTTGGCTGACCACGGTGATCAACTGATGAGTGTTGGCAGGGACGACCCATGAGGCCGCGAGACTGGCATGGGCGTCAGCCTCGATGTTTTATAGTTGAGGGACATGCTCTATGAATAATTTCCCTAAGGTGGAGATTATGTCAAGCGCGGCTTGGTGGTACAAAATCAAGTCTTCATTCCGAACTTCGTACACACCTCGGACTTGGTTGACTATCAGCTTGGAATCGCCGTAGGCTTCCAGGTAGTCTACTCCCACTTTCTTAGTGAACCGGAGTCCAATGATGAGAGCTTTATACTCTACCAAATTGTTTGTGCATGGCTTTGTGAGGGAGTAAGTGTGGTTGATAACCAGATTATTTGGGAATATCAACATGATCCTGACGCCAACGACGACATCGCCTTTGGGCCCTGTTCTTGACGCATTGACAAAGAACATCTATCAAATGGTCTCTGAGCTTGTGGTCATGCTTAAGTCTTCCACTTTGTCCAGGATCTCCTCGTAAAGCTTTGAGATTTCTGACACTGGATGAGCAGCCAGAAAATTGGCCAATGCTTAACCTTTCACCGCCTTTTGTGGGATAAATACCATATTGAATGGGGACAGAAGTATCGCACACGTAGCTAAGTGGGAGTTGAGTGCCACAATTTTGGTCATGAGGACCCTGAGAGGGTTGACCCTTGAGATCACATGGATCGTTTATCCTGTTACGTAATACCGAGTTTTCTAGATAGCAAAGACCAGAGCAAGGCACTCCTTCTCGACGGGATTGTATCTGTGTTCCGCACCGACCATCATTCTACTGAGGTAGTAGATGGCCTACTCATGGCCTGTACCACTCTTTTGGGCTAGTAGAGCGTCAAGAGAGTGATCAATTACTCGTACATTAAGCAGAAATGGCTGCCCTACTACAGGCACTACCAACACCGGAGGGTTCATGAGATACTCCTTGATGTCGTCAAAGGCGCGCCAGAATTCTTTGTTCTAGAAAAAGGAGACTCCCTTCTTCATGATCTGGGTGAATGGCTGACAACGTCAAGAGAGATTTGCTATAGATCTTCTGATGTATGTTAGTCTCCCTTGAAGACCGTAAAGTTCTCTGGGGTTCTTCGGTAGGCTCATTTCAAGGACCGCCTTAGTCTTGTCGGGGTCTACTTGGATACCTTCGAAGTTATTACAAAACCCAGTAACTTGCCGCTAGAGACTCCTAGGAAGGATTTGGAAGGATTCATCTTGAGCTGGTATGCACGCATTGGGTTGAACATAGTCCTCAAGTCTTGGAGGTGATCATCTTTGGGACAACTTTTGACAGCGATGTCCTCAACATAGAATTCTACCATCTTGCGCAGATGTCCACAGAAGATGGTGCTTATAGCTCGCTGGTATGTAGCACCTACGTTCTTCAGGCCAAAGGGCATGACTGTGTAGCAGTACACTCCTATCAGCGTTCGAAACGATATATGCTTCTCGTCGTCAGGAAATATCTTTATTTGATTGTATCCTGAGAACCCGTCCATGAAGGACATACGCTCGAAGCCACAAGTGTTGTCGATCATTATGTTAGTGATCGATAGAAAAAACTCATCTTTTGAGTATGCCGTATTTATATTACTGAAGTTAATGCAGATTGGATCTTCCCGTTCTTTTTGAAGATAGGCAAGATATTGGCCACCCAATTGGGATATTGTTCCTCACGGATGAAGCTACTAGCTATCAGTTTGTTTACTTCAGCTTCGATGATGTTCATGATATCCGGACGAAATCGTCGTTTTTGTTGCTTTACTGACTTAGCGTTCGACAAGATGTTAAATTTATAGACCGCAATATGGGGGTCCAAACTCTGCTTGTCTTTATTGCTCCAGGCAAATATATTGATATATTCTCGTACAAGTTGTAGCAGGGATTCACGATCTTTATCTGATAAGTTTTGATGATAAAGATAGGTTTGGGGGCAGATTCCTCGCCCAGGTTAACTTACACGACCTTGTCTTCGGTGGGAGGTTCTCGCTGCTCGATACGTAGATCCCATTGCGAGTTTAAGTGTTAGTCCCATGGTTCCACTTCAAAGAGTTCTGGTGAGTCCTCGTTGTCTTTCTCATGGTCAGCTGATGCCATATTGATAGACAACGTTCGTCTAAAGATGTCTCTGATACGGATATCGGAGTCCCAAGAGGAAGATTCTAAAGAGTGAGAGTATAACTCATCTTCTTCATCTGAGCCTTCGGGGGTTGTGGGAGGCATAACGTACCCTAAGCCATGCTTGGTCTTATGATAGTAATCCTACGAATTGCATGTAGGAGCCTGTAGACGAAGAGGCAGCCATCAGCCTTTGCCGTAGTTCAAGCCCCTAGCGGCTTTCAGGTCGTAGTCCAACTTCTAGATAAGGTGCTTGGCTTGACAACTGTACCGGTAAAGCTATATTTTGCTGGTATCTGGTTCTGGCTCATGTTCCTCCTGGATGAAGGACTGGGGGCATTTTACCCTACCGAAGATGATGGGTTTGTCTCCCTTCCTCCTTATGGGAACTATAAAGTAAGATTTTTTGCTAGGGAGAATTCGGTTTACTACATATGTAATAGTTATCTGTGTATGCAGATGCAGGCCTAGACAGTGCTCAAGGGAATGTAGTGCGTTGAGATGTGCAACTTTTGAGTAGTTCAAAGAGAGCATTCATTGATAAAATAAGGTATTTCATCCTCTGGAATTACAATATCGTAGGAAGGGATATTGGCATGAGCGGCTACGTAGTCCACCAGTTCATCATTCATGAGGTCTACCCCAAGTGTAAGCGACGACTTTGGAGGTCTCCTGTGCAGCTTTACCACTAGAGGTTCTGAATTCACAGCAGGTGTTGAATCTTTCTTCAGGGGTTGCCTCGGCCTATGAAGGTGAATGACAAGAGGTTCAGGTGCCTTCTTGTACAGTTTTACCCTGAGGGGAGGAGCTATGTCGGGAGTGCATGCTTTGAGATGGACTCTCAAGGGATCGTCCGATGTTGTCCCAGTCTCTATCTCATTGTCGACGTCATTATCACCTTCATCTTGGTGGACTTGTTTATAGAGGAACGAGTCAGAATAATAGGCTTTAATCCCTTTGAATGGATCAACGTCGACAAATTCCATATTGACGATGTCGTGATCATCCACGTACTTCAAGCACTGGTGCAAGATCGATTGTACGATCATGTATTGATGTATCCATGGACGCTCCAATAGAAAATTGTAGAATACGTCTACGTCTACGTCTATGACGTAGCAGGTGACCAATATTTTCAAGTCGCTGATGTCACTACCACATTCTAAAATAGGGGTATTTTTGTCTTTTTATTATTTATAAAAATTGTGTGTATTTTTTTTAAATAATTGCATGATATGTGTATATAGATATATTATATGTATAGTGTTCTTTAGTGCATGAGTTAGTAGACTAGACCTCGAAGCCCACTAGATGAACCCATGATCGAATTATGGGAGTATGGATTTTTATTAATAATTTTGGGATTAAATATTGGAGATTATATTTATTATTGTGATTTTATTTAATTTTTGTCCCTTACCGTTGCTTCGATATTTGGAGCGCTACCCTATCTTTTGCCCTCCAATAAATTTTACACCTTTGTCTTAAACGTGCCCGTCTTCCATTCTGACCCTTGTGTAACTCAATAATATGCTTTCTTGTGCTTCATTTTAATCATACAATATTCGTTACGGACGTTTATTTTAATTCTAAATAAATCCAACTTTGTATCTCTGTGCGTTCCAATCGAAATTGGAGACACAATCTCGACCCATTTTGTGCAACCCAAATTATGATAATATTCTATTCTGAGTCTTCTATATTTATGATACTTGTGTCCCACCTAATTTTAGCCCCATGTACTTCTAATTAATTTTAGAATACCAACTATATTAATTCTAATTAATTAAATCCAAAACCCACTTTCTATGCAATTTTTCAATTGTTGGGGACTTATTTGCAAAAGTGCAATGATGTGTCACCATCCTATTGGTCAAGCACATGAAAACCCTATTTTTCCTTCATATGAATTTTTTCAATAATTTTTTGGAGTGTGTAACATCAACATCACCCTCATTAAACATTGGTCCTCCATTTTGAAACCATGCAATCCTAGCCCTCCAATTTCTACATGTAAAGCCAAGGCCCAATCCCAAGGAGGATGTTGACCATGCCCAATTTTCTAGGTCAAACACCCAACCCCCGTTTACATATATATATATATATATATATATATATATATATATATATATATATATATATATATATATATATATATATACCATCTTTATTTATTTATTTTTCCTTCATCCTAAACTTTGCCCAGCCGACTTTCTTATCAATCCCCTTCCTGTTCACCTCCTTCCCTGTCCAACCCGCCGGAACGCACCGGAGAAGCCCAGTCCCGACCGGAGCCTCGACCGGACCCCCGCCTCTCCTTCATCTCGCTGAACTGAGCCAACTCTTCCTTGCCAGAAGCCACGGCTACACCTCGACTGAACCGCTGCATCCCGTGCCCGACCGGACCAACCATCCCGTCACCATCCGGGCCATCTGTCCGACGACGAGCAGCCGCTGATCCTCGCCTGAACCCGGTGAACTCGACCGTGCACCACCCGCTGAACCGCCTCGCCATCCTCGTCGGACCTCTCCCTCTCTCCTCCGATATCCTTTCCGCCAGCAGCATCTCCACCTCCTCCGCCTCTGCAACAGTCCCCATCACCACCATCGTCGACTTCACCTCCACCACCTCTCCTTGCTGTCCTCTTCCTTCCTTCTTGAGCTCCTCCACCTCTCTGCAACTCGACCACCACTACTACCCTCATCTCCTCCCCCTCGCCGGACTTCCCTAGACCCGGTCGAAGCAGCCTTCTCCCATTCATCACCATCATCATCACCTTAATCATCATCATCATCACCATCATTATCATCACCATCATCATCCCCATTATCATCACCATCATCATCATCACCATCACCTTAATCATCATCATCATCACCTTAATCATCATCACCATCAATATTGTCATCATCGTCGTCCCCGTGCGCGCACCCCGAGGTTCGAACAAGTCCCTCTTCTTTTATTTTATGTGTGCTTGTGTGAGTAGTATTAGGGGTTAGCATTTGGTTCAGTTTAGTTGGTTGATAGGATTGCAGATCGTGTTGGTTAACCTAGTGACTAGTGTGCATGTGCATATACATACGCGTATGCGTATATTATTCAATTTGGTATATATATAGATATATATATTTAGTATGTGTATATATACTGTGTGGTAATTAAATACTATACTAGTATGAATATCTTTATATATGTTCTAAGATACCTAGTGTAAATTATGGATATTTCGTAATTATATTGACCATGTAACCCTGAGAATTGGGAGTTGACTACCTAAAGTACAATGACGTATTGGCGAGACATATGTTAGTGATTGACTGTTTGATTATGCATAGAAATAAAGGACCTGACACCGGTGTAGTTAGACGCACATTTGACCCTGTTAGTTGACCAGTGTCATACCTAGCGTAGCCCCTGAGTTCAGAGTATTTATGATTGTGTGTATGTTAGTGTATCGACTGATTCTGTATTACTATTATATGATGTCTATAGGACTGTTGGATTATTCAGACAAGACTTCAAAAACAGGATATTGGTATTGCCAGCAGCAGGACCCCAGGCGAGTACATTCTCTGACAGTTTTCATTATGTTGATTTTCTCTATGATTCCAGTTGTATAGCATACATGATTCTGACACTGTTGTATACACGAGTTGGCATCATCGAGACCTGTCATGAGGAGTCATGATTGGGATCCATCGTACTAGCTGGGGATGGGGAAATATTAGTAGCTTATGTGATCATATCCAACTCTACATGCATCATAGCTCACCCATACCTCACATCGGTGCAGCCTAACCATTACATGCCTCATAGCCTGTTACATGTGATTAGCCTGACTATTGCTCGTATCATAGCTATCCGGATGGTTATCCTGACCTTACATGAATCATAGCTAATCATATGTAACAAGCCTGATTAGTCCCAAGCTGATCACATGATATGCTGATGTTTCACACACTTAGCTAGATAGTCTATACATGTATCTCTAGTCTTGATCTAGCATTTCTCTATGTTCTAGTTACTATTCTTGTATTCAATATATTCTATTTCATTGTTCTAGCATGCACATGTATTTTTGTTCATTGCTAGTTGTACCATTGATGATGACATATGCTCCAGTATATCTTATTCCTGTATTTTATTATCTCATGTATTTCTTATTGCCAGTATATATATATCCACTTTATATTTCTTTACACTGTATTATAGTTTTTGTCAATATACATGGAACTGCTGTTCGTGCTTATACTTCGTTCCATCCTGACTGGAAATATTTTTCCAGACTGTGACTTAGAGGACTTATTTTTGGCATACTTGGAGACTTGGATGTTATTGATTGCAGGTTAGACTATTATTGTTGTTTAGACTTGTCTTATATTTCGTTTATTTTCTTCGACATCTCATCGTGCTTTAGTTATGTGATTGAGTATTCCATATTATATTATGATATCTGTGTCTCCTTATAGAGTTGGATATTCGTGTGAGATTGATTAGCTAGTATTGTGACCTAGACAGCATTCTACCATCGATGCTGCGGCGTAGGCTGGACGTACCTACGCACTCGTGCCTCAAATTCTGGGTGCGGGTTATGACATATTTTTAGTGGCGGCCCATGCAGGTCAGACTTCGTAAGTTGTTCGATGTCGTGGTAGTGCGACGTCTTAGTTGTACTACTGCGTACCTGCGATAGGATATAGGACATAGGATACTAGGATGAGAGAGGATACTCAATCACAAATTCTTTGAGATATTTTTGGGACGACCCTTGAGAATCTTATTATAATTTCTAATTTAAATATTTTTCCTTGTTTTCGTCCGTTCTCACTTGTTGTTATTGAATTTGATTCTTGTTGATCAGTTGTTAAATTCAATTCTTGGAGTCGTTGTTGAGTTTGATTTCTAATCGAGATGAATTTTTACGGACTAAAATTTATGGTATCATCTGATGACATATGTTGATGAGGACAGTGAGAAAGGTAAAATGTCTACTTTGGTTATGGAGCCTAGAGTTTATCGCAACCACATTAGCTGTCGTGGCAAAAACGTAGGAACCTGACCTTGGATGTACATATTTTAGTTATAAAATTTAGAGTTTCTCGCAGCCATACCGGTTGTTGTGGCGAGGATTCTAGAAGACATGATTATGGAGTTGCATACCTTAGTAATATAACCTATCGTTTATCGCAGCTATGCTTATTGGCGTGGCAAGGATTCTGAGTGTCATAATTTTGGACAGACGTGTATGATTATCAGGTTGTATCTTAAATTGGTTCTTAAAGTATCATCTCAATACTTATCCACTTCTGTTATTCTAGGACTTTGTTCCATCATTTTCTTTGCTAGCAGTAGTGATACCTTCAGTCCTTAGCCCAGTTTCTTTTGAGCTTTATTCTTTAAGGATCCCTGTTAATGTGATAATTGATTACTTGCAATTAGGTCTGTGTCTTGAGTATCAGTATTGACTATTGAGAGTGTGGCTTGTGAGTCTGTAAGTGTTTCTTAGTTGGACATGTGAGCAGTAGGCATCAATCTTGAGTTAACCCATAGCGTAGTACATTGTAGCAATAGTTCTATCATATATGTCATTATAGTTAGCATTGGTACTATAAGTAGAAGGAGGAGTAAAGAGTATCAGTGATGGTTCCAAAAATGAGTATCAAAGTCAGCATGCAACTTCTGGATAGTCATGAATTTATGTAGTTGGGTGATCCATGTAAGCAATTAAGTATCAGGGAAATTATGTTGAAAATTAATGGGGTATGATATTCAATTTGGTGGTTGATACTTGGGTGTGTCAAGAGTAAATAAATATATATACATAAAGGGTATTAATGAGTGTGCCATGGGTTGAGAAATATTAAGATTGGTTATGGAAGATATATAGTATCACTGATTATTATATCAGTCTGTAAAAGATTTAAGAGAAAATATGTATACATCAATCGAGATATGGAACCATATGCCTGCCCTTGAGAGTGATGTAAAATATGTGTATTATAAAAAGTACAAGTGATCATGAGTTCTAGTGAGTATAATGAGATAATCTAATGATGAAGCTAGTATTATTATACCAAGAGTGCTAGTGTTTCTATATCAAGGATTAGTTAAGAAATGTGCTAGTAACAGTAAGTACCTCGTGTGATAGTAGATTGGTGTATCAGTTAATATGGATAGAAAATTATTGGAAGAAATAGTGCAAGTAATCCAGGCAGTGCAATATATTCAGTACACAGTTGAGGAGTGTAGACAATCGGTGTATTTGTGTGTATCTTGTGTATTAGAGACTGTGAGTATATATATATGTATACTTAGATAAATGTGGATTTAAATTTATAATTTAAAGATTGAAAATAAATTTTAATTTTAAGAATTTTTGAGGAGTTGAGATTTTATGTTATTAAAGTTTTTGAGGATTCAAATTCAATTCAATAAACATAGTAAAAGCTATAAAGATTTTTGGAAGTGATTAAAATTTTATTTTAAAATTTGAATATTTGACTTTTGAGGAAAGTATATGCATTTTATTTTAAATTGTTCGAGAAGTTAAATTTTGAGGGTTTTATTTTGAGGATAAAATTTTATGATGGGTAAAAAATATATAACAGTATATGAGTGGATGAAGTGCACTCATATTAGAGGGAGCAGTATTTAGTGTGTTGTGTTACACTTAGTATTTAGTGTGTTGTGTTACACTTAGCGTGCACTTAAGAACAACTAGTATAAACAATTACAGTAGGTAAGAGAGTTAGCAGTAGGTGTGCTTGTAGTAGAAATAATGGTACCTAAAGGGATAGAGGTATTAAACTTCGGATGCATCAATTGACCTATGGTTGTGTTAGAGGTTCTTGGTATCAGATTTTGGTATTAATAGACATATATGTACAATGTGAATGTATCCATGGATATCTTGTGGACTAGTGATTAGTTGATATAGGTATCAGTGTATAGGGATAGGAATTTATGAGTGAATGTGCCAGAATTAAGTGTATGATAGAGGTTGAAGATGTCCAAGTGATGGGTTAGAAGGCTATGTTCTGTTCTTTCATTCTGTTCTTTTCTGTCTATTGATTGATTTCTTAGTACCATAGCTTGTATCAATAATTTTCTTATTAGAATATAGTTAGTAGTACACCCTGACAGAGACTACAATACCATGACAAAACAGACCATAACCATGCATCTTTTCTCTAGATTGCATGTTGTATGATTGTAGGTAGAATTTTCTTAGACTTTGATTATTGGGGGTTTGACCGTAGTGAAGATTAATGAAGAAGTTATGACTGGACTGAGAAAGACAAGGTGCCCTAAATTTCGAGGACAAACATTAATTTGAATAAAGAGTTGAGGACTTAATATGGCAGAATTGACGATTTTGTTAAATCATTTATTTTTATGAAGATTATGATATGATTGAATTTGTCATAAAATTCGAGGAAATTAAGGAGATTATCATTATGTTTATTTGACTGCAAGATATAGATTTATATTTTGAATGTTACATTTGAAGATTTCGTAAGTATTATATTGTTTGAGTATTGTGTGAAAAAAAGGAATCGAGGAATAAGATCACTAAGTGATTAGTGTTTGAATTTAAATTTTGGGATAAGATTTCAAATTTTATAAATATGCATTGATTGGATTTAAAATTAGAGGATTGAATATTAAATTTTTTTTGAGTATTTAGTTATTAACTTAAAATTTTGGATGAGATTGTGATAAGAATGGAATTTGATTTTAAATTTGAAGATTTCAGGAAATATGATATTTATAGAATTTTGAAGATTTTGTGAAATAAAAATATAGATTTACTTCATGATTATATTGGTTGGATGAATTAAAATTTTGATGATAAAAATAAATAAATGAATAAATACAACCATTGAGGATCTTAAATTTCGAGGACAAAATTTTTCTAAGGAGGGTAGACTTGTCATTACCACATTCTAAAATAGGGGTATTTTGTCTTTTTATTATTTATAAATATTGTGTGTATTTATTTTAATTAATTGCATGATATGTGTATATAGATATATTATATGTATAATGTTCTTTAGTGCATGAGTTAGTAGACTAGACCTAGAAGCCCACTAGATGAACCCATGACCGAATTATAGGAGTATGGATTTTTATTAATAATTTTAGGATTAAATATTGGAGATTATATTTATTATTGTGATTTTATTTAATTGTTGTGCCTTATCGTTGCTTCGATATTTGGAGCGCTACCCTATCTTTTGGCTTCTAACAAATTTTACACCTTTGTCCTAGACGTACCCGTATTCCATTCTGACCCTTGTGTAACTCATAAATATGATTTCTTGTGCTACATTTTAGTCGCACAATATTCGTTACGGACGTTTATTTTAATTCTAAATAAATCCAGCTTTGTATCTTTATGCGTTCCAATCAAAATTGGAGACATAATCTCGACCCATTTTATGCAACCCAAATTATGATAATATTCTATTCTGAGTCTTCTATATTCATGACACTTGTGTCCCACCCAATTTTAGCTCCATGTACTTCTAATTAATTTTAGAACAACTACTATATTAATTCTAATTAATTAAATCCAAAACCCACTTTCTGTGTAATTTTTCAATTATTGGGGACTTATTTGCAAAAGTGCAATGATGTGTCACCATCCTATTGGTCAAGCACATGAAGAAACCCATTTTTTCTTCATATGAATTTTCTTCATAATTTTTTGGAGTGTGTAACATCAACATCACCCTCATTAAACACTGGTCCTCCATTTTGAAACTATGCAATCCTAGCCCTCCAATTTCTATATGTAAAGCCAAGGCCCAATCCCAAGGAGGATGTTGACCAATCCCAATTTTTTAGGTCAAACATCCAACCCACCTTTATATATATATATATATATATATATATATATATATATATACATACCATGTTTATTTATTTATTTTTCCTTCAACCTAAACTTTGTACAGCCGACTTTCTCATCAATCCCCTTCCTGTTCACCTCCTTCTTTCCTGTCCAACCCACCGTAACTCGCCGGAGAAGCCCAGTCCTGACCGGAGCCTCGACCGGACCCCCGCCTCTCCTTTATCTCGCTGAACTGTGCCAACTCCTCCTCGCCAGAAGCCACGGCTGCACCTCGACTGAACCGCTGCATCCCGCGCTCGACCGGAGCCGACCATCCCGTCACCATCCTGGCCATCTCGCCGACGACGAGCAACCGCTGATCCTCGCCTGAATCCGGTGAACTCGATCGTGCCGCACCCGCTGAACCGCCTCGCCATCCTCGCCGGACCTCTCCCTCTCTCCTCCGATCTTCTTCCAGCCAGCAACATCTCCACCTCCTCCGCCTCTGCAACAGTCCCCATCACCACCATCGTCGACTTCACCTCCACCACCTCTCCTCCCTATCCTTTTCCTTCCTCCCTGAGCTCCTCCACCTCTCTGCACCTCGACCACCACCATGGCCCTCATCTCCTCCCCCTCGTCGGACTTCCCCAGACCCGGTCGGAGCAGCCTCCTCCCATTCATCACCATCATCATCCCCATCATCATCACCATCATTATTATTACCATAACCTTAATCATTATCATCATCACCTTAATCATCATCACCATCAACATCGTTGTCATCGTCGTCCCCATGCACGCACTTCGAGGTTCAAACCTGTCCCTCTTCTTTCATTTTATGTGTGCTTATGTGAGTAGTGTTAGGGGTTAGCATTTGGTTCAGTTTAGTTGGTTGATAGGATTGCAGACCGTGTCGGTTAACCTAGTGACTAGTGTGCATGTGCGTATACATACGCATATGCGTATTTTATTCAATTTGGTATATATATAGATATATATTTAGTATGTATATATATACTGTATAGTAATTAAATAATGTACTAGTATGAATATATTTATATATGACTAAGAGACCTAGCGTTAATTATGGATATTCCGTAATTACATTGACCATGTGACCCTGAGAATTTGGTGTTGACTGCCTTAAGTACACTGACATACTAGCGAGACATATATTAGTGATTGACTGTCTGATTATGCACAAAAATTAAGGACCTGACACCCGTACAGTTAGATGCACATTTGACCCTTTAGTTGACCAGTGTCATACCTAGCGTAGCCCCTGAGTTCAGAGTATTTATGCTTGTGTCTATGTTAGTGTATCGACTGATTCTGCATTACTATTATATAATTGCTATAGGACTCTTGGATTATTCAGACAAGACTTCGGAAATAGAATATTGGTATTGCCAGCAGTAGGACCCTAGGCGAGTACATTCTCTGACAGTTTTTATTATGTTAATTTTCTCTATGATTCCAGTTGTATAGCGTACATGATTCTGACACTGTTGTATACACGAGTTGGCATCATCGAGACCTGTCACGAGGAGTCATGAATAGGATCCAACGTGCTAGCTGGGGACATGGAAATATTAGTAGCTTATGTAATCATACCCAACTCTACATGCATCATAGCTCACCTATACCTCACGTCGGTACAACCTGACCATTACATGCCTCATAGCCTGTTACATGTGATTAGCCTGACTATTGCTTGCATCATAGCTATCCGGATGGTTAGCCTGACCTTACATGAATCATAGCTAATCATATGTAACAAGCTTGATTAGTTCCAAGCCGATCACATGATATGCTGATGTTTCACACACTTAGCTAGATAGTCTATATATGTATCTCTAGTCTTGATCTAGCATTTCTCTATGTAAAAGTTACTGTTCTAGTATTCACTATATTCTAATTCATTGTTCTAGCATGCACATGTATTTCTGTTCATTGCTAGTTGTACCATTGATGATGACATATGCTCCAGTATTTCTTATTCCAGTATTTTATTATCTCCTGTATTTCTTATTGCCAGTATATATATATCCATCTTATATTTCTTTACACTGTATTATAGTTTTTGTCAATATATATGGAACTGTTGTTAGTTCTTGTACTTCGCTCCATCCCGACTGGAAATATTTTTCCAGACTGCGATTTTGAGGACTTGTTTCCGGCATACTTGGAGACTTGGATGCCAATGATTGCAGGTTAGACTATTATTATTGTTTAGACTTGTCTTGTATTTCGTTTAATTTCTTCGATATCTCATCGTGCTTTAGTTATGTGATTGAGTATTCCATATTATATTGTGATATATGTGTCTCCTTATGGAGTTGGATATTCGTATGAGATTGATTAGCTAGTATTGTGACCTAGATAGCGTTCTACTGTCGATGCTGCGGCGTAGGCTGGACGTACCCACGCACTCGTTCCCCAAATTCTGGGTGCGGGTCATGAAAGCTGATCTGACACTTCAAGCGAATCTTGCCCAAAGGGTAGCTCCTCCCCAGCATTGAAGCCACTGATGACAGTATTGGTTGCTACTAGGCGGTGCATCGGGATGCCCAGGGTCTGAAGTAGACTCTGCAGGATAATATGATTAAAGAACCGGGGTCGATGTTGATCCGGTCTACTTTGATGGCACCAATGTATCCTGTGTAATACATGGAAGGATCGTGTCAATTGTTCTTTAGCAACATATCATGTTGCGAGAATATAATATTGGTAATGGTACAGAGGATCTCCAGGACCGCAGATTGGTATGCATATCGATCGATAGAAGATTAACAAGTTTAATACGTGATCTAACCCTTCAAAAGCAGAAACTACGGTTCATGAATTATACCTGAAGTAATGAGAAAAAGATGAAGATTTTCAGCCTTCATAATAAAAGAGGTATTTGTTCTCTTATGTAGTCAGTACAAAGAGAATAACCTCAAGTGGTCATGTTCAATACACACAAGTATAATAGTGTAAACATATAGTCAAGATAGACTAATACCATATTACACTATAATATTTCTAATGGTTTTTCCAAGTCTATCTAGGTTGTGAACTATTTATATATTCCACATAAAACTGATAATATGATCTTCTATGTGACACTACACACCATATTATCTATAATATAGAATATCAGACACTTGCATTAACATTATAACAAATACAACATGCAAATATTTGCCCATATGATTCTCAATTAAAAATAATAAAAAGTAGTTAATACAAACTGATGCTTTTAGTATATAACCCTAACAATCTTCTACTTGCACTCAAAGCATTACTTTTTAGTATATTGTTACTAATCTCCCACTTATACTTACAGCCATGCTGCTACGCATCTGACTCCCATTTTCTCAACAAGACTATCAAAAGCCTTAGCTGGTAAGCTCTTTGTAAAGTAATCTTCTAGGTGGTCTGCTGATGCTATCTTGATCACATCAACTTCTCTTCTCTGTATAAAATTTGGTATCAGGTGGCACTTGCGCTCAATGTATTTACCTGTCTTATGGGCTCGTGGTTCCTTCGAGTTTGCAACTGCACCACTATTATCACAATAAATATAATAGTCTTAGACAAACTAGGTACCACATCCAAGTCCAATAGAAATTTTCTGAGCCAAACCACTTCTTTGGCTGCCTCAAAGGCTGCCACATACTCGAATTCCATGGTGGAATCGACAACACATTTTTGCTTGATGCTCCTCCATACTATGTCTTCACCTCCTAAAGTAAATACATAACCTGAGGTAGATTTCCTGGCATCCCTATCTGACTGAAAATTTGAGTCTATATACCCCAAGGGCACTAAACTATCTGCATGACAAACTAGTATATAATCTTTAGTCCTTTTCAGGTACTTCAAAATATGCTTTACCACAGTCCAGTAATCTTGTCCTGGGTTAGACTGATATCTGCTAACCATGCCAAAGTCAAAGCAGATGTCTGGTCTCGTATATAGCATTGCATACATTAAGCTTCCTGCTGCAAAAGCATAAGGAATCAATTTTATGTCCTCTATCTCTTTAGGTGTCCTCGGGCACTGCTTCTTTGATAGAGCAATTACATGCCTAAAAGGAAAAAAAACCTTTCTTACAATTTTGCATGCTAAAATGAGTTAGTATAGTATCGATATAGGTAGCTTGGGATAAACCTAACATTATTTTATTGTGATCTCATAGAATTTTGATCCCAAGGATGTGACCTACTTCTCCCATGTCCTTCATATCAAATTGCTTGGATAACCATACCCTTATATTAGATAACATCTTTACACTGTTTCCAATGACCAAGATGTCATCCATGTAAAGTACTAGGAATACCACTATGTTTCTGTCATAGTTTTTGTATACACATGCTTCATCTAGACATTGATCAAATCCATAGGATTTTATCACTTGATCAAAACGGTTATTTCAAGATCTAGAAGCTTGCTTAACTCCATAAATGGACTTTTTGAGCTTACAAACAAGACACTCTTTGCCCTTTTCAATGAACCCATCTGGTTGCTTCATATAGATGTTCTCCTCAAGACATCCATTAAGAAAAGCTGGCTTGACATCCATTTGACAAATCTCATAATCGAGATGAGATACAATAGATAAAAAATTCGGAAAGACATAAGCATGGCTACCGGCGAAAATGTTTTCTCATAATCAATACCTTTTTTCTGAGTAAAACCATTTACAACAAGACAAGCTTCAAAGGTTTCAACCTTACCGTCTGATCCTTTTTTTCCCTTGTAAACCCACCTGTATCCAATGGCATTTACATCAGTGGGTGATTTTATAAGCTCCAGACTTAATTAGAATCCACAGATTCTATTTCAGATATTATTATTTTTTGCCAAGATTCTCCATCTTTATCTTGTAGTGCTTCATTATAGGTACAGGGATCAAAATCTTGTTCCTCAAGGACGGAGTCTGATGACTCTTCCGCGAACATGAATTTGTCAGGTTGTACAATAACCCTTCCACTACTACAAGGCACTATAGGTTGTGGTGTAACATTTGTGACACGTTGTGCAGTTACTTGTGGTTTCTCCTGTTGTACTATTGGTACTGAAGTATTTGGTGTCTCATCTCTCAGTTCTTTTAGAACAACTCTACTCATGGATTTATGGTTCATCACATAGTCTTCCTCTAAGAATCAGAAATTAGTGCTAACAATGACCTTCTGATCCTTAGGACTATAAAATAAACCTTCTTTCGTTCCTCTTGGATAGCCTACAAACAAGCATACTTCTGTACGAGATTTCAACTTATCTGCTTTTCCATTCAGCACATGTGCTGGACTACCCCAAATCCAAACATATTTTAGACTAGGATTGTAGCACCCCGTTCTCCCGGTGCGGAGAGCGCGGCTAAGAAACACAAGACGGTATCGTTCGATCGGGATAGATTGAATTAAGAACTCGTCCTCGTTATGGATTTGTTTCTTCGAAATCGATTCCCATATTCAGTGGAACGTGCCCCCGGGATCGACTTAGCGGCAGAGTCAGGAGGGACCTCTCCGCTGCTATCTTTTATTTCCTCGATTTTCGATGTCGCTTGTTGCTTTCGTGCTTTGAGTTGGTTTTGGGATTTGCTTGTTTTCCTTGAACGGTTTCGATGGTTTTTATTGTTTTCGTTCATCGACTTGCACTTCTATTCCGAGATTGGAAAGAGAGGAAGAAGTATTAATCGAGCTGTTCGTGTGCAGGTGAACGAGCAGTAGGCGGCTTGCGAGCGGAGTCGTGAAGCGCCTCTTTCCTTCTCCCTTCCAAATCTAAGTGAGTGGCTACCAACCCGATTAGCTAGCCCTGCTTCCAAGATTCACATCTAATAAATCTGTAATCTTCTTTGCCCTGATCAAACGATACCAAGTATTAATAAAAGAAATCAAGATAAAAGGGAATAGACTTGGTTATATGCTTGTCAATAAACTGCACGAACGGATACTTAATGGCATGCTTGTTCGCTTGGGAATAAATCACGAAATATTGCTTGTCTTGTACAATTGCTTGTCTTGTACTCTTGTTGCCTCAACTGCAATAACTTGTTACTTGTATATTGTTCGATCATGGACAACTTGTGCACAGGGTAACGTCTCGCGGACGATGCTGGGGCACTGGCATCGATCCGGTCCGGGCGAGACATATTGTTCTAGTCTCTTGTTCGGCGGAATGGCTTGCAGCACCTCTTGTACTTTTGTTGCAAACCATTCTCGTCAAAGACTATCGTTCGTTATGGCACCAAGCCAGTGATCATCGTGTATATTTAAACCTGTTGCAAACTAACTTGTGTCTTTGTGGCAGGGAAGGCATGGTAAGTATTGTGCAGGTAATTCAGACGGTCAGGTAAAATCTACCGAACGGTGGAATGTTCATTTCAGTAAATTCTATATGCTGCTTACATGTAAATAAACTAAGGCAAGATAGAAACCCACAAATATGCATGCTTCATTCAAACAACGTGTTGATTGGTATAGTCAGGCTAGCTCGCCTTCACCAGCATATTTCGATATGCTGACCCTCGTTGAAATAGGTTCTCCGCACCAAGGAGAACCGAGCGAGGAGCCAAAGTCATCTTCCCGATCCAGTCCAACTGTTGGCGCATCTTCACCGCGCCCCTCGAAGCCTTTTGGAGTCAGGAGCTTGCAATTCTTCATACACAAATGCAGCTCCGTGGCAAAGCCGTCCTCCAGCCTGGAGGTCTATATCGTTTTGAAGTTATAAAGGGATGTAATGTACAGGACTGCTATCTCATTTTGAGTCATCTCCTTTGTAAGCCGTTCGGCATATTAGCTAACTCGTTCAAGAGTTTGTAATAGATGTTCATTATTAATAAAGAGAACTTTTCCATGTTTCAAATCTCGGTTTTAATTTATCTACGTACTCTGAATATGTGCTTGCTATGCAAATCATTAAAGCCTTGTGCGGGCGCAACCCCAGGCCCGCACAGCGGTCACGACTCGGGGGACGCCTCGGGGCGTGACATAGTGGTATCAGAGCACAGATTCAAGTTCCTTAGACTTCGTACTAGAAAAGTTCCTTTAACGATCAAATTCCTGTGCGAACTCTTGAACTCGCTAGGCCAAAATGAGATACGTTCATGCAATAAGTCCATAATACATTATGATCCTAATGTAATTTACCTTCTTTTGAAGGAGTGGCTCCAGCGCAATCTGCAGCGCAAACCCCGGACGAAATGCAAGGCCAAGGAAGTAGTTCAGGCACTTCGGGAAGTTCAGAGAGCCAGCGAGCCGTGCCAAGCATCGATCCCGTCCAACGAATATTGCAGATGTTGGAGGCAAACCGACAAAGGGACGAGGCTCGCTATGAACGGGCCGAGAAGCGGGCGGAAGAGAGTCAGCTCAAGTTTCAAGACAATATAGAAGCACGATTCTCAGTCCAACAGAAGCAGGTAGATACCCTGCAGCAGATCGTTCAGACTTTGGCTGCCAACTATTCCGCCGCAACAGCAAAGACTCCGGTGGAACAGCCCGTGGTTGAAGTAGAGACGCCGTAAATTCCAAGGACGAGGGACGTGACTGCCTTCGACTTTGGCCACTTCAAGAAAGTCTGCAATACCCCATTCAACGGGACTGAGGACCCGGTCGTAGCTCTAGATTGGTTGGCCGAACTTGAAGTTCACTTCGCTCTGCTAGAGGTCCCCGAAGACAAGCGCGTCACCTGCACGCAACTATAGCTCCGCCTCAACGTACACGATTAGTGGGACGTGCATCGACGATCTCTCCAATTTGATCACGGAGAGGAGGCGATCTCGTGGACGACTTTTCGTGCCGCGTTCGAAGAGGAGTTTGTACCCCCTCCAGTCCAACGCCAGATGGAGAACGAGTTCGTGCAGCTGCGGCAAGGCAGCATGACAGTTAAAGAGTACTCTACCGAATTCAACCGACTCTCCAAATTCGCTAGGGCCTATTTACCTGATGTAGCGAGTCGAGCTAGAAGGTTTGAAGGTGGACTACGTCCTGTCATCCATTCGTACGTATCCGTTCATCAGTATCGGACAATGCGTGAAGTCATAAATCACGCCATGTCGCTCGAACCACACTATCCTCACGTTCCTGCCGGCGCTGTGCATACATCCAGTCACAAACGCCAAAGCGACGAGAGAGGAAACAATGCTGCAAAGCGCCGAAATGACGGTGGTTCACACAAAGGGAACACAATGCCCTACTGTAAATTCTGTAAAATGTTAGGGCATGCAATCGACAAATGTCGTATGAAACTTGGATTATGCCTAGCCTGTGGTGAATCAAACCATTCTGTTTGTGATTGTTCCTTGAGTCATGATCGCCGTCCTGAACGCAATAATCCCAAACGGTAGGTCCTATCCTAAGTTTCGGGACAAAACTTCCAATTAGTTGGGTAGGATGTAGCACCCCGTTCTCCCGGTGCGGAGAGCGTGGCTAAGAAACACAAGACGGTATCGTTCGATCGGGATAGATTGAATTAAGAACTCGTCCTCGTTATGGATTTGTTTCTTCGGAATCGATTCCCATATTCAGTGGACCGTGCCCCCGGGATCGACTTAGCGGCAGAGTCAGGAGGGACCTCTCCGCTGCTATCTTTTATTTCCTCGGTTTTCGATGTCGCTTGTTGCTTTCGTACTTTGAGTTGGTTTTGGCATTTGCTTGTTTTCCTTGAACGGTTTCGATAGTTTTCATTGTTTTCGTTCATCGACTTGCACTTCTATTCCGAGGTTGGAAAGAGAGGAAGAAGTATTAATCGAGCTGTTCGTGTGCAGGTGAACGAGCAGTAGGCGGCTTACGAGCGGAGTCGTGAAGCACCTCTTTCCTTCTCTCTTCCAAATCTAAGTGAGTGGCTACCAATCCGATTAGCTAGCCCTGCTTCCAAGCTTCACATCTAATAAATCTGCAATCTTCTTTGCCCCGATCAAACGATACCAAGTATTAATAAAAGAAACCAAGATAAAAGGGAATAGACTTGGTTATATGCTTGTCAATAAACTGCACGAACGGATACTTAATGGCATGCTTGTTCGCTTGGGAATAAATCATGAAATATTGCTTATCTTGTACAATTGCTTGTCTTGTACTCTTGTTGCCTCAACTGCAATAACTTGTTACTTGTATATTGTTCGATCATGGACAACTTGTGCACAGGGTAACGTCTCGCGGACGATGCTGGGGTACTGGCATCGATCCGGTCCGGGCGAGACATATTGTTCTAGTCTTTTGTTCGACGGAATGGCTTGCAGCACCTCTTGTACTTTCGTTGCAAACCATTCTCGTCAAAGACTATCGTCCGTTATGGCACCAAGCCAGTGATCATCGTGTATATTTAAACCTGTTGCAAACTAACTTGTGTTTTCGTGGCAGGGAAGGCATGGTAAGTATTATGCAGGTAATTCAGATGGTCAGGTAAAATCTACCTAACGGTGGCATGTTCATTTCAGTAAATTCTATATGCTGCTTACTTGTAAATGAACTAAGACAAGATAGAAACCCACAAATATGCATGCTTCATTCAAACAACGTGTTGATTGGTATAGTCAGGCTAGCTCGCCTTCACCAGCATGTTTCGATATGCTGACCCTCGTTGAAACAGGTTCTCCGCACCAAGGCGAACCGAGCGAGGAGCCAAAGTCGTCTTCCCGATCCAGTCCAGCTGTTGGCGCATCTTCACCGCGCCCCTCGAAGCCTTTTGGAGTCAGGAGCTTGCAACTCTTCATACATAAATGCAGCTCCGTGGCAAAGCCGTCCTCCAGCCTGGAGGTCTATATCATTTTAAAGTTATAAAGGGATGTAATGTACAGGACTGCTATCTCATTTTGAGTCATCTCCTTTGTAAGCCGTTCGGCATATTAGCTAACTCGTTCAAGAGTTTGTAATAGATGTTCATTATCAATAAAGAGAACTTTTCCATGTTTCAAATCTGTGTTTCAATTTATCTGCGTACTCTGAATATGTGCTTGCTATGCAAATCATTAAAGCCTTGTGCGGGTGCAACCCCAGGCCCGCACGGCGGTCACGACTCGGGGGACGCCTCGGGGCGTGACAAGGATTACGCCCGATCCATAGCTCTGTGGGAGTAATAGGAACCGACTTAGAAGCTACCAAGTTGAAAATATAAGCTACAGTCTCTAAGGCATATCCCACAAATTAATCTGGTAATCAAATAACTCATCATTGATCTAACCATCTCCATAAGAGTCCTATTCCTTCTTTCTACTACACCATTATGTTGGGGTGCTCCAGGTGCAGTCAATTGGGATATAATCCCAACTTCTAATAAATAGTCCCCAAACTCTCCAAAGAGGTACTCGCCACAATGATCTGAACGTAATGACTTGATATATTTTCCATGAAGTTTTCGTTTCATCCTTGTAGTCTTTAAATTTCTCAAAGCACTCAGACTTATGACATATTAAATAAATGTATCCATACCTTAAAAATAGTCAATAAATGTGATCAAATATTCAAAGCCACATCTAGCCTAGACAGTCATGGGCTCACACAAATCAGAATGAACCAATTCCAACACATCTTTGTCCCTATACCCCTTTGTCGTGAAAGGCCTTTTGGTCATTTTACCTTCCAAGCACGATTTGCAGACTAGAAGTGCCTCTACTTCCAATGAACTCAAAGGTCCATCTTTAACCAGTCTTTGAATCATTCTTAGATTAATATATCCCTACCGCAAGTGCCAAAGATATGTTTGGTTCATACAATAAGGCTCTTTTCTCTTATTTAAGTTAGAAGACGTGTTATTCATTTCCATAAGTTGCATTATGGGTGAAATAGGATTAATGACATAAAAATTATCAATTAATGCACCAGAACAGATAAAATGCTTATTTTTTCTAATAACAATATTGTCATTAAAATAAACTGAATATCCATCCTTAACTAGCATAGAAACAAAAATTAAATTCCTTCTAAGTGAAGGTGAATAAAGACAATCTCTCAATGTCAAAGACTTATTTCTACCAAAAGATAAAATAATATCTCCTACTGCAATGACTGCTACTTTTGTAGCGTCACCCATGAACAAGCATATATCTCCATCACTAAGTCACATGCTTTCCTGGAACCCTTGTAATTAATTACAGACATGATTAGTGGCTCATATATCTACACACCTGGTGTCGATAGATAACACCGCTAAACATATTTCAAATATTAGTAAATGAGATATACCTTTTTTATTTCCTTGTTTAAGAAGTGGATAGTCAATCTTCCAATTTCCTGAACCTTTGTACTTGAAATACTTGCCTTTCGACTTTTTCACAATGTCTTGAGGTTCCATGCCCTTCTTTGCTAAATTTGCATGTTTCTGAATATTATTCTTCTTCTTACCGTCTTTTGGCTTAGAAGTAGAAGCCTTTTCAGTAACATAAATATGACCATTCTGTCTTATGAGAGCCTCAGCATCCTACAGTTCTTTCGCAAGTTCTGCCAAATTATACAACCTTTTGTTCATGTTGCAGTTAAGGCAAAACGTATCAAAACTTTTAGGCAGAATCCCGAGAATAATATCGACCTGGGTTTTTCCATCAATTTCAGCTCCAAGGATCTTCATCTCATTCAGATGACCCATCATCTTGAGAACATGATCCCTTACTGGCGTCCCATCAACCATGGTCGTATTCATCAAACTCTTCATAGCAAACTGCCTAGCTGCCCTACTCTGAGGTCTGAAGAGTTCCTTGAGGTTATACTTTATGTCATAAGTTGTGGCCATGGCCTGATGATGAAGTTGCAGTACACTTGACATAGATGCCAAAATGTAACACCTTGCCATCTCATCTGTCTTGATCCACTTCTTATAAGCCTCTTTGAACTCTTTATCAGAATTAGCATCTGGCTTAGGAGGATATTCCTCATGGAGTACATATTTGTACTCTTCAGCAGTTAAGACAATATCCAAGTTACATTTTCAGTCAATGTAACTTGGGCCAGTAAGTTTGTTTTCTTTAAGAATCACCATAAGTGGACTGAATGAACCCATTTTTGAAATTCTGAGAATCACATAAATAATAATTATGTAGGGCAAAAACTTTTTGACCTAAAAATATATTGATTCCCTCAAAACAATAATAAAAAGTTTGCTAACACCTTAAACACCATAAATTTAATACGCCACGATAGTGTGGACGTATACTAATTCAATATTTGTCTAAGGAGGTTTTTTCTCTTAATTTTACTATCATGTCAACCTTACTTTATGACAAATAAAATTAATTTGTTGGTCTTTGCTTTGGTCCTGCAAATAATAGCAGTGACTCCGATGGAAAGGATACCATTATATGTATCTAAGTGTACACCATTACTTAATAATAAGTTTATTACTTCGTAATGTATTTCTTCAGATGGAGAAGTAAACACAAACTAGGTAATTTTTTATAATTATCCCAAAAGAATTCTGTACCGGTGATCCGTAATTATACTCATCCGATATGGAGGAAGGCACTAAAGCCAACACGCAAGTATAATTACATCACCTGCAAACCAGTAATGGAGGCCATGATATTTATACTAAATAAATTTTCTCTCCCACTTAGTCATTTAACAATGAGAGTGTTTCTACAAGTTAACGTATGTCCATGTTGTCCATTATTAATGCGAGCTGAGTTTATAGAAAACATCTACAGAATAATAAACATGCATAACAAAATAAGCAGATATAGCAATAAAGAAAAAATGAATATCCAACTATTATGGCCACATATTCTGCTTCTTCCTCAACTGTCGAATCTAGAATCTTGCTCTACGCAGAGTTATTCAAAAATCAACGAAAATACAGAATCTTGCTTTGCACAGAGTTCTTCCTCAACTGCCGAATTCAGTATTTGTCCAAGGAGGTTTTTTTAGGTTTGGCCGTCTTTTTCCTTCATCAAAAATTATGTCTGCCTCCGAACTGCTAAAATAATAGCATCTCGTCCCATATCAGAAACAGCCACCATCGCCATCACGATAGATCAAAAATTTAAAATTACATCAATCATATGACTCCCGAAGGAGGTTACACATAATCTAGATTAAAAAAATTAAATAAATAAGCACGATCAACTCTTGTAATTTTAATTACATCAATGAACAACAACAGCCACGACATACTGTGGGTTTGAATCTTAGAAACAAAATATGGACATAGACCATAATAGTTGGATTTAAGATGCCTGCAAAACCAAGTTAGAACAGATCTACATCTACTGACTATTTTTCTTAATACGAGTTTTATTGGACTACATGGATTTATCAATCGATATGCATATACAATACCGGCTCTGATACTAATTGATGGAACTGGGGATCCCCAGGATCACAGATTGGTGTGCATATCAATCGATAGAAGATTAACAAGTTTAATACGTGATCTAACCCTTCCAAGACGGAAACTAGGGTTCACGAATTATAACTGAAGTAATGAGAAGAAGATGAAGGTTTTTAGCAACCTTGATCAATAGCGACCCCAAGATCTTCTACATGTATTCCTTCCTTGGATTGGACATCGTATGGGCGACGATCTTCCAACCTTTTCTTCTCCTTAGCCGACCCT
This sequence comes from Iris macrosiphon, assembly GCA_036927795.1. Classification (NCBI taxonomy): domain Eukaryota; kingdom Viridiplantae; phylum Streptophyta; class Magnoliopsida; order Asparagales; family Iridaceae; genus Iris; species Iris macrosiphon. The sequence continues at coordinate 15,005,896 of JAYESA010000016.1, forward strand.
CTTTCTCCCTATACATGAAAAATGAATTTAGAGAAAGCTGCTTCTTTTATTATTATTATTATTTGACGGCCAGAGAATAGAGGATATATATAGGCAACGACAGGGATCATGAGGAGAAATTAGGGTTAGGTCTCCTAACGGATCTGGGTATCCCATGATCAATCACAGGCTCATTCTCTTTCTGTATAATGTCCATTAGAGAGGACATTATCATGTCTCTTCCCTCGTCATAGAATCGGGCAAGAAAAAGACCCTGTAAGTCATCGAACGATCGAATGCAGTTGTCTTGGAGACTGCAGAACCAGTCAAAGGCTACTCTAGATAATGCCACCACAAAGATCTTAGTAAGAAGAGCTTCACTGCGAGGTAGGTGTCCTGTTGCCATCTTGAAGTAACTTATGTATTGACGGGGAGATGTCTTTCCGTCAAATGGGTTCAGATTGAAAGGCTTGTACTTTGGCGAATATGGTCCATCCCTCCATTCGGGGGGATGCGGTTTTCGTATCTCGATCTCTCGAAATGTGTACCGATTACCCAGCGAGTCCAGACGAGCTCTTAGTTCTCCCACCTCCCGAATTCTTCTTGGGCTTTATCTGATGCAGAGGAAGCAGACGATGATGGTAGAGCATGACAGCCACCAGCTTGTAGAGGGAGGCGCGGTTGAATTCGAATCACTATTGGTTCCAGGGTCCTGGTTTTTATAATCTGAGACCCTTGGTGGTTGAGAGACTATACTTACCTTGATGTCTAGCACTGCCTGGGTCAAGACTAGCATTTACTCGCTCATGGTCTGCATCATGGCCTCAAGGGCTTCGAGGCACTGTCGATCACTGGGGCCTTCATACTCGTCCCCTACCATACACGATTTTCTCACATGAGGTGATATAGATGGGAAGTAGACGTAGCATTTTTTGCCTCAGACTCTTGCAGCGAATAGTCATTGGAGAAAGTTGGTAGTGCGGTGTCTAGTTCAGATTCCGATGGAATACTACCCCCAGCATAGGAGGTCTCGTCTTCTTTATAAGGGTGGCTACCCCTAGGGAACTCGGCACATGTCCTTTGAGATTCACTGTCTTCACGGAATGTCGGGTTGTTATGGAGTTCTGGGGGATTGCTACCCCTATCTTGTAGAGTCACCTGGGGTCTCGAGGAATGACTACCTTCGATGGATGATAGTTTTTTCTTGGAGCGGGTGCCCAGGAAAACTCCTTGCGCAGGTACTACATCCGGTCCTCTTTGGCCCGGGCTTCTCGACACACTGGCCGAGAACGAAGGGTTGGAGGTACTAGACTTTCGTCGCTCCCTTGTGGAGGGATACTTCCAAGCTGAGTAACATGAGGCAAAGGGAAGCTCCTTTTTCTATGGTATTTATACCAGCTTCCTGGTACACTACCGGATGGGTTCTCTTGGTTACAGTCATTGCAATGCCAACTGCCTGGTTGCAGGTACTGATATCTGTTTACAGCAGCAATTGATGATAATGTTGGCACAGTGATGCCCTGAAGGGGCTATTTTACATGCCATAGTTTCTTCCCTCGTTTTGCGCTTGTGATTAATCACGTTGCACAAGTTACGTGAGGGTTGATTTATCTTTATATCCTTGTTATGAGCATAAGGGTGTGTATATGTTGTTTTTGTTCCTGACTTGGGTTTCATGGAATAACTTTCCCCAGTCATCAGCGAAAGACTTTTGAGATTGACCTAGTCCACTGGCCGCTGTGGGCTGGACATGTGGGTCAGTCTTGCATAGCTTTTCATCCGAGGCATGCATAACAGTCAGCGATACTTGTTGACGGTCAGCCGAATGAGCAGTTTCTTGAGGTTAGTGAGCTCGTACTGCCTTAGACTTCTTCATCCTTGCACGCGCTAGTGCATAATAAGAAGAGTCCAATCTTGGGTTTTTTTCCTTCTCAGCATGGCTCATAGGATCAGCGCTGCATGAGATTCGATCAAAAATTGAGGTTTTACTGCTGACAGAGCCATATGCCGCCATATGCCTGCGGCTGTCAACCAATTTTTCATAGTCGATATTAAGTAGCTTACTCCTTGGCCGCATAGAACTTGCATCAGCACCCAAACATTTGGCACTGTGTTACTAGCATATTTTTGACGAAGGATATTTTGGTTATTTCATAATTATTTAGTTTGTGACACTCACTATTGGAGTCTATTGGAATAAGAATGAGGCAAGGATCTACAAGGAGGAGGAAGGAGCACAAGTTGAAGGCTCTTGACACTCATTAGGAGACTTGCATTGGAAACCCATCTCCTAATAGGTATAATTCAGTTTTTTCTTTCTTACTAGACTCTAAATCTATATTTTAATCATTAGGAACCCTCTCATGTACTAGGGATACCGATAGAAAGAAGAATTAGGTTCATATGAGGCCCATGGAGAGAGTTATGATGTGTTTTGTGTCAATTTTGGGAGAATTTTGAGATTGGCACTTCATATTTTTTTAATAGGTCAATTAGACTAAATTAACATATATTTGGTTAGGTGAGACTAGTGTCGTATCCACAAATGGATACGTGTAGGCTGTATCACGATAATTTGGTGATACGTGTTGATTTGAGAGTTTTTTCTTTGACACGGGGGTGTGCACATGTCATAGTTTGCCACGAGCACGTAGATGAGTAGCTAGCTCTTCGTATTACTTCTAATTATGATTTTAGACTTACTCGTGTCCTTCGAGATATGTTTGTTGGTGTGGTGGAGCCATATCGCAAGCGTATCATAGATTGAGTGTGATACGGGTGCGGTGCACTCTACGTGTTTAATACTATGCATTCTAGTTCAATTTGACTTGGTTATAGCTATTTGAGTATTGTATATGAGTTATATGTATTATATTGGTTATATATATATATATATATATATATATATATATATATATATATATATATACTTGTTTTGGTGTGTTCCAGAGGTGTATTTGGATAGGGTTCAAGTGTGCACTATTTTGTACATGTATGGACTTATCTTGAGTTCATTTTGGGACTGTTGGAGTTATTCTTACTTGTGTAACTAATATGGTTTGAGTTGGGGACTGATGGAGAGGAGTTGGCACTGTGGTTGTTTAGTGAGAAAGGGGAGTTGTGCATTCATGCTGAGTTGGGAAACAACCAACACAGCCACAACAAGAATAGCCCACCCGACCATTGTTCTACTGCAAACAACCAACATAGCCCCAACCTAGGCAGCACATTAGACTGCTACTGCTGATGTTTCTTGCCACAGCAAGAATAGCCCACCCGACCACTGTTCTGCATTGTTAGCTACAGTCATAAATGCTCGGCTGCTGTTGAAGCTACGGTAAGTGGTATGTTGTAAGTTGATTATCTGATAGTATGGATAGTTGACATGTTAGTAGTTACTAAATAGATTTAGATGTCAGACGATGTAATATCAGTTGTGAAAGAATTAGAATGTTAGTATGTTAGATACTTACATGTTAGTATGTGATGTCTTTTGGTTAAGGTATATTATGTTAAGTTGTAGAATAAGATATTAGTTATGGTTAGTGGTCGATGTTAGATGAGGTATGTAGTGTTTGATAGGTATGTCAGTTATATATGTACTAACTGTTAGTATTATTGTTATGTAGGTGTTTTAAGTTATAGATGTTAGTTACTCATGATTGATGATTATATTATTATTATTATTATTATTATATATATATATATATATATATATATATATATATATATATATATATATAAGTCTTAGCTAGTTTAGAATTACCTTGTGTTACCAAGGTAATGTAAGGTAATGGAGTTGACTCAAGGTATTGAGTCAAGATGGGTTAGATAGTGTGATACCAAATTGGCTCAAAGCCAAGGTATCCAATAGTACTAGTTTAGCTAGGAATACTAGTGTATATTGTGATTGGTATATATTATATAGTACTTTTATAAGATATTACTTATCTTATGATACGGTATTGTATTGATATCCTAGTATCCTTGTGTGGCTAGTATAGCCTAGATAAGTAGTATATAGACCCAATAGCCTAGAGATGGACTCATACAACTTAGAAATAGCTAGTTGATCTAAAAGTTGATCTATAAGTTGACCTAGTTGACTGTTTTGAATTAGATTTGACTCTAAGACCTAGATTTTGATTAGTTTAACTTGTTATCATTTTGAAACCTTATATTCATGTATTATTCCATATTTAGATCTTTGAGGCATTATTTTTAACTTTTTTGATATAGTTCACCGGATTTCAGGCGAGTATATTCTCTGATAGTTTTTCGTTTATGATATCGTCGATGTTTCTTGTATTTAGTGTAGATATCCTTGATTTTCTGACACTTGGTTACACAGATTGGTATTCCGAATCTCGTCATGAGATATTATTAAACCAGTGATTCCTGTGCATGTGTTGTGATTCTTGTGCATGGATGAGATATTGTTCCTGAGAAGGTTGGCCCTTGCTTTGTGATTTATGTGTCTTAGCGTATCATGGTTGGCTCCACTATACCAGCCGGGGGCATGGAGTGTTAGTGTAGATATATGATCATACCCTCCCTGTACAGTTCATGTATTCCTGTGAGTCTTAATCATACACCTCACGTATGATTAATCAGGCCATATTCTTGTGCAAGTTCCCAAGCCAATTGCATGTTGTCACTGATACTCACTCACTTAGATAGTCGTATCTCTTTATTCCATATATGATGTTCATATCTCATGTACGTATTTTCTGTATTTTCTTATTCCTGTATATTCCTGCCATGCTCTATCCATCTTGTATATTCTCTCTATTTTCTGATACATAGTTTTTATTATTTATTGGAACTGCTGTTAGAGTTGTACTTTGCTCCAATCCTGACTGGATATATTTTTCTCAGATGATATTGAGGAGTGGTATCCCACTCATTACGGGCCTCAGGATGTAGTTGCCTTAGAGCTAGAGACTGTGGTTCAGGAGGGACTCACCCTAGTTGAGACATATGACATTTTACCTATAGCTCGGTAGATAGGTTTAATTTTACTAGATTTGTCTCCAGCTTTGAATGTTAGTCTTATATTATATTTGATGACTTATTGGATATTATTTCTGTCTTATGAGTTATATCTTGAATTTTTAGTTCCTTATATCATATTCGTGTGTTATTCTATCTTATAGTCTGTGATTGAGTATTCATATTTTATTTTTGGTATTATATACTTTGATGATCATTATTATTAGATAGTATAGTTTACCCAAATAGCGTTCTACCACCGATGTTGTGGCGTAGGCTGGACGTTGTTCACTACTCTTGCTCCTACACTGGATGTGCGTCGTGACACATTTTTAGTGGTGGCCTATGCAGGTCTTCGAGGTCGCGATTAGTGCAATTCGTAGTGGTGCCCTGACTTGAGTGCTATTACGAGCCTGTTTCAGGATATAGGATATAAGCTATAGGCTCAGAATACTCAATCATAACTAAAAAAACTCTATTATTCATTTTAACTGTTCTTCCTTGATATTTGATAATTGAGCTTTAATTGTTCTCTTTCAAATACATTATATCATGTGCCATATTGATTCTTTCCTTTTGCTTTGCCTCAGGATGCCGTCTAAGACCCAATCACAGTAGAGAGGAGCAGTTTCTGAGAGATCTGCGACTTTCCGAGGGCCTGCACTAGTCACTTCTCCGATGATTGGCGTATTAGCTGCATTCAGGGATTCACCTCTAGCACAGAGGTCTGTTCCACTTATGTCTGAGGGACTTCCACCTCCACCTTCTGTGCCGACAGATGTGACTCAGGTGTTCATATTATTTTACGAGATGATGGAGGCTCAGAGGGCCCAGTCATTGGCTTACCAGAGGCAGACCGACGTATTGTGGAAGGGTATTGAGAGTGCTCATTATCTTGCCCTTGCTGCAGTAGAGAGAGGTGCTCCGGTCCAGCAGCAGGTTGCTCCGTAGGTTGCCCAGCTTCGGCTGGGTAATATCCCGGACTTTAAGAAGCTGGAACCTCGGGTCTTCAAGGGGATTGAGGGCATCGTTATGATAAGGATTGGCTCGAGGATATCGAGCGTCTCATTAGGGTGTCTCGTCTTGCTGAGGATTTGAAGGTTAAGGCAGTGGGACTTCAACTGTTCTATATCGCCCATACTTGGTTCAGGAATGAGCCACTTCTTGCTGATACGGGACAGTCTTTGGAGGTATTCAAGGACCTATTCAAGAGGAAGTTCTTTTCGCAGGAGGACAAATTGGACTTGGGGAGTCAGCTTGAGTGCCTTACTCAGGGGAGCATGTCCATGGAGGAGTACACCCCCGGTTCGAAAGGTTGAGCCAATTTTTGGAGTATTTGGTGAGTACGCAGTAGAGTTCATTTTGGGACTGTTGGAGTTATTCTTAGTTGTGTAACTAATGTGGTTTGAGTTGGGGACTGATGAAGAGGAGTTGGCACTGTGGTTGATCACTGAGAAAGGGGAGTTGTGCATTCATGCACAGTTAGTTCAGGTATTGGGTCTGCACAGTGCACTGCACTATGCAGACAGTGCAATATTGGTTCAACAACAGTAGAGCATTTAGGCATGTAGCCAAGAATACAAAGCAGTGGTCACGTGGGTTATTCTTGTTGTGGCAAGAAACAACAGCAGCAGTCTAATATGCTGTCTAGGTTGGGGGTTGTGTGCAGTAGCTATAGTGTTTTTGATAAGCAAATCAATCAACTATTAGTTAATAGGTTAGTCTTTAGTAGTTGAAGCTATGGTAAGTGGTATGTTGTAAGTTGATTATCTGATAGTATGGATAGTTGACATGTTAGTAGTTACTAAGTAGATTTAGATGTCAAAAGATGAATATCAGTTGCGAAAGAATTAGAGTGTTAGTATGTTAGATACTTACCTGTTAATATGTGATGTCAGTTGGTTAAGGTATATTATGTTAAGTTTTAGAATGAGATATTAGTTATGGTTAGTGGTGGATGTTAGATGAGGTATGTAGTGTTTGATTGGTATATCAGTTATATATGTACTGACTGTTAGAATTATTGATATGTATGTGTGTTAAGTTATAGATGTTAGTTACTCATGATTGATGATTATATTATTATTATATATATATATGTATATATATATATATAACTAGTTAACTAAGTCTAAGCTAGTTTAGAAGTGTTACTAAGGTAATGTAGGGTAATGGAGTTGGCTCAAGGTATTGAATCAAGAAGAGTTAGATAGTGGATACCAAATTGGCTCAAAGCCAAGGTATCCAATAGTACTAGTTTAGCTAGGATTACTAGTATATATTGTGTATTATATAGTACTTTTATAAGATATTACGTATCTTATCATATGGTATAGTATTGATATCCTAGTAAAGCTAGTATAGCCTTGATAAGTTGTATATGGACCCAATAACCTAGAGATGGACTCATACAACTTAGAAATAGCTAGTTGACCTAGTTTACTATTTTGAATTAGATTTGACTCTAAGGCCTAGATTTTGACTGGTTTAACTTGTTATCATTTTGAAACCTTATATTGATATATTATTCCATATTTAGGTCTCTGAGGCACCATTCCGGACTTCCTTGATACAGTTCACCGGATTCCAGGCGAGTACATTCTCTGATAGTTTCTCATTTATGATACCCTCTATGTTTCTTGTATTTAGTGTAGATATCCTTTATTTTTTGAGACTTTATTACATGATTTGGTATTTTTGGATCCCGTCATGAGATGTTATTATTCCTGTCATCTATGTGTATGTCATGTGATTCATATGCATGGATGAGACATTATTCCTGAGAAGGTTGGCCCCTATTTTGTGATTCATGTATCGTAGTATATCATGGTTGGATCCATTATACCAGTCGGGGCGGGGAGTGTTAGTGTAGATATGTGATCATACCCTCCCTGTGCAGTTCATGTATTCCTGTGAGTGTTAATTATACACCGCACGTATGATTAACCATGCCATATTCATATACAAGTTCCCAAGCTGATTGTATGTTGTCACTGGTACTCATTCGCTTAGATAGTCGTATCTCTTTATTCCATATATGATGTTCATATCTCCTGTACGTATTTCATATATTTTGTTATTCCTTGCCTGCCATACTCTATCCATCTTATATATGCTTTCTATTTACTGATAAATAGTTTTTGTCATTTATTAGAAATGCTGTTAGAGGTGTACTTTGCTCCAATCCTGACTGGATATATTTTTTCCAGATGATACTGAGGAGTGGTATCCCACTCATTACGGGCCTCGGGACGTAGTTGGCTTTGAGCTAGAGACTGTGGCTCAGGAGGGACTCACCCCAGTTGAGACAGAAGATATCTTACCTATATCTCAGTAGATAGGTTTATTTTTACTGGATTTGTCTCCAGCTTTGACTGTTAGTCTTATATTATATTTGGTGACTCATTGGATATTATTTGTCTTATGAGATGTATCTTGACTTTTTAGTTCCTTATATCATATTTGTGCGTTGTTTCATCTTATAGGTCTGTGATTGAGTATTCATATTTTATTAGTGGCATTATATACTTTGATGATCATTATTGTTAAATAGTGTAGTTTACTCAAACATCGTTCTACCATCGATGCTGCGGCGTAGGCTGGATGTTGTTCACTACCTGTGCCCCTACTCTGGGTGTGGGTCATGACACATCATAGTATTTTCCTCTGCCAGAGTTTGAGTTCTGAGCATTTTTTGTCTCAGACGTGGATATCGCATGTGGACATTTGCATGCGGCTGCCGACTTATGCGGCCTATGTTGTGGCCGAATAGAACGTCCTTTCCCGGCTGCGGCATAGACAGGGTCAGACTTGGTGAACGCCTCTGTCTTCAGCATCAGAGAAAAAAGCGGAGAGCCCATTCTCCGCAGTTGGGTGAGTCACAGGGCCTTTGCTACCCAAGTCTTGCGGGACTTCTTAGGCCTTGCTAGCCTTGGAAAGGGACTAGCAATGCCAGCGGAGAGCATCTCTTCGAACGCTTGACGGTCGAAGCATACTACTAGAATCCTCTAGGTTGAACCCAACTTGGCCGTATCAAACTGCTTTACAACCTTCTCATCAAAGGAGAAGATCCTCCACAGCAGAGTCGTCATCTTGTTTGCCATTACAATTTTTGAATGTTTGAAATAACAAACAAAGAAGTACAAAAAGATCTAAGTAAAAAATCTAAGTATATTTTTTTTAATTTTGGGCCGTGACGATGGAGCTTGAGCGTGGTAGCGTCTCCTTTACTCCGTTGACAGTCTGATAAAGGAATATAGATGCTTTCTCCTATTTTCTCTCTCCTGAGCTTGTGTGTATGTAAGCAGCTCATCGGGGTGGTTTGCTCTCTTTGAAGCAAAAAAATAACAAGCCAAAAGAAGAAGCCTCCCTGGAACATCCAAGTCGCTCCTATTTATAGCCATCGTGCTGATGGACTACAGATGCCGCATATGCCTCTGTTTGGTGGTAGCATAGGGCTCCTTCAACTGAATATGGTTGCAACTGTAGGCCATATGATGGAAAAGTTTCCACGTGGGTCCTAGTTACGAAATGGTGTTGAAGAGATCTCGAGGTTGTTGCATGCGTGACTTGGTCAGTTGGACACGTAGTCAGCACTGATTGTGCAAAAAATTATCTTTGGTTGTAACAAAAAGATCATGTAAGTCGAGAGCCGCATAAAGTTTTACCATATATAGTCGTGGCCGCATATGTGCTCTCGTTTGGCATTGGTCGGATGGACACTCGGGCCGTATGTTGGCAAGGCCGCATGGGTACGCCACCGTATATGAGCTTTCGTCTGACCTTGGTCGGATGGACACTATAGACGTATGATAATGAGGTTGCATGGGTATGTAGTCGCATGTGAGCTCTCGTCTGGCCTTTTTCGGATGGACACTCTGGCCGCATGGGGCCGTAGTCGCATATGATGACTAGGCCACATAGGGACTGTAGCCGCATATGATGACTAAGACGCATAAGACCGAAGTCGTATAGGGGTCGACACGTGGCATATCACATCTTTCGAGGCCATTAATACGTGATGTGACTTTCTGTATTTTTGTATACCGCCCTTGTACGAGTCTCAAGGCACTCAAAACTTTATGTCAAACATCGAAGGCTGTGTCGAGGGCTCTTTATACGACCTTCTTATTCTGAGACTTTTCGAGCTGCATGAAGGCTATTATGCGGCTTCCATCTGGCCGCATAGATGATTCTCTTATGCGGCTACGAGGGGGTATAAGCTCTATACGTCCTGCAGATTTTATGCTTCTACATAGTTCAGTGTAACACCAGTTTGGACACCAATTTGCATCATTTGCTCTGGATCACAAGCGAGTATATTCTCTGATAATTTTTATTATTATATATTTACTTTGATTCTGTAAACCCCCTCACCCAAAATTAGGCCTACTTGGCTTAGATAGAGAGATTAGGGCTAACTAGAATCCAATTAGAAATAGAACACGACATTTTATTTAATTATAAAATATTTATATCACATAGTGCACCTTACCGTTGCTTCGATAATTGGAGCACCTCACTAGCCATTTCCTTCCTACAAATTTCACACCCTTGTCCTAGACATGCCCACCTTCTTTTCTGACCTTTGTGTACTTATAAATATGCTCTTTTGTGCTTCATTTTAGTCGCACAATATTCGTCGCGGATGTTTATTTTAAATCCTAAATAATTCCAACTTTGTATCCTTGTGCGTTCCAATCGAAATTGGGGACACAATCTTGACCTATTTCATTTATGATAATATTCTACTCTGAGTCTTCTATGTCCATTACACTTGTGTCCCACCTAATTGTAATCCCATGTACTTCTAATTAATTCAAGAACACCTTGCACATTAATTTTAATTAATTTAACCAAATTTTTATCTTTGTGCAATTTTCTAATTGTTGGGCATTTTATGCAAAAATGCATTAAGGTGTCCACCCCGTTGGACATGATACGTGAATAAATCTATTTCTTCTTTATGTATATTTTCCCATAATTTTTGGAAGTGTGTAATTCAACATCAAGCTCCTTAAACCTTGGCCCTCCAAACTTTGAACCAAGTGAAATCCTAGCAATTCATTTTTGAATTAAACCAAATCCTAGCCTATTGAAATACCTACATGACAACCCAAGCCCAATTCTAAGAGAGTGTTGACCAGGTCAAACTATTCTAGGTCAACCCAATGCTTTGAACACATATAAATATCTTCCTTTTTCCTTTTCTTTTTCTCTTTTTCCCTAAAACTAAACCCTATGCTCAGCCGACCCCTATACTCCTATTCATCTTCTTCTTCCTTCTTCCCGCACCACGAGCCACCGTCTTCGCCGGAGCTCCGCCTGGCCTGGCCGACCACCTCGCCTCCACCTTCATCTTCCTTCTCCATCTCCTCCACGCCGCTGCACCACACAACAGCCCCCCCGACACCATCACCTCCCTAACTTCCCTCGTCTCGACGATCTACCCCGCCGCCTTACCGCCACCACCTCCGTGCAGCACAGCCACCACCAACACGTGCCTCTCCTCCGGTTCCCGACTGCACCCGTCCCCGTTCCCTTCTCGACTGATCCAACCCGCCAGACTCGTCGACAACCACCCTCTCCTCTCCCTCACCGCTCGACCTCGAGCCGTCCTTCTTCGACTGAACAGCACGCCACCACCACTGAACCTCCTCTCTACGAACTCCTTCTCATCTCCTCCGGACGACCACCACTGCCCACTGTATTCTCCCTCGCCATCTCCATCTCGTCCCAGTCAAACCACTACCCTCTTCTCCTCCTCATAGGAGCACATGACCCGTGACCCGACTCACCACCACCATTATCACGAACTCCTCCCTAACCTCCACCTTTTCCTGCTCCTCCTCCTCGACCACCTCCACAGCTGCTGAACCCGAGTCCTCTTTCCTGTCCTCCTTCCTGTTCGACCTCCTTGGCCGGACCTCCCCTGGCCGGATTTCGGTGAGCATCACCTATCATCATCATCAACCTATCATCATCATCATCATCCTCCCATCATCAACATTATCATCATCAATCATCAACACAATTACCATCATCCACATCATCGTCCTAGTCATCACCATCGTCCATATCACCATCCTCGTTATCACCATCACCCACATCATCATCCTCATTATCACCATCATGTAATCACCATCATGATCATCACCATCATCTTCACCATGAGCATCACCATCATCATCGTCGCCGTAGTCGTAATCATCGCCATCATCATAGTTATCATCTCATCATAACCCCAATCATTGTCATCATCGTCGTCATCGTCATCGTCGTCAACCTCATCGTCATCACCGTTATTCCCGTGTGCGTACCCCGAGGTTTGAACATGTCCCTCTCCTTATTTTATGTGAGCTTGTGTATATGCTATTAGGATATGAGCATTGCTTTATGACTGTTAGTTGATATCGGACCCTGAGTCGGTGAACCCAATGACTTGTACGCGTACACATACGTGTATTAGAATTTAAGTAATATATATATATATATATACATATATGGATGGATGTATTATATAAATAATTATATGCTTATGACTATATATGTATTTATATTGTACGACCCTAGGACACTGTGAATTATTCCGTATTTACCTTGACCATGTTGACCCTAAGAACATGTTATATGACTGCCTTGTGTACATTTACGTACTGGATTAGACACCTGTTAGTTGATTGATTGATTGTGTACAATACTTGAAGACGTGACACCCGCGTAATTAAACGCACAATTGACCGTATTAGTTGACCCGTGTTACCCCTAGTGTACCCCCGAGTGCAGTGTATTTATGGTTATGTGTATGCTAGTGTAATGACTGATGTTGTATTGTGATATATTATATGTATATAGGACCTATTGGATTTATCTGCACGACTTCTGGAGAAGGTTATTGGTACTACGCAACTTTCTTGCCAGGCAAGTATACCTTGCCTTATTGTACTGTTTAAATTTAGTTATTATTTAGTTGCATATTTATTTATTTTAATATTATATAACTGTGCGCATCCGAGAAAGACTCGGGTGCAGTCAACGAAGGCATTGACGTTAGGACTTATGTCTGACCTAGAGTCTAGTAGACCCACCTAAAGTTGTGGAGTTATCGGTATGACTCCCCAGGCCTTGACACGTATCATTGCACGTCACAGAGTGAGTTCATGTAGGGACGCATGCCTCATACTCGACTGGCCATCGGTGTGAGCAACACGTGTGACGGTATTTAACTTAGTTGTTTATTTCTATAAAGACTTGCATTATAGTACGAGATGTCCACGTCGTGTTCGTGACTTGTATATCTACATTGGGCGGGAAGGACGACTAGTAGGCGTATGGGACACCCACTTCCTTTATACAGATGCCACGCTCGATGGAGCGATATAGACGATATATATACTATGCAGATGCCACATTCTTCGGAGCGATATGGACGTTATACTATTCAGATGCCACGTTATTCGGAGCGATATGGACGTTATATTATGCAGATGTCATGCTCTTCGAAGTGTGATGTTATTATATTACATAGCGCCCTTGTATGGGGGCATATATGGCATATACTAGCCAGTCATGACGATTGGTGAATTATGTCAGCATATGTCTAGCCTACACTTCCTATACGTACTAAGTTATCCTCAAATTACATTCACTTAGATGGTTAGCACACCCCTTTATTTACTCAGTATTTACTTTATGACATGCTTCTATGTATCTTGTTATGTCCCTCTGAGGACCTGGTCCCTTTCCAGGTGTAGATGTTCATGAGTATTCGCAGGAGCGCAGATTCGGACGTGTTGCTTATGTTCCGAGGAGGCCTTCTCTTCGAACCTCATGATTGTTAGTTGATATTCTTATATTGTATTTATTTATATATTCTAGTTTGGTAGTGTATTTATTTTCACCCGACTCTCATCTTTAAATACTTTATATTGAGATCTAGTTTCATAGATATTAGTTATTTATGTCTATTTGATTTTTGTGGATGAGATTTAGTTATGCCCTATGACTTGTGATAAATATATACCACTTATGAATTATTGTTCATGATACAGCGTACACATGTGTTATTATTTCCATATATTGGAGTTGCCATATACATGCGGCTGGCATGCTTACGTGTCCTAGTCCTACGTATTTTGGGACTAGGGTATGACAGATTCATGTACTTAGTGATATACTACTTTATTTCTGACACGATAGTATACATATTGCTATAGTATGGATCTCCGTCATGAGATATTATTTTTATGCTTACTGTGCAAGTTATCCTTTGTGGGACGTGTCATGGTTTGGATCTACTGTACTAGTCGGGGTAGGAAAGTACTTGCTAGATGTGTGATCATACCCTTACTGTGCAAGAGAAAATATTGTGAGTGTTAATCGTACACCTCACGTATGATTAGCCAGGCCCTATCGTGCTGTGCAAGTTTCCAAGCCGATCACATGTCAACACTACTACTTCAAAATACGTAGTTAGTATAGTTCCTTCATGTCTATTTTCTTTCCACTGGGATGTTCTTTATTGATTTGTCTATTTAATACTTATTACATGCTCTTCCATATAGTTGTGTTTCCCATTTTCTATATGGATGTTGTAAGTTATGATTCAGTTATTTATTCTTATCATGTATTGCACTCACTATTACTATTTTATAGTCTTTGTCATTTAATTAGAACTGTTGTTAGAGATGTGCTCATTCTATCCTAACTGAATATATTTTTCAGACGATTATTATTTGGAGGATTTGTGTCCGATGTATTACAGACCACATGAGGTAGCATATGCAGCTTTTGACCCTTTAGTTTAAGAGTGATTACCACGAGGCCAAGTCGGTATCACTAGTTATTCTAGTTATCCCTTCTTAGTATTATAGTACTGGATTTGTCTCCAGAATATTAGATATTTAAGATATATTATTTTTATTTTTAGACTTATAGATTATTGATAAACTTATTAGGATTGTTATTAATGTTGAGAATTAGTAATGTCGTGACTTGTGACTTCTTTGTTTCATTATATCCTGCCATTTATACTCCGTATAGATTCTCTTGTGATTGAGTATGGATTATTATTACTTTATATCATATTTTTCTCCTTTTGAGAGTTGAGATATCATTGTCACAACCCTCACCCGGTGTAGGGGCACTAGTACGTGGTTATGTCCAATCTACGCTGCAGTATCGGCAGTAGAACGTTGTCTAAGTCAATAATACTATCTAAACATCTCACATAATAAATATAAAGTACCTGTCAAGATATCTCAACTCCCAAATGGAGGACAATATGATAATATTAATCAATACTAAATCACAATATAAAACTAGAGAAAGATTTGGCATGATATGGAATAGAAGGAAATAAATAAAGAGTCAAATATATCACAAGTCCAAGTCTAATCACAACACAAGATCTCAAATAATAATACATGCCAAAAGTATTTAACTGACATATATAATATCATAAATGAACTAGCTAAGTCTCATCGACTTCTGGTACTAACTCAATAAGCTCTACGGGTGCTATCTCAATTAGCTCGCCATCCTGTGGCCCGTAGTGTGTAGGACACCATTCCTCTAATGAATCAACTAAAAATATATCCAATCAGGATTGGAGCGAAGTACAAACCAATAACAGTTCTAATAATTGATAAAAACTATGAAACAACAATAGTAATAAAAATAAATGGTAGAAGTAACTGAACTAGCATATATCACGAGAAAGAGCATCACGATAAATAATAGAAAGAAACTGAGAACAATATTGTAAGGAATAACAATATAATAAACTGGAATAAAAGAAACAATATAATCAATATGCCTTAAAATATTAGTTAGATAATGTGATCGGCTTTGGCCTAACACGAGCTATATATAAAAGGTAAGCTAGCGTGATCACACTTGAGTTGCATGATCTGCTAACTATCAAGGGCTATACTAAATTACAGGCTATAAGGTATGATCACATATCCATTAATACTTCCCCAATCGCCCAACTAGTATACGGATCCAAATCACGTCACGTTATAACACGTATATCATACTGCACGGTCTATAATATCATGCACTATGATCACGGTCAATATAATCACTAAGATATCATGGTAATCACAGAGTAATCATGAAATACGACAAGGTGACCACTGAGTCATCACAACAATAATATCTCATGACCAAGATCTACGTATACCAATCTGTGAAACCACCGTGTCAGGAATCAAGTATCTCAATACAAAATAATTGAAACATAGTGACTATCAAATAAGGAAACTATCAGAGAATATACTCTCATGTGGTCCTGAGCAATAAGAATGACTCGGTATATGAGATGGTGTCATACAACCTATATATGAATATCATGTCACTTGGGTGTAATGAATGAAAAATGAGTTAAAATGCACTAATATAATTTTATAGGCCATTTCTAGGTCATTCTAGCTTACTAGGTCCACACTAAGTTAATTAGTCCATGTTGATCACTAACTAATACTAGCTTGTATTAGCTATACTGGGTCATAACCTTAGTGTATAAGTCATACCTTAGCTAATTTCTACACTATCTAGTTATGACTTGGTATAATGGATACCTATCCATAATTAATACCTTATACTTATGGACACTCATATAAGAACAAACTCTAACCAATAATTATAGCTAAAGACATACTAGTATTAATTACCCCTTCTCTAGAGCACATACTAACTCACTTACCTACTGAACTTCCTCTAAAAGCTCACTGATACACACATCAGTGTGTACTAAGACACACATCAATGTGTACTAACACACACATCAATATGTACCCTCATTACTCACCTACACTAGGTATCTAATACTTAACTAATGATTGTATATGGTTAACACATTGATCCCTTAGCCATAGCCTATTACCAAATAATGATACTCAACTAATACCTACATAACTCACTAACTACCGGCTAGCAAAACCAACTGAACACAAGTGTACTTGCACTTACTAATATTGTATCAGTTCAACTGCACCAAAATAGTATGCAGTTTCCCCTATGTTCCTCAACTACTGCATCATCTGAACAGTCCCTTGCAGTGCTCCCTTCTATTCAGTCCATCAATTGCACCATTGTAATCCGCACAAATCTCCACCTATAATTACTGCTTGTGCACCCCCTTCTCTTACCTATCTCACTGTAACCCGACCACTGACTCTGATATACTAGGTATCAGTTCTTTACTGATACCATACCCAAGCCCCTCCATAGA